>BPTQ01000008.1:320946536-321415854 GCA_019973895.1 Chrysanthemum seticuspe | reverse complement strand
TTGAATCCTACAAACTGTACTAAAATCTGTGAAGGTAGAGTAATCTTTGATGGTAGAAACATACCTAATTGTAGTTTAGGTACTTAGGAATCAAGGTATTTAGTTGTGTAAGTTCTACTAGTAAAAGTGTGTAAGTGACAATGAAAAGGAGTTCGAATCGTAAAGAATTTCACTTTATTTTTACTGATTTAGGAATTGGAGTTTATTCGGTGAATTCTTTTGGTGATCCTAATCGAAAGCTAGAACAACGAAGTATTTGAACTCGAGAAGTAGGAGTCTGAGTAATGGGGAGTTGTAGAGTAGTGGGTAAGTTCTACACTTGAAAGATTTGAACTCATGAGGTTGAGGTGGTGGTTTTTAGTGGGTGGTAGTAGGTTTTGTTGAAGTGATGGTTTCAGAGGTTTCGAACAAGGATAGTTTGAAACACGTTGTGGTGGTCAAACGGGTGAGGAGATGTTGGTGGTGTTGCACAAAGTTTGATAGGAACAAGCTTTGGAGACTTTGGTAGTGAAGTTGTTTTGGATGATGGTGGGTGATTTTTGGTGGTGGAGTTGGAGTACTCAAGTTTAGAAAGTTCACATCTTGAATGGGTGATGAGATGTTGAGGGGTAATGAGTCTGAGGATGAAGAGCTCAAGTTTATGAAGCAACAAGATCGAAAGCTAATCCTAGTGGTTTTCTTAAGTGGCTTATTTGAGGTTAAGGATTTAGTCATTTTTATTTCACTTTAAGAAATGCTAAGCTTGAGGAAAAGTAACAGTGAATGTGTGAAAATGATCATCTTGAATGTGTTGATTTATGGAACTAAGGATTCATGGATTTGATGTTAATCCATACAAAGATGGTAGTTTCTAATGAGATGGAAGTGTCTAAAATCATGTCAAACATCCTAAGTTTAATCCATTGAGGATGTGTTGAGTGAGGTATGAAAGATATGCATTAACAACTATCCTAGAAACGAAGTTTGGTAAATTAGATTACGGGATTTAGTAAAATTCAATAACTTACCTGTAGGATTCACGGCACCATTTCTTTACACAGTCGGAACCCTTAAATTGGTGCCGCCTGGTCCGCCTGTACAGGTATGGCGGTACCAAAATACATAACAGACGGTACCAACATTTTGGTGCCGTCTGATCCGTGGACATCAGAAAAGTTCACAGACCCATTTTTTAGGTGTCGGGGAGTTTTCCGAAACCTGAAATTTTGCTTAAAACATGTGACATTAATTACTTCTAGTTAGGAAAAGTCGATACCACATATACAAATATAGTGGAGCATAGACTTTGACCAAGGGCTAACGATTTTCACATAAAAGTGAAAATGGGTAAAATTTGATAACACACTTGTGCTATCCACCTGCATAAACCGGTTAGCATACAACATTGTTTTAAGTCATATTATCATCCTACAAAGTAAAAACAAATAAACTACATCATACAACATTGTTTTTGTCCTTGTACCAAACACTCTCTTAACACCTTCATTTTTCAAAGTACTTGACTAATTTACTTAGTACTCATTGCTAAGTGAGTTATGACATTTCATAAGTTATGTGAGATGTTAGTAACCTATGCAAACGAAGTGATCTAATTCTACAAGCGATGGTAAAATAATTTTCCAACTTAGTGCACAAAATCTAGCAAATAACATATTGTGCATAAACAAGAAATCGTCAAACAAGTGAATAAATAACATGGCAAGATTGACACTTATATTATGCAAACAAACAAGTGTAAACAACAATTTGAAAAATAAGCAAGCAACATATATGCAACCAACATAAACAAGTGGTCATTTAGCATATCATAACAAGAAAGACACTTTTCGTCATTTTGCGTTTAAATATGACGATGTATACCAAGCTTGATTAGTTTCCTTTAAACATATTACCAAATTATTTAGTTTCAAAGGAAGTTGTATCAAGGTTCTAAGAATACCAACTTAAATTGCTTGATTCAAAATTTTGAGTTTTTATGTTAAAGCGAAACTCAATATTTTAGACATACTGTAGTATTTGGTCTATTTCACTTATTTAAAATTAGACTCAGGCCATGAGAGTATTTTTAAATGAAAGTAGACTCAATTCCCTTTAAAATGATAGGTGGCTCGACTCGTACGGGCTTACGGTTAATTAGTTATGATTTTTTGAAGTTGCCCAAAAAACTGCATACTGTACATACGGATTCCACGGAACCAAATAAAGGGATCCGCCCTTTATAAGATTTGGTGCCGTGGTCCTCTGAGACAGATTCACCAAAACTAGTATTTGACATAGAGAAAACGTGTGCGACTTACTAGATTTCATAGTAAACATATAATACACATATTTAACAATATATCTACTTATGTAACTTATCTTAAACATTTACGGAGGTGATTTTTCAACTAGATTTATAGTTATCCCAAACACTTTTTAAAATCATATTTCTTCGTAAATTTTCTATGAGCACACAATACAATACTTACTAGTTCTTTCAACAAACCTTTTTTTTTTATTTTACTTTTCAAGAAAACCTTCAAGCTTGTATACAAAGTTACATTTAACAACAAAATTTCTAAGTATAACAAGCAAAGCATTTTTCATATTATTTTTCGCTTCAATGGTAATTTGATACATGGATCGTACTCTATTTTAAAAACCATTTGTTTTGAAAATACGAGCTACGTGGCTCTGATACCAATTGTGGAAACGTAGAGGGGGGGTGAATACGTTACCGTTTAAAAACTTTAGATCTTTAGTATCAAATCGCTTATGAAGCTTGTTATAATATGAAAGTACCAATTATTGTTTGTGACTAATATAAAGCATGGTAAACAAAGTTGTCACACAATCATGAACATCAAACCACATCACAAACAATAGTATAGTGCAAGTATAAAAGTAAAGAGATAAAGAAAGGAAAGTGCAAACCGAACACGAGGATTTATAGTGGTTCGGTCACGGATCTCCTTTCCGCCCTACTCCACTCCCCGAGTACCCAACTCGAGAGTTACTTCACTAAATCAACAAGCTCCCTTCTCGGCGGAGAAAACCTTACAATCGTCGCTTACACTTTTTCCGGTACAAAGCTAAATACCGGGTTCTAGTTCGAGGTAGAACCAACCTAACGTCGCCTATACAATATTTCCGACACTAAGCTAGATGTCGAGTTCTTTTACAAGGGTACAACCACTCCCAATATGTTTTATGGCCCAACATAATAAACCTTGTGTTTTATGGCACAAACACATAAACCATCTAATCTAGTTTGGTGAAAGTGTTGTTATGATGCAATGATGTTTACACTAATGATCCATGACACAAATGTCTAATGGATATGAATAACTACTTCTAAATGAACTTCCATTGATAGGAAGCCTTCATGATGAAGATCACAAGTTCCCTAAACTTCTTGTGATAGATCTTCAACTTGTGGTGAGTGGGGATGGCTAGATCTCCAAGATTTCCTTGGTTGATCAAAGAGTATGCTTACAACAAAGATGAATGTTAGAAGCATTATGATCATGATCATTAGGGTGTTTAATGTGTGTTACTACATTGTTAATGATTGATCTAAATGTATGCAAGAAGGTGGAGAAGATGTGCTTTGAAGTGGTGAAGAAATGGGAAAACAATGGGCTTCTATTTATAGCCAAAAGTGGACAGGAGCGTCCACGGACCACGGACCCCTTAAAAGGGTTCCGTCCTTTATACAATTTGGTGCCGTGGGTACCTGACATAAAATATAAAAAATCTTTCTTCAAATCTTTCCAAGATATTACCAAATCTTATTAAGATCACATTTGAAATATTGAGTGTCAATCTAACCAAAATATTCAAGTGATCTTCCAAGGATTTCAAAGATGATGCATGACATGATGTAACATGTATTTCCATTTTTAGATTAAAGGTTTATCAAAGTAAACTTGTAAAATGTATTATGTAACTAGTTGATAAAATGTCTAGTTACCTTTTGAAATACTTGTGAATGCAAAATGTAAAATGAGGTTCGAAATAGAATGGTTAACCTATTAAAATACTTAGTGACTCTAAACGTATTTTAAACATTCTAAATGATTTGTTAATGGTTTTGATCATAATGCCACATAACAAACATGTACGAACCTGTGTTGTAACATACGAGGACTTGAGACATCGAGAGGTGTTGAATGTATGTTGAGACAAATGTAATTACAAGTAACTTGTACATTTTACGTTATGTATTACAAGTTACATGTTTGTCATCAATCAAAACAAACGAGACTGTATAGATTAAATATCGTAATATTTGCACTAACAGAAATGATATGTGTTTTTGCACATATCAAAATACCCCAGACGAGACCATTGTCGTGTCCTCACGCAATGCAATCAACTCACACTTCTAAAATAAAGGATTTCAATCTCTTTCTACTAAACCTATGAAGAAGTAACAAAGATTCCTCAAAAGAGATTAAGAGATCCCTAATTCTAAAAACGCCCCGTTTACCTTTTATTTCACATGTAGATATTACGATTAAGCACATTCGGGTTATGAGTGACGGTTTGTTGAACTTTCATGTCGATCAATAACTCCAACATTTTTCAAAAGACACGTTAGGATCACGGAGTAGGAAACACAACACAGCGTGAAGTGACCATACGGATAGAATACATCTTCCCTGATTTTTCACAAGTCCCAAACTAAGCGTAAAATCGAAATCATTGTTAAATATGATTCTAGATGCTAACACTACCCATGGAAGTTACTTGTGTAATTACCTTTTGCTCCCATTTTCCTATTTTCCTCTAATTATTTTATTTTTGTGAGAAATGAATTTCTTCAAGTTTCTCGTTTCGATAATTTTTATTCCGATAAAGATACAAAGCTAAGTCGCTAATTAGTTATCCATCTTCTCTCAAGAACCATTGTCTCAAAAATGAGGTTCACATCAAGGAATTTTTATTCACTTTTATTTTTGACTTTTTCATTTTTTTTTTCAATCATTTTTTTTTTTTTTTTTTTTTTTTGCGCTTATACTTTTACTTATATGAGCTATGAACTACGGAGCTTCACGGGGTAATTCCAAGACTATAGGATTCATGAAATGAGGGTCCCGGTTGGCTAGACTAAGACCTCACTCAATCCCGGCTAAAGATCCAAGGGTCCGATCTCGACACCGCAGCTCATAACTTTACTTATTACTTTACACTTATCACTTATTGCTTATTTATTTATTTATGGATCCTTGATGTGTACCCGATTTTTAAAACAAATATTCTTTTAAGAAGATAAAGAACTAACTATCGCCAAAAACTCAACATCTCTAATTATTTATTAGACAGATATGGGGTGAAACAATTTTGTGGGAACAAAAAGCCATAAGTACCTTCGATGGGCTCTAAAGAGAACCAACTACTCCACGCTTAGCATCTAAACTCATAAGTAACTCTATCATTTCTCGATCTCCGCAAATTTTAAATCCCAAATAATGAGATCCGCGGATGCTTAGCCGATAATTTTTAGATTATCTATGGTTAAGGGAACAAGCTAGGGCTCAACACGCCCGGTCAAGTCAGAATTCTATTCCTACTCTCACCAACGGAAAGTCAACAAGGTGTCAAAACATATATTAACTTAGCAAATGCTTCGTCTAATGGAATAAAGTTATGCATATTTAAAGTCACTCAGGGAAACTTGCAAAATCTTGGCCTTGTGAGCTAGAATTCGCATTTTATAGCTTCTTGTCTAAGAGACTAGCAAAACTTTTCAATCAAAAATACTTAACAAAAGCTTACAAAAATTTTTAAAATTTTCATATTTTTGCACAATCTAAGGAAAAACGGGGTTGCGAGAGTACATGACAAAAACAAGCAAGTGCGGTCAAATCAAATCGAAGATTACCCTACCCCAGACTAGAACGAAACATTGTCCTCAATGTTTAAAGCAAGGGTATCACGAAAATCTAAAAGCCGTTTATTAAGTATGCTCAAAGATAAACGTTAGTCGATAAGATTAGGATATCGGATTTCCATCAGCATCGATCATGAAACTCGAGTGGAGAAAAGACAAACTTCGAGCACGAGAGTCTTCATATCGGGAACATCCTACACAACATCACAAACAACCAAACACGAGAAATCGAAGAGGCTAACCCCTTCGCGTCACTTATTAGAAAATAGAAAGAAGATAGATGGATAAGCATGGGGTGCCTCCCACGAAGCGCTACTGTTTTTGATCACCGAGTCGCTAGCCTGACTCGTCCCCGAATTCATTTGTCCTTGGGGAAGCAAGCGGAAGAGATAATCTCCATCGGACTTTCGTTCAAGAGGTTTGGATAAACATTGAAACATAAGAAAGTTCCACTTCGATGAGATACCCACGGTTCTTAAAAAGGAAAAGCAGTGATACCGGGGTCAAAGATGGTATCCTCACTCCCGTAAGAGTGAAGAAGAAGAGAAATCACATTATATGGAAGAAATGGAATAAAGATTTTGATAATGATAAGGATCCATTCTTCATCTTCAAAAGCAAATTCCTTAATTGGATTTTGAACATTTAAGCTCGTAGGGTGATTTTCAACAAAGACATCGGGAGGAAGAGGTGGGATGATGTCATCAATAACAAAACTATTTTGAGAGAGTTGCTCTTCTCCCAAACTAAAATCTTCCTCAAAATCAAAATAGACACGATCATATTCCGGAGGAGATATGAAATGAGAGAGTTCACCGGAGAACTCCTCGAGAAGTAAATCAAGAGATGAATCCTTGAGCTCGGGCTCCGGAGGATTTTCATTAGACGGCTCTACTTCTTTAATTTCATCAATAGAGACAGACGGAGGTGGGATTTGTGCGGTACTTTGTGAGCTATGAACTTGCACCTTTTCCATTATGGTCTCCGTTTCGGACTCATCACTTTCCTCATCAAAGATTTGATTGTCAAAATTTAGAGTATATTCAGAATCGAAGTCAAACAAAGGATTTGTGAAGGTCATTTTGAAAGTTTCTGAAATCGAATCGAAAGGTGTCTCAGATACCCTTGGGATTGGAACAAGGTCATCAATATTCTCAATAGGAGTGCATTCAACTTCCTTGTCCCCCATTGACAAGGCATCTGAAGGTTCATTAATGAGCGGATCACAATTGGTTTCAACAATTTTCGGTGAAATTGGATCATCGACTTCTTCTAAAATGACGTCACTTCTCTCAACCGGCGTGAGTGAAGGGGAAGAGTCGGAAATGATAGGATCAGAAATGGGAGTGGGATTGCCACTCGAAGAATCGTCATCAGTTTTTAAGTTTTCTTCTTTAAATGGTTCATCGTCATCACTATCGTCAGAGTCTGAATAGTAAAAGGTGGATGGATGACTCGGTCTTTGTTGATAATGGTGATTGATATATCTTTCTTGCTTGCCAAAGACGTCAATTTGAGCACTCATAACGGAAATTTTCTCGGAATAATGATCACATAATATAGTGGTAGAATCGTAAGGAACATCAGCATCCCACTGATAATGATGGTGTGTCATATTCTCGATCAAATCATACGCTTCTTGAGGTGTCTTCCGCATGAAATTTCCACCAGCTGCCAACATGATTTTGTCTCGATCAATCGTAGTGATACCATGATAAAAGGTTAAGATTTGATCAAGAAGCAAAATTCTATGATCGGGACATTTCTGTAATAACGATTTGAATCTTTCCCAAGCTTCAAATACGGTTTCCTTGGGTAATTGCTGGAAATTGAGAATTTCTTTCCTCAGTTGCATCGTTTTCGAATAAGGAAAATATTTTGAAAGAAACTTGCGAAACATCTCTTCCCAAGTATGAATTGAATATTTTTCAAGGGTATAAAACCAAGTTTCAGCTTCATGGGTTAAAGAAAATGAGAAGAGATTCAATCGGATATCATCTTGAGAAACGCCACGTTGTTTCATGGATTGAGTGATAGATAAAAACTTGTTCAAGTGTTCATTAGCATCTTCGTCGTTATATCCATGAAATTGACAATGTTGTCGAAGAAGACGAACCATACGATTTTTCAATCTAAACTTGGTTCCCGGAACGATCGGTCCTCCTCGACCGATAAGTGAAGGATGATAGAAATCCTCCATGGTACGAGGATCATGGGGATCAAAGGGTGCGAAATCGAGCATTGTGTAGAATTAAACAATATAGAGGGTAAAGAGATAAGAATTAAACATTAAGAGGAAATCGAAGATTATTTTTGGGTTTTTATAAAACATAAAAGGAAAACAAATTTTGAAAAGGAAAATCTTTTTGGGTTTTTATATTTAAGAAAACACAATATTTTTGTAACCGTCACGTCAACCGGTGCTCGGTAGCTCTCAAAAGTACGCGCAGCGGAGCGGGAACGAAGAGTGGATCGTTCTTCAGTCTGCAATTTAATGTCAAGACTTTCCTTATACCCCGTGTATAGGTTGTACCTTCAAGGTGAGCCGACGTAACAATTGACGTTTCAGTTTCTTTTGTTGGTTTTTTTACTTTTTATGGTTTTGCAAACACTCTAGGAAGAATGTTTTGGTGTTTTTAGATTTTTTTGGGTTTTTCAAAAATATATTTATAAAAATGACGGGAACTTCACTCGGGGAAGGATCTTCAAATGCACGCGATTCGAGACGGAATACGAAAACTCGCTACAAGCCCTCCCCGGCAGCGGCGCCAAAAATTGATATCAGTGCCAAAACACGTCAAGTTATCTCACACAAGCTAGCCACTTGTGAATGACTAACCGTAAGAAACTTAAAACGGCTCAGACACTGACCAATAATAGATGAGAAGTGTAGTATGTGGGTAACTCAAACGTGTTAGGTTTGAGCACCGAGATCGTTTCGAACGAGGGTTGAATGGAATTTCCAACTCACGTCTCGATTATCGGGATTTGAATAAGAGAAGGGGATAAAATGATATATTCTAAACTACGGGATAAGGAAAGCATATGGAACTAAAATCTATGGGGAAAACCTAAGAATAATGGCAAACTACGCAAATCTACACTAAAACGCAAATACGGAATTTAAACAAAACGCGAATAAAAAGCAACAACGACTAATCTAACTCCTAAAAATAACCTAAACTTACTTTTACTCTAAAAATGATATTAGAAAACTAATTATGAATTAAAACTATTTTTTAGGAATTTTCTTGAATTTATTCAAATTAAAAACTAATTATTAACTTTAAAAATAAGACTAAATAACTAAAAATTATAAAAACAAAGGGGAAAATTATGGAATTACTTTTCAAAAATCTAAAATAACATAAAAGACTTTTCAAAACTATTTTTTTATTTTTCAGATTAATTTTCTATTTTCTACTAATTTAAAACTATTTTAATCTAATTTAAATTGTGAAAAATACCAAATAAAAGGAGAAAAATAAGGAAAAATATTTTTTATGCTTTTTATATTTATCTTAATCTATTAAAATTGAAAAATTAATTTTTGGAACTTTTTCTGAATTAATTGCAATTAAAGCTAATTAAAAGTGAATAAAAACTGATTTTAATAAAGAAAAATAGTGAACAGTGACCAAAAATTATCAAAAACTCAGGAAAATATTAAAATGATATTCTAAATCTATAAAAAAATATAAAAACATGGTCTTATGTGGAAGATATGGAAGCTGTAGTGTAAATTGATATGAAATAAGCTAAGGTAAATAAGCTAATAAGCACTATATTACACCAAACTACTACAGAAGCTATTTTATATTATAACTACTCTAGAGCAACTATCTACTGCTACTCCTAACCTTAAATAAGCAGATTAACAAGATTTGATGCAAACTGATCTACTTAAGCAAAACTGGTTCTGACCCCCTACTTTAAGCTATAGCACAAGCTAATCTAAAGCTTCAAACTGAAAACCAGAAATGTGGGACTCAAGCCCACCTAGAAAAGAGTTTATAAACCAAATTTGAGCTTCTAATTATAAACAATAAGCATTGTGCAAGACCTGCAAGTGTTGAAGAAAACTGACGTTGACACTCTTTTGACTTTTAAGGACAGTAGAGATGTTTGACTAATTTGAGATTCTAAGCTACTAAATTGGATTGAAACTAATGTTTTATGAAGAAATGAAACTACATTTAGCTATAGTACTTATATCCTAACTTATATGCAACATGTGAACTCCTAAGTCTAACTGATTTGAGCACAATAACAGATCACATATAATTTTGACTTACAGTGATTAGCTATGCAAAACTGAGACTGAAATGAACTTAATACATCTTAATAGAACTAAACTGACTAATCTTAACAATAAAACTAAACCTTAACTGTGATTAACTCCTTATACCAAACACACCTTAAATGGACTAATGAGCAGATTCAAATACTGAATTCAAATCTAAACCATGAATCAAACTATAACAGGTATGAAGGATGAAGTGCAAGCTAAAAGGAGTAATTATCTAAACTATAACTATCAAATGATAATTAAGCTGCATATGCAGTTATGACAGAAATGAGCAGATGAGCAGATTCTGAACAGATAACAACAGATAAACTCATTCAGAAACACAACTAATCTAACAAGCTGTAAATCAATAAACTAGACTATGCTAATCATAAACAAACAACAATAAGCAACAATAAGAAATTCTACACTACTGATATAGAACTAGGAGATAAAACTGAGCTTACAAATGATCCTGTCACACTGCTAATGAAACAGTAACCTCTATCATAAACTGATATCAACCAAATTCAATTTCAAATCAACCCAAATCCTTAGCAGATCAGCAATCCAGAACCATTTCTAAATAAAACTCTAACTGTTGACTTTTATTGACTATGTGAAAATGAGAGTAGAATCTGAATAACAAACTATCTTAGATTTAAAATAAGCTCAAATAAGTGTTTGAAAGTAGTAATAAGCTGAAATAAGACAATGAAACAATGATGTAAATTTTGATGAAAATGAAGGCTTGTATTAATAAAGGTTGAGTACAATGAAATTATAATGACTGATATTAAAACTAAAACATTGAAAACAAGTAATTAATCAGAAATACATTCTAATCTAATCCTACTCTACTCCTAATCTACATCCATTCACTGTGAGATCAGGGGTCTTTAAATAGCCAACTGCTTGAGCTAATAGAAGGATCCAGAAGTTGAGCATGTGCTTTCTCTTGAGCTCGTTTCCACCATTAGATCAATCCCATTTCATCTCATCCCTTGGATTTACATCTCCACGTAATTTACACCAATCAGAGGCCAAGGATTTGAGAGAATGACACACGGATTGCTGACATGGCACCCGTGTGTCAGTGTGTGTCAGAGTAAAAGTACTATTATACCCTTAATGAGATTGAATTGGCTTAATTGATAGCGAGGGTGTTTTAGGGTTCTAAGCTTGGGTTTGGGATTGGGGAAAATATTGGCGCGTGTGATTTGTTAATATTTATTTGAGTTATGTTGACTGGGTATAGTGAGTTTGACCGGGATCCATGTGGTTAACGGGTTGAAAAACGGGTTAAGTATTAAAAGGGAACCGGGTATGAGGTGTTTTGGATTGGGCTAGAATCAATGGTTTTGGGCTTTGATTATTATTTGGACTAAGGATTAGTAGTGTATTCATTTAAGCTTATAAAGGACCAAAAGTGAACATGCTGAAATTTCAAGGACTAAACATGTAAATCTGATAATGTCTTTCAAGGATCATTCTTGTAAATCTCCAATACTCCAAGGACTGAATTTGTAAATTCTGAAACTCCAAGGGACCAAACATGACAATTCTGAATCTTCAAGGACTAAATCTGTCATTTTGAGAATTGATTGTCCAAACTTGCAAATTCCTATCTCAGCCTTAGCTTTTGCACTCTTCTTTCTCTCGTGCTCGGTTTTCTTCGGTTTTGGCTTCTTTTGTCTGTTTTGTCATATCCGTACCTGCACATACAAAAACTCAAGAAACACGCAAATATTAAGCATTAACGGCTCTTTCTTGGTTATTTTGGGTCTATATTTGATAAAGAAATGATATGTGTTTTTGCACATATCACTAGCCCACATGTATATGGCATGTGGTAAAGGCAACTGAATCCATATTTGGTTCTCAATTCACCAATTCTAAGAATTGACTAGTCCTGAGCAAACGGCTACAGGTAAAGACAAGACAAATCCGTTTATATGGTTGCTGGTTTGCCAATAAATCAGATGGTTATCAATGTACCATAGTTTTCGAACTCAAACATGTGGCTACTCCAGTAGTAATGGCTATTGGTAAAGAGACATCAAACCCATTAATTTCAATGATTCACCTCTCACAAGAGTTAACACACCTGGAAGTGATGAGAATAGTATTGAACTTATATGTTTTGATGTACATAATGTCATATGTTGCTGCAAAGATCTGGTGTCTCACAGTTCAGTCATCATAGAGATGTTCTTCTTCTGAATCTTTGTTGCTGATCCTCAAGATTCTGGCCATTCATAGCTCAGAAGTGTTTAAGATATGGGGAGGATCTTGTTTGGAAATTTTTCGTAAAATGGTACAATCCTCCACAGCATTATCGATCTATCAAGGAAACTGGAACTTAACCTAGTCAAATTCCAGTTTAGGGGAGGATTGTTGGGAATTAAGGTAAACTACTGATTCTGCCGAAGTATCTGCCGAAGAGATTCTGCCGAAGAAGAATGGATTATGCTGAAGTTATACTTCAGCAGAAGTGTTAAAGCAGAAATCGTGTTCCTGCTGAAAGTGCGAATCCACGTAGGAGAGATAAGCTCAGTATAGAGTAAAAGTCAGCGCCGTATTAAAGATAGGTTGGCGCCGTATTATGTAGAGCTTACTCAGAATAAACAATATGATTAACAAAACAATATGATTAGTTGCATGCTTGTCTAGATGCATGCTTGGTCTATGTTAGTATTAGGAGCGTACATTGTAAACGCTTATTAGGGTTTCTTGCCTATATAAGAAACCATGATAGTATGTAATAGTTAAGCTTTTCTCAAGTCTTTCAAGTCTTGTAATATATCCGAAACATAGAGTTTCTATAATCAAAAGATCCATAGAGGATCAAAGAGTTCTTAGTTATTATAACTTGTATTTACTTTCCGCTACAAAATACGAGTTGTAGAGATCTTCTATTAGTTTGCTTGTGATTACATAGGCAACACTAACGATCTCCGAGTGCTTAAGATCTATCAAGCTCTGATACCATTTGTTGAAAACACACAGACCTTGATAGATCTTAAGCACTCGGAGATCGTTAGTGTTGCCTATGTAATCACAAGCAAACTAATAGAAGATCTCTACAACTCGTATTTTGTAGCGGAAAGTAAATACAAGTTATAATAACTAAGAACTCTTTGATCCTCTATGGATCTTTTGATTATAGAAACTCTATGTTTCAGATATATTACAAGACTTGAAAGACTTGAGAAAAGCTTAACTATTACATACTATCATGGTTTCTTATATAGGCAAGAAACCCTAATAAGCGTTTACAATGTACGCTCCTAATACTAACATATACCAAGCATGCATCTAGACAAGCATGCAACTAATCATATTGTTTTGTTAATCATATTGTTTATTCTGAGTAAGCTCTACATAATAAGGCGCCAACCTATCTTTAATACGGCGCTGACTTTTACTCTATACTGAGCTTATCTCTCCTACGTGGATTCGCACTTTCAGCAGGAACACGATTTCTGCTTTAACACTTCGGCTGAAGTATAACTTCAGCAGAATCCATTCTTCTTCGGCAGAATCTCTTCTTGTTGAAAACACACAGACCTTGATAGATCTTAAGCACTCGGAGATCGTTAGTGTTGCCTATGTAATCACAAGCAAACTAATAGAAGATCTCTACAACTCGTATTTTGTAGCGGAAAGTAAATACAAGTTATAATAACTAAGAACTCTTTGATCCTCTATGGATCTTTTGATTATAGAAACTCTATGTTTCGGATATATTACAAGACTTGAAAGACTTGAGAAAAGCTTAACTATTACATACTATCATGGTTTCTTATATAGGCAAGAAACCCTAATAAGCGTTTACAATGTACGCTCCTAATACTAACATAGACCAAGCATGCATCTAGACAAGCATGCAACTAATCATATTGTTTTGTTAATCATATTGTTTATTCTGAGTAAGCTCTACATAATACGGCGCCAACCTATCTTTAATACGGCGCTGACTTTTACTCTATACTGAGCTTATCTCTTCTACGTGGATTCGCACTTTCAGCAGGAACACAATTTCTGCTTTAACACTTCTGCTGAAGTATAACTTCAGCAGAATCCATTCTTCTTCGGCAGAATCTCTTCGGCAGATACTTTGGCAGAATCAGTAGTTTACCTTAATTCCCAACAACAACCTCTTTCTTAATACCCTCTAGCATGTGTTGTGCAGTTGGTGTTAGTGGCCCATCACTCTTCTCAATCACCATAAGAACATGCATTATCCTCTTCATACAGTATTCCCTGATGTATTCTAAGGCTGTAATAATTGGTTTGCTTAAACCCTCAATTATTTTGTCATGAAACACTTGACACATGTTATTAAGTAACACATCAGAAGTAGCTCTCCCTAAAGATAATTAGAAATAAACATGTATTAATTATAACTGTTTATACTGCATTAATGAAAAATGTGACCTTGACCAATGGATCGGTGGTATCTTACTTAACCGATCATGGGCTGGTTGATTAAGTTTCTTGAGATCAGCCATAGCTTTCTGAAACTGTACAACAGTTGAGGCTGTTGCACATTTCCACATATGATCTTTGTAGGCCCTAACTTTCCATTGCAGTTTCATTTTCTCATGAATGCTTCAAATACAGAATCTGTGTTCTGCATTTGGAAAAACTTCTGCTAAAGCTCTACTTATATCCTGCACAAAATCAAATATGTTTACTGTCTCTTTCAAAACAAAGAGACTTAAATTCATGAACAGAGTAAGGGAGTACCTTTTCCATGTCAGTAATAAAAGTGATGCTTGAAATTGGCCTAAGTGCTATATCATCGGATAAACAATGAAGAAACCAAGTCCATGATCCTATGTTTTCTGATTCAACAAAAGCATAAGCTAAAGGGTATATACCATTGTTGCTATCAATTCCCACAGCTGTCATCAGTTGACCATTCAAAGGACCACGAATTGGAAAAGCACCCAGCCCCAACAACGATCTCCCACACTCTTTAAATCCTTGCTTCAGTGCACCTAAACAAACATACACTCTCTTGAATTCTCTGGTTGGAAGAGCCTCGTCTGGAGGTCGTTCCACATTCATCACCACTGTTGTATTAGGGTTTGTCTTCTGCAACTCGTGAACATAATCTCTCAACATGGTAAATTGTAGCTTGAATTGACCCCTGATGGCTGTTATTGCTAGGTTTTTGGCCCTTAAAACCTTCTGCAGGGACACTTGAAGCTCGTATTGGTTGGTGATTGGCTCCCGAACAGTCAAGTTTAGTCACACAAGCTGACCACTTGTGAATGGTCAACGGTAACAAACTTAAAAGAGTCTGGAAGCAAATGCAATTAAGATCAGAGGAATATAGTGGATTCCTGGGTCGTTAAGTCCCACGGAGGATGAATGGTGTTTATCACAGACAGATGTCGAATAATCACTAAGGATAGTGATCAGTAAGGATTTTGAATTATTTATACCTAAAGAGAAAGTTTTGTAAATTACAGGGGCTTAAATGCAAATTAAAGAAAATTAAAAAGCTAAAATATATTAAATAAACGCTCTCACTCTTTTTACAATGATGTTTTTGTGATTTATAAAATAAAATAACTTAAATAAACTATTTTAACTAAAACGTAAACTTAAATTACCTAAAAACGTGATTTAAAATGAAAACGAGCGTTATGTATAAAAATTACGCGAGTGCGCAAGTAAAAACGTAAAATTTATGAAATAAAAGACCTACGAATGTAAAAACAATTTTCTTACATACTATATGACAAAAGAAAATTTTAGAAAAAAGAATTATATTTTTTTGACTTTTATATTTTTTATTATGAATTAATTACTATTTTAGACTAAATAAATGATTAAAAATACTAAAACTATTCAGAAAATTATGAAACTTTTTTATAAAATACTTTATACTAATACAAATCTATGAAAAATACAAAAGTTGAAAAAGATATTATAAATAAGCTGGAAATAAGCTAATAAGCTCGTATAAGCTTAATGGACAAGGAAGACTTAAGTATTAAACTTTGCAAAACATTACCAGTCAAAGTCCCAAGGGCGAGTGATAGTGTGTGTGTGTGGTGAGCTGGGTGGCCAGGGTTCGAATCCCAGCAACTGCTTTTTGCAACTATTTTATTTTTTGATTTTTCTTTTTGCAACTTATTAAGCTAACTAAAATAAGCAATTTATAAAACTATGACTTTTTATAAAAATGACTAATAAGCTCAGTTTGAGCTTAAGTTTCTTAACAGTTAACAAAATAAATGGAAATGAGCACTAGATTAAGCTAAATGACTAATAAGGTAGCAAAAATAAGCAAAGTAAACTGAAATAAGCTGAGAAACTAATGATAAGCTAGAATGATAACTAAAAAGAACAAATAACTTAAAAATAAGCACTGAATATGCCAAAATAAGCACAAGCTTAAACTGGTTTCACAGGGTACTTTTGTTTTTACTAGGTACTTTCTAGCTTAATTTTAAGCACTTAAATGAGCTAGGAAATGAAAATAAGTACTGTAACTAATAAGTTGACCAACTCAGCTTTCCAAAAAGCTAAAGCTCTCACTGTGGGGTCCACTAGAGAGCGTATGGTGAGCTTGAGAAAAAGCTGAAAAACCACTGAGTATGATTCAGTGTATGCTGAGTCAAAATGGACAAAACAATAAGCTACTAGCAGCCCTATCTAACAAGCTACAAATTGAAAAGCTAAAGTTGAAACTTCAAGATGGCTATGTCAGCTACCCAAAGAACCAAGAATCATAAGCTATGACTAACTAATGAGCTTTTTGCAAGCTTGTGATTATGGGCTTAAAACTGTGCACAGGGCACCTATTTGAAAAAGGTTTCAAAATAAGCTAAGCAAAAAGCAGTTAAACAAGCTATTTGGAAAATATGAAAAATACTAGGATAAAGATAAGCAACTAAATTTTAATATCCTAAAAGCTCAAGTATTGAATACTAATATTAAGCCCTATATAAAATATTCTATTTTATTCAAAAACGACCAAATGGAAAATTTTGACTTTTATAAAAACTAACTAAGTTGACTATTATGAACTTTAAATCAATACTACTGACTGATTATGTTAAGATAAGTTATACTAAGGTGTAATTAAGCTAGATTAACAAGTTTTTAAGCTACTGTGGTGATTTATACTTCCTAAATCCTAACAGTGGACAAACAAGGTGAGATTAAAAAGGATTTTGACTTTTAACAAGTGAGACCTGGTTTTTGTTGTTACAATGAGTTATTTAGAACTTAATATGACATATAGCAAACAAGAACAATGACATGATAAACCTTTAACACAGTTAAATTAGCAGATCCAAACAATCCTAATAGAAACTGATTTGAAGCTTTTAACACTAAGACAAGTTTTTAAACCAAGAAAGCTATTAATTAACTTACATTAACTAGATTGAGACAGTATTAGACTAAAATTAACAAGCTTTAAACAAATAAACTATGAAATGCAAATTTTTGAGAAATTGCTTACAAGATGAGTCCAAGTACAAAACAGAGAACTGAGGCACAAGACCACAACCTATAGCTTCCCAAGAAGCTCTAAACCCAAGGCAATCCAATATCAACCTTGCTCCAGCTTCTTGATCTTCCTTTCCATGATTTTTGATTTTTCACTAATTTTTTTGTATTTTTGGTAATTTTTGAGCTCTATATCTAAAACTGATTTTATGGTTTCTAAAAGCTTAGATAAGCTTTCTAGGAGCTTATGTTGGCTTATTCAGTCCATAACAACAACTAACAACAACATTTGATTAATATGAGATTTTTGAACTTAAAATTGCATAAACTTGAAATTGGAACTTAACTCTGAAATTGAAACTGAAATTAAGTTTTTATTACACTGAAATAAGATTACAAAGTATTTGAAAGCTTAAACTTGCACTGGAAAACTTAAAATATTAAAAACGACATAAGCAAATTACAACTACACTAGATAGTTGTCTTTGAGCCTTCTCTTCCCTCTCTTTTATACACCAAATGCTTTCCACGTGTCCTCTGAGCAAATCCCATCTTTTATTTTGGCCATTGGATAAGTTGAGCCATTTTTGGCCGTTTGATCAAATTTGGCGGGAAAGGCTGTTTTGACTGTGGGCTTCTGAATTTGCAACTAGGGGGGTGGCATTAATTATGGTGTATAAAGTTGGTAGATGTGATGATGAGGGGTGGAGGTTGGAAGGATAAGGCCTGAGGTGATGGGAGAGTTGCAATCAAGTGGGGAAGAAGGGATAAGGTGGAGGTGGCGGGAAAAGGTTTGTTTGACCGGGGTGGTTTGACCAGGTATATTGGACGGGGGGTCAAAATGTTTTGACAGGGGGCTCAATTGGTTGGCAGGGTTCAAAGGAGACAAAGGGCCATGGTTTAAGGCTTAGTAATACAAGGACCATTTTGTAATTTCTGCCAAATTGAGGGACCATTTCTGCCAATTTCCCAAAGTTGTTTCAAGGGTCACTTTTGACAAGTTTCAATAGTACAAGGACCATTGTTGACATTTTCAAACTTTCAAAGGACTATTTTTGACAATTTTCAAAGTTTAGGGACCTAAGTTGTAATTTTGCAAATTTAAATCTCAAGGACCAATTTTGACAACTCATGAATCCCTAGGGACTTGAAATGATATTTTTCTTTATTTAGATTTACCAGGGACTGTTTTTGACAACTTTTGAAACTTGGGGGACTAAAACTGCCAATTATGCAAACTTGATACGTTTTTCACCAGATTTTGATATTTTTGCATTTAAAACACTTAAAACATTTATTTGTGATATTTTTATCATTTTGATGCATTTCTGAGTGTTTTCAGATGTTTTTGCAGTTTAAATGGTACAAAAATGATGAGTATTTAGACACTCATCAGTTGGTAATAGGGCTGTAATCAAGTCAAGCTTTTATCAAGCAACTCGAGCTCGAGCTTGACTCAATCAAACCAAGCTTTTATCAAGCTCAAGCCCAAGCTCAATCCCAATAAATTGGCTCGAAACATATAACAAGCCAAGCTCAAGCTTTTGATAGCTTGGCTCGAGTTTTTATCGAGCTTTTATCAAGCCTTAGTATATATATATTTTTAAATTAAATTCATATAAGTAACTAAGGGCTAATTTGAATATTATTCTAATTATTAGGATTTACTTCATAAAGAATTATTTAATATACTCTCGAAGGACTTTTATATGGTAAATAAAGTTGTAATTATCTATAACATCGATATCTTAGACTAGTGATGTTGCTTACTTGCTTTATATCTAGAAGCGAATACAAGTTTATAGTTATGAATCGTGAATATTAATAGACCAACATAAATACTACTATTAGATAATTTTAGCTTTTGTTTATACTTAGTATATCGATGGCAACATTAATTAGTACTTTGGCTTATGTTTTATTATAATGTTGGACTTAGTACGAAAATGTTGTTGTTGGTTTTATTACTATTAAATTAATTTATTTTGGTTTTCAAATGTGGTTTTAGTTTATATTACTTTATAAATATATATATATATATATATATATATATATATATATATATATATATATATATATATATATATATATATATATATATATATATATATATATTGATGACTTTGTCTATCAAATACAATATTTTTGTATACATTCAAGCTTTTCAAGCCAAGCTCAAGCTTTGCTCGAAACCTATTCAAGCCAAGCTCAAGCCTGGATGATTAAAGCTTGACAAGCTATCAAGCCAAGCATAAGCCCACTATTTTGTTTCAAGCCAAGCTCAAGCCTTGTCGAGCTCGAGCTCGGCTTGACTCGATTACACCCCTAGTTGGTAAGTAGATTATGCACAGACTTGACAGGAAGATGTGGATTTGTTTCAATTTGTGTTGTAATTTTCTGTGAGATATAGCGAAGGTCAAAAGCTCTGAATTCCCTTGATTGCAAACAAGTGTGTTGCTCATTATATGTTCTGACTGACCAGATACCTGTATCACCATTCCTGCCGACAAACAATAGCCATGGGCAGAGTATTTCTGAAGGGTCCTTTTTGCCAGAAAGCAATGCATTTATACCCCTTCTGTTTAATGGACTTCTAAATGGGCCTATATCCAGTCCAGGACCTTCACTTGGGCCTGAAAGTGGACACAACCCCTACACCTGACCCTTATTCTTGTTTTGTCATTCTTCAGAAAAAACAACTCCCTCATAGTTTCTATTAAATGCTCTCTTACTAGGTTTTTTACTTCCCCTGCAGTAGCAAACTCCTGACCAGAATAGAAAAATGTGGTATAGACTCCATTTGCAAAGTCTGCCTGTTGGAAACAAACATAGTCACTGCAAAAGACATCATCAACCATCACAGGTAAATCATTTACCAACTGCCTGTCATCACTTATATTGCTGGTTGTTCCTGCTTCACCTAACTCATTACACTGACCTACTTGTACCATACCAAGTTGTGCATCATTCTCCTGACAAGTGTTCTCTTCATTTGGTTCAATTGAATCATCAACTGCATTGCCTAAGTCACCAGTGTCACTCACTTGTAACAGAGTAACATCAAAAACAGGATCCTCTTCCATGTTATCCTGAGTCAATTGAAACAGAGTTACATCCACATCAGGCTCCTCAAACCTCTTATTAACATCAACTAGTGCTCTTCCTGCTTTGTCTAAGTGCTTCTCCTGATTCAATTGAAACAGATTAACCTCAAAATTATCAGGCTCCTCAAACCTGTTATTGACATCAACTAGTGCCCTTCCAACTTTGTCTAAGTGCTTCCCCTGAATCACTCGGAACAGATTAACCTCAAGATTATCAGGCTCCTTTATACCATTGTCCTCATCAATAAGTACTAAAGCACGCTCACTTTTATGAACATGTTGGATAGCAAATGAGCAGTCTAAGGTGGAAAATATTGGCTCAATGTTTGGCAAATTGCTAGATTCACCAATATCTTTGACGTCCACAGGCACTTGTGTAAGTTGGATAAAAGGATCTAGGGCAGGTTCATTATCTAGATCATCTAACACCAATCATCTACAACAAGATTGAATAGCCGCAGTAGCAACTTTTCTCATATCTTCATCCATCTCCCAAAACACAGTCTTAATTGATTGTGGGGACATTTCAGAAAGTTCTAATCTAGTCTTCCCTATTTCCACATAGACGTCTATCAGCTTATGCTCTATGATAACATCTTTCAACAAGTCAACATTAGCAGCTTCACGCAAAGAAAACAAACCGTCGTCCAATGTACAACCAGGCTTAAGAAAGTAGAAATAATTGGTTTGTCCAGTCTCATAACCGATTTGGGTCATGAGAGCATCCATTTCATCAATGGATACCTCTTTTATTTCCACAAGATCAACAAGGCATTTCTTGCCTCCTTGATATATCCTACCTGGAAAGTATTTGAATGTACCTTCATAATGGAACATCATGCTAAAGGATCCTGGTTCACCCGCTGTATAAAAAATGTACAAAAACAAGGTTAAGCTAAAGTTACCTAAAAGGGGAATAACTTAAACCGTCGTACTAACATATGATTGTAATAGGCTCTAACCAAAAAAGATTACAATATCTCCTGATTGCAGCTTTTTCCTCCTTTTCACGATCATCATGGAAAGGATATTCTCTTACTTGCCACAGAGTAAATCCATGGTGGTTGTTTGTTATTTTCTTACTTAGATTATTTGATTTGATGATAGACATTGCATTAGGGTTTTCTGGGTAGGCTTCTACAACAAGTTTGGGGATGAGCAATGAGTACACAGCTTTGTTATATTCTACATAATGGCGGGAAATTGGACAAGACATCTGCTACAGTACATCAAGTAAAATGACTATTCTACCCTCAACAGTAACATGATAACGAGTTTTTCTAGAGTATAACGGAATGTTGACAACGCCGTTATTGGTCAAGGGACGAGTTTGGCATATAATGGCCATGTTTTGGACCTCCGGCGATGATAATGCCGAGGTTTGTCCCAACGAGAAGTGGATTGACAAGTTTAGGGACCAACCGTGTATTTTAGTCTACATGTAATTTGTTTGTGATTGATGAACATGACTTATTATGTGTCACTTAACTACTTTAAAGGATCTGTTGATAATTGTCTCGAGTCTTGACAGTTGATTATAGGATATCAAAAAAATTCATATTTGTTTACCAATCTTTTATAAAAGACTAAAATACACCGTTGGTCCCTAAACTTGTTCCTGCGCATCGCATTGGGACAAAGTTGGGAGTTATCATCGTCGGAGGTCCAAAACTTGGGTTTTTAATGCCAAAGAAGTCCCTTGACCACTAATGCCAAAGTCAATGTCTGATTTTTGTCATGTAGTCGAGGGTATTTTAGTCCATACACATTTATACTTTTGTTTCTTTACATTTGATTTTGTCATTGTTTCTTCTCTTCTTGTTTCTGGTTATTTGACTTTTAAGTTCATGGTATGTGACTTTTAAGTTCTAAATACAATATCTTGCAGCCGTTTTGGTACAAGATTATTTTATATTGGTTATGTGAAATATCACACCCAGTAAAAACTACGGATCGGAACGGGTAGAACCACGACCATGACCCTGACACCTGAAACGAGACCTGCAGGAACCACAAATTGAACCAAGATGTTCGGACCACACAATCATACCGAGTGGTGGCGTGACGAGTTGTAGGAGCAGTTGATATAGAATATACTAAAGATCACAAGACCACCATAATTTGACAAAAACCACAAACCTTTATGTACGAAAGTATCAGCAACAATAGATTCACAACAATACTTTATTCAAACCTAAGCCTCAATAGTCGGCTTAGATTAAACCAGCAATAGTATCCAAAGTGTTACAAGATTAGGTTAATGTCAATGAGACAATAACCAGACAAATACAAAGAAGAAACAAGATCAGTATAATGATCAGAAAGAAGAGAAATGTGAGACTATGACTGCACACACAGTTGTGTCTAACCCTAGATTAAGCGACTTATTAAATAGGAGATAAAGATACACAAAGACCCCTCTAACGGCTATAAAAGACTCATCAGCAGAAATGAGAAAAAGGCTTCAGCAGAAAATGAACTTCTAGGAACTTTAAACCATTTATGCTTTGACCATGATTAACCCCTGTAATATGCATGCAATGAACATAACTTGAAAGCCATTAGCAATTGATAGAATGACATGTTTGCCACAGATTATTACCCCAGAATTTAACATTCCCCCTTAATCTGATGGGCAAACATATCAAACAATATCAATTTTTCACACAAGAATTTATGCTGATAAACAAGAAGGTTTTTTGTAAGAATGTCTGCAGTTTGGTTTGAAGAGCCAATCTTTTTGGCACTTATAACACCTCTTGCAATTTTTTCCCTGATGAAGTGAACATCAATTTCAAAATGTTTTGATCTTTCATGGAAAACAGGATTGACAGCAAGTTGCAGAGCAGATTTGTTATCACAAAAAAGATTAACAGGGAGATTGATATCTACTATTAGATCTTTTAAGATTTTTTGAATCCAAATAATTTCACATGCAGCAGTAGACATAGATCTATACTCTTCTTCTGTGGAAGATTTTGAAAGAGTGTTTTGTTTTTTGCTTTTCCATGAGATCAAACAGTCATTAAAGAAAACACAATAACCTGTAACAGATTTCCTGGTTTTCTTGCATTTAGCCCAGTCTGCATCACTATACCCTTCAAGATGGTTTTCAGAGTTGCTGAAATTGTACCTTAGACCTTTTCCTGGAGATCCTTTTAGATATCTCAGAACATTGAGGGCACATTCTAGATGAGATTTGAGAGGAGAATGCATATATTGTGCCAGACAATGAACTGAGTATGAGATGTCAGGTCTTGTATGGGTGAGATAAATAAGTTTCCCAAGTAACTTTTGATAACCAGTGATGTTGACAAGTAAGGGATCATCAGCAGTGGGTATGTATGGAAGAACAGAGTTGGGTTCCATAGGAGTGGACACAGGTTTGCACCCAAGGAGACCAAATTCTTTGAGGAGTTCAAGACAGTATTTTCTTTGGGTGAGACATATGTCATTCCCAGATTTTAGAACCTCAATGCCAAGAAAATATTTTAAGTTTCCCAAGTCTTTGATATGAAATTTTGATTTTAGAAACTCTTTGACTAGGTTTATCTCATCAATGCAGTTTCCAGTAAGAACAATATCATCCACATAAACAAGTAGAGCAATAAACTTGTTATTCTCTGTTTTGGTGAACAAAGAGTGATCATTGACAGATTGAACAAAGTTATTTTCTTTTAAAACACTAACACGTTTTTCATTCCATTTCCTGGGAGCTTGTTTAAGGCCATATAGAGACTTGACAAGTTTACAAACTTTATTCTTATTGTTCTCATTACAGAACCCCTTAGGGATGGTCATATAGACATCCTCATCAAGATCTCCATACAAAAAAGCATTGTTAACATCAAGTTGGAAAAGAGGCCATTTGTTTTTCACAGCTAAGGCAATAAGAAATCTAACAGTAGACATTTTCACAACAGGAGAAAAAGTTTCATCATAGTCTATTCCTTCCCTTTGGTTATAACCTTTAGCAACTAATCTAGCCTTGTATCTATCAACTTCACCATTTGCTTTATATTTGATTTTAAAGATCCATTTGTAACCAATGGGAGTTCTATTAGGAGGTAGATCAGTTATATCCCAAGCATGATTTTCATTTAAGGCCTCAATTTCAGAGTTCATAGCATCAACCCAATTACTGTCAAGGATAGCTTCTTCATAACAGGTAGGTTCAATACTTTTATTAAGACTAGAAGCAAAGCAGTAATTATCTTTGTTAAGGTTAGAGTAATTAACAACCTTTTCATAACCATATTTAACTTTCCCTTCAACAATAAAGTCATTAAGATTACTGGGCAACTTAGAAACTCTGGTTGACCTTCTAGCAGTAGTGGCTGGCAAGCCTTCTTCTTGTTCAGAATTCTGATGTGAATCAGAAGATGTACCAGCAGAATCAGAAGATGCATCAGCAGGATGTGATTCATGTGATACAGTGCCCTCAGGGTGTGTATTATCATCTATGGAAGTTGCAACAGGTTCATCATCCCTAGTAGGATGACCCAACACTGTGCCATCTTCATAGGATGTCACTATCCCTTCATCATTGGGACTTATTTGTGAGTCAAAGAAATTTTTGTGATTTAAATCTTTAGGCACATAAGTTTCAACAAAAGGTTTTGACAAAGAATTTTTCATTTTGAAGGGAAAAACTGTTTCATAAAATTTGACATCTCTGGAATAAAAGATATTTTTTTTTTTCTAAACTTAAAAGTTTATAACCTTTTTTCTCATTTGAATAACCAATAAAGACACTTTTCTCGGACCTACTACCAAATTTATCAGAGATGTTGAGAATGGTGGCATAGCATAAGCAGCCAAAGACTCTAAGGAGAGAGAGTGAAGGGTCATGCCCATACACAAAGGAGAAGGGAGACTTGCCAGACAACACTGAAGAGGGTAACCTGTTTATGACATATGCAGCAGTTAGAACACATTCAGGCCAAAGATATAGAGGTAATTCCCCCTGAAACATAAGGGATCTAGCCACATTAAGGAGATGCCTATGTTACCTTTCTGCAATACCATTTTGTTGTGGTGTGTAAACACAAGAGGTTTGATGTAAAATTGCTTTTTCATGAAAGAAGTGTTGAAGTTTGTTATTGACAAATTCTGTCCCATTATCACTTCTGAATGTCTTAACATTGTGTTCAAATTGATTTGATAGCATATGAGTAAAGTTAACAATGGAAACATAAACATCATCCTTTCCCTTAAGCATATAAACCCAGACTGCCCTAGAATAGTCATCAACAATAGTTAAAAAATATTTGTAACCATCTCTGCTAGTGACTTTATATGGTCCCCATACATCTAGATGAACAAGTTCACCAATTTTAGTTGATTTATGTTCACTTAGAGGGAATGGTTCCCTGGTTTGTTTAGCTTTATTGCAAGTATCACAAAGATGGTCAGATTCAGATGTACTATCAAGTTTAAGAGTGGATTTAAGTATATGTAGGACTTGGTCAGAGGGATGACCAAGTCTTTGATGTCAGAGATTTCTAGAAACATGACAAACAGAAATGCAATTATTAGAAGTAATCTTACATGTAGAATCAATATCAAACATATATAACCCATTGCATTGTTTACCAATCCCCACAATCCTTTTTTGATGTAAATCCTGTATATAGCAATTAGATTCATTAAACCCAACAAACATCTTGTTGTCTCTAGCAATCTTATGAACAGACAGCAGACTGACATTGTACTCAGGAACAACCAGAACATCAAAAAGAGTTAGGTCATTATTGACCTTTAAATCACCAATTTTAGTAATTAAAGCCTGAGTACCATTGGGATGTCCAACAGTTAGACCAAGATTTGAAATGTCAATAACATTAATTAAAATTTTTGTAGATACAGTCATGTGCTGATTTGCACCAGAGTCAACAATCCAACCAAGACTGATGTTTCCAGATAAGGTTTTTGTGTTGTTGTTAAAAAATTTGTTGAAGTTTATATTAAACTTGACACAGCCATTAAAGAAATTTCCTGAAAAATTTTTACCTGCCATGTTGGCATTAGCAGAGGACACATTGTTGTCATTAAGAAGACTCATAAGTCTGGAGAGCTGTTCATTAGACAAAGAGACAGGGGAGTTGCTAGCTCTATTATCAGTGATATGATTAGCATCAGTGGAAACATTGTTACTGCTGACAGGTTTAACATTAAAGTTCCTTTTGACATATCTAGCAGGATAACCAACAAGATCATAACATCTATCAACAGTGTGACCAGGTTTTTTGCAGTTAGTAAATTTGAGATTCATGTTTGGTCCTCTGTTGTTTGAGCTGTTACCAGCATTAAAACCAGAACCTTTATTAAAAGTGTTGTTGTTAAATCCTTTTTTGTTATCAAAAAAATTTCCACCATCAGAAGTTTTTGCAGCAAAAGCTGTAGCATTGGGTTTAGCAGAGCTATTCCCAGACGAAACATTTCTGTGAGATTCTTCTCCAGAGACAACAGAAAAGGCAGTTTTGACATTAGGCAAAGGATCTCTGGTTAAAATATTACTTCTGATGGGAACATAGGAGTCATCAAGACCCATAAGAAATTGCATTAATTTGATTAGCTGATTGTTTTTTTCAAAATGTTTTGCAGCCTCACAAGTGCAGGGAGGCAAGCTAATCATACAATCAAATTGTTTCCATAAAGAGTTAAGGTTGTTGTAATAATCAGCAAGAGAGGACCCACTTTGACTAAGAAAGTTTATATTTTTATGTAAATTAAAAATGGCTGAACCATCAACCTTATCATAAGTATCTTTAAGATCATTCCACATTTCATAAGCAATTTTAGCATAGATAGCACCAGCAAATAGTTCAGGACTGAGAGAGTTAAGAATTTAAGTAACCACAACAGAGTTACAGGTATCCCATTGATTAGCAAGACTAGGATTTGAGTCATCTCTTATGCAAGTACCATCAATAAACCCCAACTTATTATGATTCCTTAAGGCAAAGGTTATGGCCATATTCCATATTTTATAATTTTTAGTTCCAGTGAGTTTGATGGAAATAATATGAGTACCATTGGTGTTATTAGGGTGTAAATACAAAGCATCACCAAAGGATAAGCTTTTCTCAGTGGAAGAACCACCACCACCACCAGTATTATCATCACCAACAGCCATAATGCAAACAATAAGACAGACAAATAACACAGACAGAGATAATAACTAGAGCATATAGACAAATAAAGGAATAAATAAGACTTTGTAATTAAGAAACAACAAGCACCAAGCCCGTGGACTGGGGTAAACCATAGCAGGTATTCATACCACTCAGAGGTGGCAGATCAAGATGTTAGTCTACCCGTTTGCACCCACTAAGACTTAAGTACTGTTTGTTTGAAGAAAAAGAGTAGACTTAGACTTACAGAGCAATATGTAGCGGAAAGAACAAATCACAATTACCCTCGATTCACTTAGTCTAGGGCTAATTGTGAATAGAAAATAACCAGTGATTACACCAGTAGCAATAACCCCAAACCACCAGTTTTGTTGCTGAAGAGATGTCCCCAAGTTTCTACAAAGAAACCCTTGGATGGTGAATCAACAATGATTATGAGCCTGAGTCTCTGATACCATGTACGAAAGTATCAGCAACAATAGATTCACAACAATACTTTATTCAAACCTAAGCCTCAATAGTCGGCTTAGATTAAACCAGCAATAGTATCCAAAGTGTTACAAGATTAGGTTAATGTCAATGAGACAATAACCAGACAAATACAAAGAAGAAACAAGATCAATATAATGATCAGAAAGAAGAGAAATGTGAGACTATGACTGCACACACAGTTGTGTCTAACCCTAGATTAAGGGACTTATTAAATAGGAGATAAAGATACGCAAAGACCCCTCTAACAGCTATAAAAGACGCGTCAGCAGAAATGAGAAAAAGGCTTCAGCAGAAATGAACTTCTAGGAACTTTAAACCATTTATGCTTTGACCATGATTAACCCCTGTAATATGCCTGCAATGAACATAACTTGAAAGCCATTAGCAAGTGATAGAATGACATGTTTGCCACAGATTATTACCCCAAAATTTAACACTTTCCTACCCATGACCCATGATCCTTACGACCTTTAGTCCTACATCATGCATTATTGTGAGATGGATCATGTAAAATTTTTTAAATGAAATCAAGTATTTTGATATATGTGTTTGCATTTTACTAACACCTTCCAAAACTCAAGTCATCAATACAATATTTTCTATACAAGGCTAAGAATAATGAAATTTAGTAAGGACCTTGCAAGAACTCATGTGTGCCCAATTTATGTGACTTGTGATGCGTTCTACGCCATTATCATTATGCACGATGGTCTGTTAGTTGCTATACAAATTATCAGCGAAAGCTTGACTTCAACTACTTAATCAGCCAGTAAATAGTATTACTCTTCAAATTCATCATCAATCCAGTCTTCATAGATGCCTTTCACTTTTTTCTTTGCTAAATTTAATAACTCTCTTCTTATTTGTATAGGAGCAGCCGCTGCTGGATGGGTAATCAGTGGCTCAGTGATGGGAATGTGGACCCCATTAGCTGCAACCGAACCATCACCCTCAACAAGTCCAACCGGTGTTCTTAGCTTGAAAGCCATTAGCAATTGATAGAATGACATGTTTGCCACAGATTATTACCCCAGAATTTAACATTCCCCCTTAATCTGATGGGCAAACATATCAAACAATATCAATTTTTCACACAAGAATTTATGCTGATAAACAGGAAGGTTTTTTGTAAGAATGTCTGCAGTTTGGTTTGAAGAGCCAATCTTTTTGGCACTTACAACACCTCTTGCAATTTTTTCCCTGATGAAGTGAACATCAATTTCAAAATGTTTTGATCTTTCATGGAAAACAGGATTGACAGCAAGTTGCAGAGCAGATTTGTTATCACAAAAAAGATTAACAGGGAGATTGATATCTACTTTTAGATCTTTTAAGATTTTTTGAATCCAAATAATTTCACATGCAGCAGTAGAAATAGATCTATACTCTGCTTCTGTGGAAGATTTTGAAAGAGTGTTTTGTTTTTTGCTTTTCCATGAGATCAAACAGTCATTAAAGAAAACACAATAACCTGTAACAGATTTCCTGGTTTTCTTGCATTTAGCCCAGTCTGCATCACTATACCCTTCAAGATGGTTTTCAGAGTTGCTGAAATTGTACCTTAGACCTTTTCCTGGAGATCCTTTTAGATATCTCAGAACATTGAGGGCACATTCTAGATGAGATTTCAGAGGAGAATGCATATATTGTGCCAGACAATGAACTGAGTATGAGATGTCAGGTCTTGTATGGGTGAGATAAATAAGTTTCCCAAGTAACTTTTGATAACCAGTGATGTTGACAAGTAAGGGATCATCAGCAGTGGGTATGTATGGAAGAACAGAGTTGGGTTCCATAGGAGTGGACACAGGTTTGCACCCAAGGAGACCAAATTCTTTGAGGAGTTCAAGACAGTATTTTCTTTGGGTGAGACATATGTCATTCCCAGATTTTAGAACCTCAATGCCAAGAAAATATTTTAAGTTTCCCAAGTCTTTGATATGAAATTTTGATTTTAGAAACTCTTTGACTAGGTTTATCTCATCAATGCAGTTTCCAGTAAGAACAATATCATCCACATAAACAAGTAGAGCAATAAACTTGTTATTCTCTGTTTTGGTGAACAAAGAGTGATCATTGACAGATTGAACAAAGTTATTTTCTTTTAAAACACTAACACGTTTTTCATTCCATTTCCTGGGAGCTTGTTTAAGGCCATATAGAGACTTGACAAGTTTACAAACTTTATTCTTATTGTTCTCATTACAGAACCCCTTAGGGATGGTCATATAGACATCCTCATCAAGATCTCCATACAAAAAAGCATTGTTAACATCAAGTTGGAAAAGAGGCCATTTGTTTTTCACAGCTAAGGCAATAAGAAATCTAACAGTAGACATTTTCACAACAGGAGAAAAAGTTTCATCATAGTCTATTCCTTCCCTTTGGTTATAACCTTTAGCAACTAATCTAGCCTTGTATCTATCAACTTCACCATTTGCTTTATATTTGATTTTAAAGATCCATTTGTAACCAATGGGAGTTCTATTAGGAGGTAGATCAGTTATATCCCAAGCATGATTTTCATTTAAGGCCTCAATTTCAGAGTTCATAGCATCAACCCAATTACTGTCAAGGATAGCTTCTTCATAACAGGTAGGTTCAATACTTTTATTAAGACTAGAAGCAAAGCAGTAATTATCTTTGTTAAGGTTAGAGTAATTAACAACCTTTTCATAACCATATTTAACTTTCCCTTCAACAATAAAGTCATTAAGATTACTGGGCAACTTAGAAACTCTGGTTGACCTTCTAGCAGTAGTGGCTGGCAAGCCTTCTTCTTGTTCAGAATTCTGATGTGAATCAGAAGATGTACCAGCAGAATCAGAAGATGCATCAGCAGGATGTGATTCATGTGATACAGTGCCCTCAGGGTGTGTATTATCATCTATGGAAGTTGCAACAGGTTCATCATCCCTAGTAGGATGACCCAACACTGTGCCATCTTCATAGGATGTCACTATCCCTTCATCATTGGGACTTATTTGTGAGTCAAAGAAATTTTTGTGATTTAAATCTTTAGGCACATAAGTTTCAACAAAAGGTTTTGACAAAGAATTTTTCATTTTGAAGGGAAAAACTGTTTCATAAAATTTGACATCTCTGGAATAAAAGATATTTTTTTTTTTCTAAACTTAAAAGTTTATAACCTTTTTTCTCATTTGAATAACCAATAAAGACACTTTTCTCGGACCTACTACCAAATTTATCAGAGATGTTGAGAATGGTGGCATAGCATAAGCAGCCAAAGACTCTAAGGAGAGAGAGTGAAGGGTCATGCCCATACACAAAGGAGAAGGGAGACTTGCCAGACAACACTGAAGAGGGTAACCTGTTTATGACATATGCAGCAGTTAGAACACATTCAGGCCAAAGATATAGAGGTAATTCCCCCTGAAACATAAGGGATCTAGCCACATTAAGGAGATGCCTATGTTACCTTTCTGCAATACCATTTTGTTGTGGTGTGTAAACACAAGAGGTTTGATGTAAAATTGCTTTTTCATGAAAGAAGTGTTGAAGTTTGTTATTGACAAATTCTGTCCCATTATCACTTCTGAATGTCTTAACATTGTGTTCAAATTGATTTGATAGCATATGAGTAAAGTTAACAATGGAAACATAAACATCATCCTTTCCCTTAAGCATATAAACCCAGACTGCCCTAGAATAGTCATCAACAATAGTTAAAAAATATTTGTAACCATCTCTGCTAGTGACTTTATATGGTCCCCATACATCTAGATGAACAAGTTCACCAATTTTAGTTGATTTATGTTCACTTAGAGGGAATGGTTCCCTGGTTTGTTTAGCTTTATTGCAAGTATCACAAAGATGGTCAGATTCAGATGTACTATCAAGTTTAAGAGTGGATTTAAGTATATGTAGGACTTGGTCAGAGGGATGACCAAGTCTTTGATGTCAGAGATTTCTAGAAACATGACAAACATAAATGCAATTATTAGAAGTAATCTTACATGTAGAATCAATATCAAACATATATAACCCATTGCATTGTTTACCAATCCCCACAATCCTTTTTTGATGTAAATCATGTATATAGCAATTAGATTCATTAAACCCAACAAACATCTTGTTGTCTCTAGCAATCTTATGAACAGACAGCAGACTGACATTGTACTCAGGAACAACCAGAACATCAAAAAGAGTTAGGTCATTATTGACCTTTAAATCACCAATTTTAGTAATTAAAGCCTGAGTACCATTGGGATGTCCAACAGTTAGACCAAGATTTGAAATGTCAATAACATTAATTAAAATTTTTGTAGATACAGTCATGTGCTGATTTGCACCAGAGTCAACAATCCAACCAAGACTGATGTTTCCAGATAAGGTTTTTGTGTTGTTGTTAAAAAATTTGTTGAAGTTTATATTAAACTTGACACTGCCATTAAAGAAAGTTCCTGAAAAATTTTTACCTGCCTTGTTGGCATTAGCAGAGGACACATTGTTGTCATTAAGAAGACTCATAAGTCTGGAGAGCTGTTCATTAGACAAAGAGACAGGGGAGTTGCTAGCTTTATTATCAGTGATATGATTAGCATCAGTGGAAACATTGTTACTGCTGACAGGTTTAGCATTAAAGTTCCTTTTGACATATCCAGCAGGATAACCAACAAGATCATAACATCTATCAACAGTGTGACCAGGTTTTTTGCAGTTAGTACATTTGAGATTCATGTTTGGTCCTCTGTTGTTTGAGCTGTTACCAGCATTAAAACCAGAACCTTTATTAAAAGTGTTGTTGTTAAATCCTTTTTTGTTATCAAAAAAATTTCCACCATCAGAAGTTTTTGCAGCAAAAGTTGTAGCATTGGGTTTAGCAGAGCTATTCCCAGACGAAACATTTCTGTGAGATTCTTCTCCAGAGACAACAAAGAAGGCAGTTTTGACATTAGGCAAAGGATCTCTGGTTAAAATATTACTTCTGATGGGAACATAGGAGTCATCAAGACCCATAAGAAATTGCATTAATTTGATTAGCTTATTGTTTTTTTCAAAATGTTTTGTAGCCTCACAAGTGCAGGGAGGCAAGCTAATCATACAATCAAATTGTTTCCATAAAGAGTTAAGGTTGTTGTAATAATCAGCAAGAGAGGACCCACTTTGACTAAGAAAGTTTATATTTTTATGTAAATTAAAAATGGCTGAACCATCAACCTTATCATAAGTATCTTTAAGATCATTCCACATTTCATAAGCAATTTTAGCATAGATAGCACCCGCAAATAGTTCAGGATTGAGAGAGTTAAAAATCCAAGTAACCACAACAGAGTTACAGGTATCCCATTGATTAGCAAGACTAGGATTTGAGTCATCTCTTATGCAAGTACCATCAATAAACCCTAACTTATTATGATTCCTTAAGGCAAAGGTCATGGCCATATTCCATATTTTATAATTTTCAGTTCCAGTGAGTTTGATGGAAATAATAGGAGTACCATTGGTGTTATTAGGGTGTAAATACAAAGCATCACCAAAGGATAAGCTTTTCTCAGTGGAAGAACCACCACCACCACCACCAGTATTATCATCACCAACAGCCATAATGCAAACAATAAGACAGACAAATAACACATACGGAGATAATAACTAGAGCATATAGAAAAATAAAGGAATAAATAAGACTTTGTAATTAAGAAACAACAAGCACCAAGCCTGTGGACTGGGGTAAACCATAGCAGGTATTCATACCACTCATAGGTGGCAGATCAAGATGTTAGTCTACCCGTTTGCACCCACTAAGACTTAAGTACTGTTTGTTTGAAGAAAAAGAGTAGACTTAGACTTACAGAGCAATATGCAACGGAAAGAACAAATCACAATTACCCTAGATTCACTTAGTCTAGAGCTAATTGTGAATAGAAAATAACCAGTGATTACGCCGGTAGCAATAACCCCAAACCACCAGTTTTGTTGCTGAAGAGATGTCCCCAAGTTTCTACAAAGAAACCCTTGGATGGTGAATCAACAATGATTATGAGCTTGAGTCTCTGATACCATGTACGAAAGTATCAGCAACAATAGATTCACAACAATACTTTATTCAAACCTAAGCCTCAATAGTCGGCTTAGATTAAACCAACAATAGTATCCAAAGTGTTACAAGATTAGGTTAATGTCAATGAGACAATAACCATACAAATACAAAGAAGAAACAAGATCAATATAATGATCAGAAAGAAGAGAAATGTGAGACTATGACTGCACACACAGTTGTGTCTAACCCTAGATTAAGGGACTTATTAAATAGGAGATAAAGATACACAAAGACCCCTCTAACAGCTATAAAAGATGCATCAGCAGAAATGAGAAAAAGGCTTCAGCAGAAATGAACTTCTAGGAACTTTAAACCATTTATGCTTTGACCATGATTAACCCCTGTAATATGCCCGCAATGAACATAACTTGAAAGCCATTAGCAATTGATAGAATGACATGTTTGCCACAGATTATTACCCCAAAATTTAACACTTTCCTACCCATGACCCATGATCCTTACGACCTTTAGTCCTACATCATGCATTATTGTGAGATGGATCATGTAAATTTTTTTTAAAGGAAATCAAGTATTTTGATATATGTGTTTGCATTTTACTAACACCTTCCAAAACTAAAGTCATCAATACAATATTTTCTATACAAGGCTAAGAATAATGCAATTTAGTAAGGACCTTGCAAGAACTCATGTGTGCCCAATTTATGTGACTTGTGATGCGTTCTACGCCATTATCATTAAGCACGATGGTCTGTTAGTTGCTATACAAATTATCAGCGAAAGCTTGACTTCAACTACTTAATCAGCCAGTAAATAGTATTACTCTTCAAATTCATCATCAATCCAGTCTTCATAGATGCCTTTCACCTTTCTCTTTGCTAAATTTAATAACTATCTTCTTATTTGTATAGGAGCAGCCGCTGCTGGATGGGTAATCAGTGGCTCAGTGATGGGAATGTGGACCCCATTGGCTGCAACCGAACCATCACCCTCAACAAGTCCAACTGGTGTGCTTAGCTCTAAAAACCAGATGAATACAGAAGATAGATCAGTGAATATGCGTGAAATTGACAAGTACATTATATTTCAATTTAAGCTAATTAGTAATAGCTTGTGCTAAAACTCCTGATGAACCCGCAACTAACAAAAACCAACTCATAAAAAATGATATTTAAATGAGTACCCGGATTTGGAAAACATAATTTCCTATTTTATTTATATTACTTCTTTAAAGTGTCTAGTCTATCATTATGTGCCATAAAACAACTAAAAATATAAATACACTACGAGTCTATGACTAAAACAAAAGGCAAAATGGATGTATACCTGCAAGCCCATGAGCATAGTTACACTTATCTCCAAACACGCAGTTGATAAGGTTTTAAAATGTACCTTTTTAAGGGGTCGTTTAAGCCCTTATTTGATCACTTTTGTATCCGTTATTACTTAATATCATTCCTTTTCACTTTTTAGGTCTTTTGAAGGCAAATTGCTGGAATGGCACTTATTTGGACGAAAATGCGCGGATATACGAAGAAAATGGCCAAAGTCAAGAATCGAGACACTCAAGCTGCTGAAACACAAGGGGACGGCGTCAAGTGTTATCTGCGACGCCGTCGGAGCACATGTTGTGACGATACAGTAGCCAAATTGCTTATTTTCAAGTGACGGTGCCAGGCTTTAAAAGAGTAGGTCGTCGCAACTCAGACGGCCTAGATTTGATCCAGACGGCGTCAGAGGCTGAAGAGGACGGCGTCACAAGCATAAGGTGACGCCGTCGCAAGACTAACGTGGCCAAGACGAAACCCTAATGACGGCGACCCGACGGCGTCACAAATCATAAGGTGACGCCGTTGCGAATGTAATCTTATATATAGAATCCGAATTTTTTAGTTTTCAGTGTGTAGTCTTTTGGAGTAAAAACCTAAACTGAACCAAGGCTGTCTTGTACAGTATTTTTAGGTTCCAAACCCTATCTGACACCAAGATAAGTGTTTTACTTCATTAATTCAATTATGTCTTCAATTATTTGTGTGTATGCTTGCATGTTCTCCATGTCCGGCTAATTTACTTGTGTGTTTGCTTAGGGTATATGAAACTTAACTATTGAATATTGATTGGTTGTGTCTTATCTTAATTGTTAATAATCTAGTAATGTGATAGGTCATTGGTTGTGTAGTTAATGCTTGATTAATCTTTATGAACCTTAGACTATAACACCTAGAGTAGTTATAGGCTAAACCATCCAAAGAGTATCTTAGAGTTAGAGTTTATAAATCCTAGAGATTTTGTAGACGAGACCCTTTGGTACTTTCAAAGAGTTAGGGATAAACGCATACCCTACGACCTTAGACACACAACGCGATTAAGAATAAGGACGTGACAATTCAACCATCAATAGGAGATAATTAAGGAGTAATAAAACCTAAGTAAACACATCTTTAAATCATCATACGAGCACACAATAATTAGACATAGACTACCCTCACCTTAGTTAATTAGATAATTAGATAGTAGAGTAATCGGTAGAAATACCAACCCCCCAAATCCAAACCCGAGATTCGTACTTTTCCATTTTCCTAAAAAACATAAAAAGATAAAAAAAATAATCTTCCTCAACCCCAACCTTAGCGTAGTAACTCCTCACTAGCATTCCTATTCCCCTAGAGAACGATATCAATTCCCGTGGCTTACCCTAATACTACACTACAACGATTAGGTTCACTGCCTAGGGTGTTGAAAAACTTGATCGACGAAAAGGAAGTTCCTTTGACCCCGAACGACGCGTGTAGCATTATCAAGTTTTTGGCGCCGTTGCCGGGGAATAGAATAGCTAGTTAGTAGTCCACCTCATTTAGGTTTCTTTACTTGATTCCTATCAAGTAAACTTTTTCTCATTTTTAGCTTCCTCGTAGTCTATCCCCCTTCTTCGTGACCTTTGTTCGTAAAACCCCATCACTTTTCATCATGGAAGGTGATAACCAACCACCATTCATCAACCTACCACCAAATGACCCGCCAAGAGGCCGTACTCTTGGTGAATACTCCAGACCTACCCACCAAGGTTATAGGAACACAATTGAGCTTCCCGACCAAGCCCAAACTACGGCCCTGCGATCCGACACCATCCGGTTGGTGCAAAACGGATGTGCATTCCATGGACTTCGTTCCGAAGATCCTAATCAACATGTTAAGTATTTCCTTAAAATTGTCGATTCCATCGACTTTGATGCTACTACTCGAGAGACCACGCGTCTGCGTCTCTTCCAATTCTCTCTACGGGACCAAGCTAGTAATTGGCTTGAGTGACTTCCCGCCGGCTCCATCTCAAGTTGGGATGATCTCACCTAGGGATGAGCATTTCGACTCGAATCCCGAAACCGAACCGGAACCGTACCGGAACCGTACCGAATATCGATATACGGTACGGTACCGTGATTATGAAATAAGGTGAAAAAAAATTCGGGATCACTAATTCGGTACGGGACCGGTACCAAATCGGGAAATTCCCGGAAAAAATGGGAAAAACCCGATTTCCCGGTACCGGTACCAGTACCGATATCCGAATCTCGTTCGGTACGGTACCGGTACAATTAATTTATGGTCGGGAAAAAATCGGTATCACAATTCGGTACGGGATCGGTACGGGACTGGTACCGTGCTCATCCCTTATCTAACCTCTCGCATCCTTGCTCAATTTTTCCCACCGGGAGAACCACTAAGCTTAGGAATGACATCTTGATGTTCCAACAATGTCAAGGTGAATCTCTCTACGAAGCATGGACTCGATTCAAGGACTTACTCCATAAAGTCCCTCATCACGGCATTGATCTTTGGCTTCAAGTCCAACTCTTCTATGATCATGTCAACTTCCCCACTAAGCGATCCATTGACCAAGCGGCCGGTGGAAAACTTAGTGATCTCACCGCGGAAGAATCATGGGGTATAATAGAGGACCTTGCTCTCTATGACAACGAAAGTTGGAATGACCCCCGTGAGTTGCCCAAAACCGTTAAGGCAATCTCCTTGCCTCCAATTGACTCACAATCTTCCGACCGTAGGATGCTCGAGCTTGAAGATCAAGTAAAATTCCTAATGAGCTCCTACGAAAATCCTAAGTCCTCACATCAAGTGAATAAAATCACTCTACCTTGTGAGTTATGTAGTGGTCCCCATGACACTCGTGATTGCACAAGACTCCCCGAACAAGCTTTTGCGAAATACGCCTCCACGCGTACCGACGGAGCGGGAGAGAAGTGGTACACTTTAAGCCCGAACAAAACAACTTAGGAAACTCTTACAACCCCTCATGGAGAAATCACCATAACCTTAAGTGGAACCAAAACTCAAGCACACCCCAAAGCTCATCTAGTCCACCTAATAGGTTCAATTCTCTAAACACCGGGAACCCCACTAGTCTTGAGGCAATTGCATCTAGATTCATGTCATCTCAAGAAACTCGATTGACTAAGCTTGAAGCCGATTTTAAGCAACAAAAGGCGAGATGAAAACAAGCTTGATGCCCTCTTAAAAGCCTTTAATGACCGGGAAATTGGAGCACTCCCAAGTGATACTATAAAGAACCCAAAAGTGAGTTCGATTTCATCGACTTCATGTTCTTGTTCCCCATAGGAGAGTGCACATCCATGCCCCTCACACCCAACGGTTCACTCGGTAAATGCTATCAACAAGGGTTCCAAGCAATCCAAAATGAGGTACCAAGGCCCCGCACCATTGGTGGAACCTACTCTTGAAAAACCCGTCAACCAAGAACCCAAGCTTAATCTAGAGGAGGAGTACAAGGAACTCCATCAAGAAAAACCGGTTCTTGAAGTCTTAGCTCATGCACCTTATTATAATGCTTTAAAAGAAAAGTATGAGTTAGAACTTAAACTTGGAAAACATGGGTCCGATTTTGTGCGAAATAATTTACCTAAGAAGTTAGACGATCTCGGGCTATTTACTCTTCCGTGTAGGCTTGGAACTTCCAAACCTCTTGATGCTCTAGCCGACTTAGGATCATGCATCAATCTTGTTCCTTTGTCGCTCCTTAGAAGCCTTAACTTAGGTAAGATAGAACCAACGGAAACCATCTTAGGTCTTGCGGACGGTAGTGTTGCATATCCGGTAGGGATAATAAAAGACATGATAGTACACGTAGGAGAATTGACTCTTTTGGCCGACTTCCATGTGCTAGACATGAATAAGGACCCGACATGCCCATTGCTAGTAGGAAGAGGATTCTTAGCTACCGCTAGTTCCATCATTGATTGTAAGATGTCCAAAATAGTGGTAGGAGAGGGGAGTGCTAGGTCAATTTACGATGTCAAAAAGCATACTTACTACAAGGAAGAGGAACTCCCACATGAAATTAGGTTGGATAGAGCGCCATCTAGATACGGACCTTGGATAGATAAGAATTTCATAGGTCCCCAACGACCTTTCTACCTAGATGAAGCCTTTACTAGTAAAGCAACTTTCCAAGAAAAAGAAATGGCTAGGGACATGGAAGTGAACCCGTTCGAGGACGCCTTAGTATTTAGAAAGATGACCGAGTTTCTAGGAAGCTTGCCCGTCAACCTTGTCATGAATAAGTGGAAAGTTTAGAGCAATAAGCCTAAACATAAGTGGGATTGGAATAGACCACCTAGTGATGGTAATGGAGAGTAGCACATTAGAATAACGATCTATGATCCCGATGGAGAGAAGTTTGAAAAGGCATATCAAACCAAACGTACTACTAGGAACTTAAATGATAAGTTTGACCCTTATGAAATTGTTAAGGATAGGCTTACTTATATCGGTACGTAGGAGCACGACTACGAGTCTAGCTACAAGACTCATAAATAAAGAAAAGCGCTTCGTGGGAGGCAACCCATGCTTAATTGTTTGCTTGTTGTGTCATATATCTTTTATTGATTGTCTATTCTCATGTATAAATTTGTAAAAAAGCTTTATTTTGTTTTTAACCTCGTCTTAATCACATATAAAGGTATTTTACATAAAGGATAAGCGTAAGGAGGATTACACACGTTTTCAAAAGAAACGTAAACATGAGAATTTCAATTAATTAAAAGATAACATGTGTGTTTGTTCGAGTCAAATGCTTGTATCGAGTCATAATGGATGTTTTGCAGAAAATTTTTCCAGATTTTAAAGATGTAAATTTTCCAAAATTTTTTAAAGAAAATCGCAGACCAGTTTTTGTCAGGATAACCTGACGGCGTCAGGATCGCAACCTGACAGCGTCAGGAAGGAGTAAAAACAACAGATTACTTTTTTCTCATTTTCTGAGCTACTTATAAATTTTGGAATTTTCCAGGTCTTAATTTTCCAGAAATTCTGTAAACATCCATTCCACAAGCATTATATCCTAGTTTAGTAGAGTCTTATATATATTATTACCGCCGATTTTACGCGAAGGTTTAGTTTGTTTCTTCAAGTGTGCAGGTTTTATTTATCAAGAAGAAGATACATAAGGTTGGAAGGAACTTTTCACGCATACATTCTTCTTGGAAAGGATTTAACCAATACTTCACACACGGATCCTACCGAGCTAATCAGGGGAGTATTAGTTTCTTTCGTTTTTAATTACCTTCTATTATCATAACTTTGATACTTTCGGGGAACATTGGGGACAATGTTCAGTTTAAGTGTAGGGAGGGAAAATAAAACGGGAACTTTGAAACTATGCTTATCCTTGATTATTTGCTTTGTCCAATTGTATTTGTGTAATAAACCATGAGAAAATGTCGGTTAGGGTAATTTTGGCACCAAATTTAATTTTTTTCATGACATATAGGAGTGGCCCATTAGTCTTAACAAAAGTGTCTCACGGATAGGAAGTTACATGACTAGCACAAAAACCCTTTACCACCTAAATTCCACCCAAAATGTGAGGATCACCATTAGATTAGTAGGAATTAAAGCATTCATCTTTGATGCTTAGTGTGTGAACCGGTAGTATAATAGATTCTATAACTTGTTTTGTGATGCATCCCGAGATCGCTAGTAAGACTACACTTGTGTAGTTAGGAATAACTAAATGATAAGAGGCATTAGGATAACCCTTGTTTGATACCCGTAATATAATTACTTCTTCCATATCGGTTGAGTAATTCCCCCACACCCTTGCGTTGTACTCATCTTTAGTACACGATACCCCTAGTTAACCCCTCAGAGCCTGTCCTTTTCGCGGTTCTTGTGATGTTTCGGTTTTCCCGAATATCAATGAAGAGCATTGTTTACACCCCACCCCCAAATGTACACCCAAATCGCCTTAGCCTACCAAGTATGCACTCACTTTTAGTGCATTATTGTTATCACCCTAAAAACCGTTAGTTCAATTATCTAGTTGCTTGCATAAGTTGCTATGTCGAGTCATATCCTTTGTATACAGTTTGGGACGATTGGGACTCATGGGAAAAGTTAAAGTTTATGAAATGACGGGAAGGGAACGTTAAATTCAAATTCCCTTTATTTGCGTAATAATGTACTCCAAGTGTTTTGATCTTTTCAATTCGGGTCAAATTAGTGTTAGAGTAATAAAAACTCAAGTGTAGGGATGTGCCTATAAATCCCTATCATATTGATGTTACCGTAGAGGATGATAGACTAAAAGTGTGTATAAAAAAAAAAAAAAAAAAAAAAAAAAAAAAAAAAAAAAAAAACGAAAAAAATAGAAAAAGAGAAAAAGAAAAAAAATAGAGTGTTGAAAAAAAAAATACGGGCTACCATCCTACATCTATCCTTTAAATTTATGTTTGTTTGTTTCAGTTATCTAGAGTTTAGAGTGTCGAGTCTTGGCTTAGCAACGCCATTCTTCGTATGCTTGTAACATAAAGATTTTTGACTTGCCACCACTAAATAGCCTATCTCACCAAACCCTTTGTTTCCCTACCGTAAGCCTAACATTACAACCCTTTAAAAGACCTCTTTGATAGTCTTTCCTAGGTGCTTATGCCAAAGAGATGGAAGTTTGATCTATTCTCAAGCCTATGGTAATCTATGTACTAGGACCGGTTAATGAGTGTTTATCTTCCATTTCCAACTTGTTATATTTCATATACACCCGAGAGATGTGAGTACCCAAACACCCCATGTGAGGTGCTAGTATGTAATTTCCGTGCTTGTTATGACTTTTGCGGGGCTTATATGTGTTGTGGATTGTTCTAAACCAATGCTTCATGACCCCTAACTTATAAATTAATTGGCCAAAAGCACATTTGCTTGAGGAAAAGCAAATACCAAGTGTAGGGATATTTGATAAGGTTTTAAAATGTACCTTTTTAAGGGGTCGTTTAAGCCCTTATTTGATCACTTTTGTATCCGTTATTACTTAATATCGTTCCTTTTCACTTTTTAGGTCTTTTGAAGACAAATTGCTGGAATGGCACTTATTTGGACGAAAAGGCGCGAATATACGAAGAAAATGGCCTAAGTTAAGAATCGAGACACTCAAGCTGCTGAAACACAAGGGGACGGCGTCAGGTGTTATCTGCGACGGCCGTCGGAGCACATGTTGTGACGATACAGTAGCCAAATTGCTTATTTTCAAGTGACGGTGTCACGCTTTAAAAGAGTAGGTCGTCGCAACTCAGACGGCCTAGATTTGATCCAGACGGCGTCAGAGGCTGAAGAGGACGGCGTCACAAGCATAAGGTGACGCCGTCGCAAGTCTAACGTGGCCAAGACGAAACCCTAATGACGGCGACCCGACAGCGTTACAAATCATAAGGTGACGCCGTCGTGAATGTAATCTTATATATAGAATCCGAATTTTTTAGTTTTCAGCGTGTAGTCTTTTGGAGTAAAAACCTAAACCGAACCAAGGCTGCCTTGTACAGTATTTTTGGGTTCCAAACCCTATCTTACACCAAGATAAGTGTTTTACTTCATTAATTCAATTATGTCTTCAATTATTTGTGTGTATGTTTGCATGTTCTCCATGTCCGGCTAATTTACTTGTGTGTTTGCTTAGGGTATATGAAACTTAACTATTGAATATTGATTGGTTGTCTCTTATCTTAATTGTTAATAATCTAGTAATGCGATAGGTCATTCGTTGTGTAGTTAATGCTTGATTAATCTTTGTGAACCTTAGACTATAACACCTAGAGTAGTTGTAGGCTAAACCATCCAAAGAGTATCTTAGAGTTAGAGTTTATAAATCCTAGAGATTTTGTAGACGAGACCCTTTGGTAGTTTCAAAGAGTTAGGGATAAACGCATACCCTACGACCTTAGACACACAACGCGATTAAGAATAAGGACGTGACAATTCAACCATCAATAGGAGATAATTAAGGAGTACTAAAACCTAAGTAAACACATCTTTAAATCATCATACGAGCACACAATAATTAGACATAGACTACCCTCACCTTAGTTAATTAGATAATTAGATAGTAGAGTAATCGGTAGAAATACCAACCCCCCAAATCCAAACCCCGAGATTCGTACTTTTCCATTTTCCTAAAAAACATAAAAAGATAAAAAAATAATCTTCCTCAACCCCAACCTTAGCGTAGTAACTCCTCACTAGCATTCTTATTCCCCTAGAGACCGATATCAATTCCCGTGGCTTACCCTAATACTACACTACAACGATTAAGTTCACTGCCTAGGGTGTTGAAAAACTTGCTCGACGAAAAGGAAGTTCCTTTGACCCCGAACGACGCGTGTAGCGTTATCAGCAGTGCCCAGTCGTTTCCCACTTGCTGCATATTATAGTTTTCTAGTAATTGTTCTTCATAGAAGTTTGTAAAAAATCTGGATGCGTACTGACATGGACAATCGTGGCTTTAGTTTGACTTTGACCATGGTCAAACACAGTCTTGAAATGGACTTAATAAGAAAAGACCATTCCGGATATATCCCGTCAGTAAGATAATATCCTCTTTTGTAAGCAACATCGTTAACCTCGAATTCAAGTTCTGGTGCTCTTCCAGATTTGATATCATTGAAAACGGGGGAACGATGTAAAACGTTTATGTCATTATTCATCCCGGAGACACCAAAAAATGCATGCCAAATTCATAAATATTGGGTGGCGATCGCTTCCAATAAAATGAATGGATGTGGTTCGTGATCACCCCTAGGAAATTTACCTCTCAAACTATTTGGGCAATTCTCCAACTCCCAACTTGTACAATGTGTTTGAGTTTTTTATTTATAATGATGTAAAAGTGTTAAAGTTTTTTTTTAAATGTTTTTTTTAGCCCAAACGGTACAATTTTTTGTCAAGTAGTGTGTTTCTAAATCGGTTGCTGAAGCAACCTAGTTCGCGTGCATCATGAACCTCGACTGATCATCACCCAACACCCACACTGGTGTCGACCGATGAAAACCGAGCACAACTGAACGGATCAACCGATCCACTGCTCATAGCCTAATAATACCTTCCTCGTAAACTTTCTTGTATTCGATGAGCTACGTATGACCATGATGAAAAGGATACGGTGATTATTGTTGGAATTATATAACATGACTAATCATAAATATAAACAACAAACATCAAGTACACATGCTGAAACGTATAGGAAAGATTAACGAATAATTAATTAACATAAACAAGAATATGCGTATCTTTCTTGATTCTAGCCGAACAAGAATCAATTCCATAAAACTAGCAATTGGATGAACCTTAATTAGGGTTTATAGGATTATAAGAATTACCCCTTACCATTTTGTAATTCAATCCAAGAATACTAACAATAATGTGTTAGTACCACTTTCTTGTACACACATACTATACCAAATTAAAGGAATGCTAGTTTTAATTAAACAAAATAACTTTGATTTTGGAAAAGCTTTGGATCGACACCCACAAGGTGTTGTCGACCGAATTATGCAAAAACACACACAAAACTATTTAGGTTTTAGCATAATGAGTACAAGAAATAAATTACAAACACCCTTGGTTTTGTATTTATACCCAAACAAACTTGGTGAACAAGTTTGAGTTGTAGATAGATTGGGCTTCCTTTTCTTGTGGCCGATCGGATGAGGTATACCACACCTTCCAATTATTTACAACTTAGTCCTTTTCCAATTATATTTAACGACCGTTAGTCCATTACACTAATTACTTAACGTCCGTTATGTTATTTCATTTAATTAATAAATAAATATAACTATTACATTTAATTATTAACTTTAATTATCATACGTAAAGTGTGCAATCCCGTGGTCTCGAGTTCGATCCTAACACACGTCTATTAATTTATTGTCCATTAAACCAACAGCTCCCACTTGAACATATCTTAATAGAGTGATCACATCGGTTAGCGTCTAGCAACACTTCGATGCCTCTAGTACAACTCGAGCAAGGCTCCTGGAAAACCTTTTAATGATTTCTCATTATTATCCTTTTGTTTCTAATACCATGTTAAATAAAGATATGGAATTAAGTCATTCTTTATTCAACCATTCTGTTTCTCGTTATAAGTGATTGAGCAAGATTACCAAATCTTCTAAACATATTTAGGGGATATTTTGGGTGTGGCCACACAAACATCTTGTCAACCATACGAGGGGCCCAACAGTATTAAACTCCAAATAAATTTGAAGGAACAAATTCTATCTTGACTACGAGACTAACCCACAAACTTTGCAACACTTCAGGAAACAACCCTTATGACTACCAGTTACGTATAACGTTAAGTTGTTCCACAGAAGTGCACTACATTCATGACACTTATCTGATATCTCAAGTCTGAGGATAACTATTCATGATTTACTTAATAACAATATCCATAAAGTAAAATCATGTAGTTAGGATAAGTCCTATATTCAATTCATTGAATATCATCTGAAATTAGTATGCTTTCTCATCAATATACTTTCAAGTATATTCTACCACATATCTCAGATTTGTCTTAGTTTAACGATACTCCCATATCATTAATTGACAACGGACGATTTAGAATAAATAAATTTATTCGCGGATTAAACATGCAAATATAGGATACAATATATTATAAAATCAAATATACCAAGTATTTGATTTATTATAACAATTGCTTAACATCCCTTATCCAAATACTAAATAGATCAATGCATGAAAATTTCAGTTGATGAATTATGCCTCAAGTAATGACAATCATACTTGTTTGACAATGCATAAATCAACCAACTTGATCTATCGTAATTTTGAGAATACTTATTTCAAGAATTCAATTAGTGAAGTTATTGTATGTGTGCATTCAATAATCCACATAATAATTCATAAAGTGTGTAACATCCTCTATCACCAATTTATGACAATCTAAACTTTCAAACACTTTAAAGTTTAAAGTATTCTTATTCTTTTAATGTATAATGCAACTGCGCTCTTAGTAGCACAACTAGTTCACATGGCTATTAACAAGGATGAAATCCTATCATGACTAGTATTGAGTGTCATCTCAATTAAACTAGCATCATTGTATACAAACAACAATATGCTCATTAAAACTCCGTAAACCTTAATATCTTATTGTGTAATGTTTGATGTCTTCCAAACTTTCAAGTTTGTTGCTGATGACAATTTGCACAACAATTGACATATTGTTCATCCATAGAATCTAGGAGCAATTCCAGGCTGAGGATGTAATTCTATTAGAATATTCATTACACGAGTTATCTAATAACTTTTAGTTAGATATCAATGTTGTCAAATCATCTTTTATTCAAGCATAATACAACAATTTTAATATACAACATGATATACATGATGAATCTACAGGTCAAACTTATATTTCATTTATGTTCTATCTTGTCAAAAGATATGTATCCATTTCCCAAATGATATATCATGTTTAATCAGAATCATTTATTTTACTGCACATGTTTATTAACAATAAACATATATTCTAAGGTTGTGTGTTTTAATTCTTAAATCTTACAAATGAAGTTTCATTCCAAATTAAGACTTAACATTTAGCTTACAAGGAATGTTACTTCCCATATGTTACACAACATATAAGATTTTAGAAACTTAACATAATACTCCCACTAGCTTTCAGGAACACTTCAAATTTATCTTATTTCAATTATAAATCAAAACTAGGATTTAATAATTAAACATAAGACTAATTTCATAGATGCATGCATTTATCCATTCATGTATTATTGCACTTCGTACACTTCCAAAGATTATATGAATTCAAAAAACCTTTCAATTACTTACCGTCCTCGCTCAAGTAATTTCTCAAGAAAGAATTTTGATATTCCATTGTCATATTTCATATTAATGAAAACAAGTATGACCATTATCATCTTTATATATTTAATGTGTCTAGAAAAGAATACTCAATCACAATTAATTGCTTAAGTATGATTAATAATCTTGTCATAAAACATGCATTAAATATGTGTACAATTTTGTCCATATGATTTCTACATAGAAATTCAAACCACTAGGGTTTTTCATCTCTCTGAAGAAACTCATTTCCATTCTCTAGTCTAACTATTAAGATAAACCAAATTTTCAAAATTGATTATCTTTATGGACAACATCTTTAACATTCACAGTATGAGTAATTTACCCAATTCAATATTTGGTAATCCATCATAATGATTATCAGGTTTACTATAATCCTGTAACTCATGTTCTTCTCAGCATATAAATCAAATATCTGAGATATCCTTGCAGATCTATGAATGAAAATTCCATCATCATGAGGTCTATCATTTACATGTCTAACCTCATCATGATATTTACTAGTGTGTTTTAGAAGATTATGTATCTTGTAATTTTATCTTTCAAGATAAAAAAACTCCCACTTGCCTTTTGTAATATATAGACTATCTATATATACTTAGCAATTAGAGCAAAACTACATTGTTCTCTTTTTGGGACATTACAAATACACATTGATAATTCCTGAATTTAGTTTGTTAATCACCTATTCATAAGTAGTTTAACAAATTCAGAATCTTCAATTTTAAAACTTAATGTGATTCATCACATTCCATAATAAAATGGTGTTTTATTAATCTTCTAGGTTGGAGTTATATTGAGTATATTCAATCCATACTCAATTTTCTAACCTTGTTACTTTTTAAGAAAGAAGTTATGGTTATCTTGAATCAAACAAATCAAATAGAGTTTGATTCTTCTGACTGAACATAGCATCAACTTGTGGTATTCAGTAGAATTAATATTGTAAGACAATCTAACAACATATAAGATAAACATATTCCTTTTGGCTTACCTATTTACCAACTAAGTCAACTTAATGGTATTATAGACTTTTCAAGCCAATTACATGCTTTATAACACAAGTACTTTTTAACCAAGTCACTTCATATCCATGTCTCATCAAGAAAACATAAACTGTTGTAATCCCATTATACGTTATAAATCATTGATCAACTTAATGACTTCTTGTATATGTCTTAAAAAAACTAACAAGTTAACATCTTACTTTATTATAAGTCTAAAAAGACTTTATGTTTATGTCTTTACAATGAATCATAAACATGTTTAACTAAAGTAATTATGAACACAACTTTTGGTTTCAATAGTAATTTCAAGTTAATTTATTTACTTCACAATAATGTAGGACTACATTATTTTTTCATTTATGTCATTCCAAAATACATAAATAAACAAGTTGAAGTAGTATTAGATTACTTCATTTATGTCATTCTAATAATACATAAATATCTAATTTGAAGTAGTCTTATATATCATTTTGACACATGTTCTAAATACTTGTCTAATTTAGAAACTGCAAATATGTCCATGCAAGGTCTGACTTCACATAGAGATTTACTTTGTTGTTGCAATCTCGTCAAGTTCTGACATGACGTAAATTGCAACACCAAGTGTTTCTTGAATTAGATATATACAAGTTATATTAGAGTGTTAGTCTCTTACCTTGCAGTCAAGAGAATCCATTAAATCATATACCTATATGTTGTACCTTGCACACAATATAGATTTCTCCCACTTGTGCATGGAACAACATCATGTAGCAGATAAACAACACGACATATGTTTATATGACTAATATGATTGTGTCATTGATATTAGCATAACTAGTAGATGTAGAACCATTTCATTGTCTAATAAGGAAACGTACATGACTATCCTTGAAAACATAAGTATCTACAAGTGGAAAGTAATTATCGTAAGACATTCTAGAGATAATCTGGGTTACTACCAAGATGACAAAGCTTGTAATTCCCACTTAATTAGAGATCATTACATTAATTTCTTATTCAGTAATAAGAACACAATACTCCCACTGGATTTGACAACATTGTAAGTGTTTCATTAACCAGTGAAAGAAAATAGTGTTCTATTTACTTCCCTATACCTTTGAGAAAGTCCATACATAACAATTACTTATGTACTAAAAGAGTGTATTCTACTATGTAGATGATGAACTATCCATCAATGCTATTAACTTGAAAAATTGGGCATGCAATTTCTTTCTTAATAGTTCTACTATTCCAACAATTTGTAAGTAGTACTTCTAAATGGTCAAAACAAAACAACGAGATAAAATATGCTAGTTTGTCTTTTACCAATTATACAGTAATTAGTCTAGCTTCTAATTTAATAACTCAGAAAATATGCAATTTTCTTAAATATTAAAATTTGCTTACGAGTTATGTATTTAGAATTTGGACAATTCTCATCGTCCTATCATACCTTTCTTCATTCATGAAAAGGAATATGATTGAATCTCACTCTTTCTTATTTAAAGAGGACTAGGTTTATTCTTTTAGTAAAATTGACTCTACCAAAAACCCTTACAGATGTAGATCAATTTACCAATACATGAATAACCTTCTTTTACGGTTTAATGTTGCATTAATACATTTAAAGAATTAGCAAAATTCAATTTTAGTATTTTCGATAATTAAACGTTTCAAGAAAATAAAATACCCAAGGTAATATTCATATAACCATAGAATTTTTTCGAAAACTAGGATCCAAATTATCGTAGTTCCATTACATCAGTTGATCTGCTAGTAACGAAAGCACATAATAGGGTAATTTGTCGAACAATAATTGGCAAACAATTTCCAATTCCTAGATCATTATGGGATTTATATTTTCCAACGCTATTGCAAATATAAACATGTTTCATCCCATCTTATGCCTTGAGTCAAGTTCTCACTTCCTACTCAACTTAAGTGTCTAACTTAAAGAACTGCAAATATGTTCATGTAAGGTCTGACTTTACATAAAGATTTACCTCTCCATTTCAATCTCGCCAAGTACTGTCATGACGTAAATTGCAACTTCAAGTGTCCCTTTAATTAGATGGCATATAACTTAATTTATAAAGGGTACTAGTTTTGATTTTATGTGGTCAAATCAAATATGTACAAAGATGTCATGCATTCATCTTGTAGCATAAATTTTAATAAAAAAAAACTTTTTATTACCAATTCATAAAGATCAAATTATCAAAGTTTTGATTGAGGTATTGGGTTCACTAATCAAGGAATTTAGCGTTAATTATCGTCCATTATACCGTACTTTTGCATAAGTGTAAACACTTAGTGTTTCGGGTAATTACCACCGACGTGGCGCATGGAATTAAAGCTAATTCGCCCTTAAGATGAGTTTGTACATTTATGGCTTACTAAGTAGCTCCAATCGAACTCACAGGGGGCAGAGGACCATGTAAGCGCAAAAGCATTACCTTAGACATCCTTTCAGTGTGACTGTGCGCACTTCTTTATTAACCCCTTTATAGTTTTTTCTAGTGGGTGAGCCGTTCTAACCATTTAGTACATAATTATCAATCAATTAAACTATTGAAAACTTAACTCTTCAAAAACAAATCAAATTTCACCATTGTTTAGTCTGTATTATTTTTCTATTCAAAATTACCCTTTGCTTAAAACTGTCTAACATTAATAAACAAACGAGTAACAAATAAAAAATAAACAACTAAAAAACAATGCGCACATAATAAACAATTTATACGTGAAAACAAGTAGCCACATGCAACTTATTCGATAAAACCCTATTAATAATCAATGTCTAGGTTAAATTAATGTATATATTAATTAGGGCTTTCACTCTCCCAATTGAAAGTGAGCCACATACATCGACGAATCGATTGCGTAAACCCATAATTAATGATATACCAAATTGCACATAATTGATTCATTAATGTATATAATTGGAGTCTTCCCCAATTCAAAATTTATCGTAAATAAACATGTGATAAATATATCTTAACAATTAAACAAATATTCAAGCAACTATCCATGACAAACATGCATGTATCATCATGGATATATTATAACAATTATACAAATAGTCACAAGATCGCATATAATAATCCCATGTCACATAACAATTATTCATGAATTAATCACGTAACTAATATATTAATTCTAGGTTTTGATAAGGTTAGCAAACAATTTTCAAACCCTAAAAAAAAATTATGTGTGTCGACTAAAAAAATAAGGGGTACGCCCCATTTAATAAAAAAATCGACCCATAAAAAAATAAAACATAAACCCTAGATTAACCATATCAAACAACATACAATTATTTGTTTTCTCTCTCCGACAACCTAGTTGCCAATTCCCCATACGGGCATTCTTCCCCACGATAAAACTTCCAGCAAATTCCCCTTTGAGGAGTCCTCTTATGATCCTCATTCCAATTCCCACTTCCATTCCTTACTCCTCCTTTATTATTATTATCATTTTCTTTCCAATTTAGTACTGGTTCACGTAGGTCATTGTACCAAAACGGCTGCAAGATATTGTATTTAGAACTTAAAAGTCACATACCATGAACTTAAAAGTCAAATAACCAGAAACAAGAAAAGAAGAAACAATGACAAAATCAAATGTAAAGAAACAAAAATATAAATGTGTAGGGACTAAAATACCCTCGACTACATGACAAAAATCAGACATTGACTTTGGCATTAGTGGTCAAGGGACTTCTTTGGCATTAAAAACCCAAGTTTTGGACTTCCGACGATGATAACTCTCAACTTTGTCCCACTGCGATGCGCAGGAACAAGTTTATGGACTAACGGTGTATTTTACTCTTTATAAAAGACATAGGGATACTTGAACCGGAAAATGGAATTCTCTCCGGTGAAGGAAATGATCGCGGAATTTTACATCTCAAAATTAATAATTTTCACTATGGAGTATTACACAAAAAAGTAGCATAAGACATAATAACTTGACGTTATAAGGCTATGCACAGTGGTGATCTGAGTCACTTGTGTCATGTCAGTTTTCTCTCTCCGACGACCTATTTGCCACAGTAGTGATCTAGTTTTTTTTTTTTTTTTTTTTTTTTTTTTTTGTAAATTTAAATATTTTTAATAACAAAATTAAACTTCATTAATAAAAATCCTTAAACATTATAACAATAATTAAAAACTTAAACTAATAAAACGTAAACATTACAAAACTTATTAAAAACTAAAAACATCACAAAAAAATCTTCATCGTCACTTTCGTCTTCGATTTCAATCTCTAGATTGCCTGCATTTTCACGGTTTTTCCAAACGTGTTCGACCAAATCAGATTTTAAGTTTAGATGAGTTGATCGGTCAATTATCTCCTCAGTAACTACTAAGGATTCTGCATGAGATCTTAACGGATCATGATCACAGTGGCCCTCTTGTGCAAACCATGTATGACATATCGCCCGCTGCTTATGTCGGATGATCATATTATGTAATATGATACATGTGTACACAATATTTCGGATATCACGTTGGTACAACCCTCGAGCCGGAACTTTAAGCATTTTTCACTTCTTCTTCAACACACTGAAAGCTCGTTCCACATCTTTCCTTGCTGCTTCGTGCTTCCTCTTGTACAATATTATTTTTTCATCACTCGCAGGAGGATTTGAAATGGACTTAATAAGAACAGACCATTCCGGATATATCCCGTCAGTAAGATAATATCCCCTTTTGTAAGCAACATCGTTAACCTCGAATTCAAGTTCTGGTGCTCTTCCAGATTTGATATCATTGAAAACGGGGAAACGATGTAAAACGTTTATGTCGTTATTCATCCCGGAGACACCAAAAAATGCATGCCAAATTCATAAATCTTGGGTGGCGATCGCTTTCAATAAAATGAATGGATGTGGTTCGTGATTACCCCTAGCAAATTGACCTCTCAAACTATTTGGGCAATTCTCCAACTCCCAACTTGTACAATGTGTTTGAGTTTTTTATTTATAATGTTGTAAAAGTGGTAAAGTTTTTTTTTAAATGTTTTTTTTTAGCTCAAACGGTACAATTTTTTGTCAAGTAGTGTGTTTCTAAATCGGTTGCCGAAGCAACCTAGTTCGCGTGCATCATGAACCTCGACTGATCATCACCCAACACCCACACTGGTGTCAACCGATCCACTGCTCATAGCCTAATAATACCTTCCTCGTAAACTTTCTTGTACTCGATGAGCTACGTATGACCATGATGAAAAGGATACGGCGATTATTGTTGGAATTATATAACATGACTAATCATAAATATAAACAATAAACATCAAGTACACATGCGGAAGCGTATAGGAAAGATTAACGAATAATTAATTAACATAAACAAGAATATGCGTACCTTTCTTGATTCTAGCCGAACAAGAATCAATTCCACAAAACTAGCAATTGGATGAACCCTAATTAGGGTTTATAGGATTATAAGAATTACCCCTTACCGTTTTGTAATTCAATCCAAGAATACTAACAATAATGTGTTAGTACCAATTTCTTGTACACACGTACTATACCAAATTAAAGGAATGCTAGTTTTAATTAAACAAAATAACTTTGATTTTGGAGAAGCTTTGGATCGACACCCACAAGGTGTTGTCGACCGAATTATGCAAAAACACACACAAAACTATTTAGGTTTTAGCATAATGAGTACAAGAGATAAATTACAAACACCTTTGGTTTTGTATTTATACCCAAACAAACTTGGTGAACAAGTTTGAGTTGTAGATGGATTGGGTTTCCTTTTCTTGTGGCTGATCGGATGAGGTATCCCACAAGGAATTCCGAAACCTTCCAATTATTTATAACTTAGTCCTTTTTCCAATTACATTTAACGACCGTTAGTCCATTACACTAATTACTTAACGTCCATTATGTTATTTCATTTAATTAATAAATAAATATAACTATTACATTTAATTATTAACTTTAATTATCATACGTAAAGTGTGCAATCCCGTGATCTCGAGTTCGATTGTAACACATGTCTATTAATTTATTGTCTATTAAACCAACAATTATATTGGAAGAAAACTCTAGATATGCATAAGACGCAACGATTGATGTCACAATATAAAGCTGATTTTGACGAACTTGAACTAGAATCTACAGTCAAGAATACTCGGTCTACACACTTACATGTTTGAGATTCTACGTATCTTTTTTATGTTTAGCCGTTTGCATTTGGATATGATTAAACTACATTTGACCACACATGCTTTTAACTATATATTTTTAATAGTGTTAAACCAATGATAAGCTCAAATTTGTGTTCAAACAAATGGACCGAGATAATAAATAAATAATGGAGATTGATATTCAACTTTTTATGACTAGCTCAAAAGCTTGAACATAAATACATAATCAAACAATACTTCACTAAGGGTATGTTTGGCGCAATGGATGGGGCTGAGGTTGGGGCTGGGACTTAGGCTGGGCTGGGGCTAGAGCTTTTATTATAAGTCGAAGTTGAAATTTGTATTTTTGTAGAATTGTTTGGAAATTGGGCTGGGCTGGGTTTATTATTGCAAAATTACTAAAAATGATATAATTAAATAAGTTTTATGGTATATGTTAGATATTTTTGTGAGTAAATATGTAATTTATGGTTCATAAGCCTCGGGCTAAAGTTTTTAGCCCCCTTTAAAGGCTTATAATTTCATAAGCCCGCATGACCAACAAGACTTATTTTATAAGCCGGCTTATTGTAGAAGCCCAAGCCCCATAAGACCCCAAACACACAAGAATCATTTTTTAGTGATTGAAATACAAATTGATAGGGCCTCCTTTTGCACATCTTACATGACTACCCATGTTTTCATCTTTGTATTGCGCATAAATTATTGCTTTGACGGCTTTTTAACATATTCAATCGCACCATAATGTAGAAATATAATATGTCGAACATTTTTCTTTAGTTACTTATTAAACAATAAGCCAACAAGGTTAGATGATTTTATAGCAATTTAGAAAACTCTGGTTATTACTTAAAAAATTTTAAAAATAAATAAATAATTGAAAATATTGATAAACGACTATGTTAATCGATCTACACTCTACACCTCTCGTTTTTCTTTCTTTTTTTTTTGTTTTTCTTTTAAGTCTTTTCTTACAAACCAACAACTGAATAAACATGTTCAAAATGATTAAGCGAAGACATAAGTTATACATACTGATAATTAAAAATGGATAATGACAACATTTTTTTTTTTTTTTTTTTTTTAGAAGTACATAATTAAAAATACAAAACATAAAATATAAAGTTTGATAAATCAAAAGTATTAAAAGACATAAAACACGAAACAAGAAAAAGGTAAAAAAAAGTTGTCTTTCATGTTAATATACTGATAACAATGACTTAAGTGGTGTCACTAACCTATAATGATACTCAACACCCTTAAGCGGACTTAAGCTTATAGTGTGTTAGACACATCGAACTAAAGTTGAGCTCTATTACAATTAGGTTCAACATAAAAATGAGCCAAGCTCTAGTTGAGCTTGAGTCTGTAAAATTTGTCACGAGTTAAGTTCGCACTAAAAATATAAAGCTCAAAATAACTTGAGCCTGAACTCGAGCTTTACTAATGCAAATGAGTCGAGCCCGAGCTTCCCTCCACCCAACAATTACACTTAGATCCTATAGATCCAACTACATTTTTGTGTAACAACAACTCCTCATAGTCATTATTAGCTATTGATCAATAACAGCCACCTATTCCGACTAGCAACACAAGCTTGAGTCACTTTCACCATGAAAATACAAGTATACAACTAATTTTAGCATGGTAGTTGGGGTGTTTGGATAGGGTCAAACCAACTACACTCAGCACCTGCCAGGTAGGACACTCTTTTATCATCCAACGTGGCAATACGACCCATTCTTTTTTAAACCAACCTATACATACACCCATCCTATATCTATCTATATCTCTATCTCTGTCTCTATATATATACACACACCACCCACATTTCATATTTCCCAAATAATCTCTGCTTTATTTACAAATCCATCACATACCCATTAAATATTTTCAAAAACCCATTTCAAATTTATAAAAAATCATATGGGAAACTGCATAAAAAAAGATTCCGGCAAACAATGGGGCGGCGAGTACTGGGGTTCTCCGGCGAATTCTCCGGCAAGATCGCTACTTTCCGACGACCCATCTCAGGAAATGTGTTTTTCTACCGACCCTTTTGAGGAAACTGGAAAAAACAAAGTTTTGGCGGGAAATGAAGATTCCGGTGACCGGAGTAAATTTTCCGGCGAGAAAAGAGAAGTGAAGATAAAGATAAGTAGAAAAGAGCTGGAGAGGTTATTGGGTGTGAGTGAGGTGCAGGGGCTTACGGTGCAACAGGTTTTGAATTTGTTGATTAATGGTGGTGATGGTGGGTTGGATTTGAATCAACGGTCGTGGAGACCTGCTTTACAAAGTATACCGGAGTGATTGTGTGTATGTATGGATGTGTAGGTGATTAGGTTTTTTGTATATAACTTTTTTCGGATAGAGATACTCTCAAGTTGATTAGCTATTATGTTTAATTACATGACCGGTTATGTTTTCTTACAATAAAAATGAAAACCGGTCCCTCTGTATATTTTTATCATAACAACTTGAGAGGATCTCAATTTTTTTTTAGATAACTAGTGTCTTGAAGATTTTTGAAGTAGCATGTTTATATGAAGAAAAATATATGGAGTATGAAATTTTAGTTTTAAGTTTAGTAAATTGTTAGCCGTAGCTTTAAGTGTTTGTCTTTAAAGTTATTTAAGCACACATTAATCTTTTGTACTTTCAATAATAACTATCTACTTATGAATTTAATTTTTTTCAGACAACTCTATATGCCATCAAGTATGCACGTTTTTATTTTTTAAACGTAACCGTTAGAGTTATGTTTAAAACCTTTAAGTTTGCTACTACTAATATTTAAAATTGTGATATTTTGGTAAACGTTGTTCCACTTTTTGATGAATCAATTAAACTAAACCGTTATACATACTCAAACTCACTAAAAAAAATCTTTTTAAATAAGTTGGTGTAACCACTTTATGTTTTTATACTTCTTAGTAATATAATGAGCAAGATATGGAAATATTAAAGTGTTTATAACATCCTATACTGTGTTATGTGAGGGTGTTTGAGTTAGGGTTGTAATCAAGCCAAGTCTAAGCTTGAGTTTGATAGGCTTGAGCTCGGTTCAAAAATTATAAGGTGGACTCGAGCTCGCCTTGATAGCTCGACAAGCTTTAATCATTCAAGTTTGAGCTCGGTTTAAGTAATATTCAAATAAGGCTCGAGCTCAGCTAAAAAGCTCGAATTTATTCAAGAATATTGTATCCCATAGCTAAACTCATCAATAACGTCAAGAAAAATGTACAACGAACTCAAATACAAAGAACTTATACAAAACGTTCGTGATTATTAGGGTTTAAAAAGTCCTTCTACGATTCATATTTAGTTATTAAACCAATATTCACATTAGCATTTAAGTTGTTTATATAAATATGTATAATAAAATATTTAGGTACATGAAGGCTCGAAAAACTCGATAAAAGCTCGAGTTCGACTCGTTATGTGTTTCGAGCTAGTATATTGGGCTCGGGCTCGAGCTCGATAAAAGCTCTACTTGATCGAGTCAAGCTCACACTCGAATTGCTTGATAAAAATTTGGTTTGTATGCAGCCCTAGTTTGAGTTGTTGGCTTGTTTTAAAGGTTTTTTTTCCCCACATTAGCTTTATCATGTTATGAATTTAAAAAACTCTTTTAAATAAAACACATGCAAAATAATTTATAAAACCGACTTATTTATTTCAGAGAAAGAAATTAGCACAAATATAGGAAGTTGTACAAAAACAAAAAGATAATTTTTGAATAAATTTACACTTTGCGTTTTAAAATCAGTTGTGGTCCATGTCATACCAGGCATTCATGTAGGTTTGTCCTCCTGAATGAACGGCGTAACATTATACATTTTGTAACCAATTTACAAGTTTATATTGTCACAATTTAATTGCTAGTGTTTACAAGTAAATGCTAAAAACCTACTTGAAGATCAATGATAAAACTTAGCTTCAAAAGTTTGTAGAAATCCCAATCGATAAATGAAAGTTACTTATCACGGGATTAACGGTCTACCAATGAAAAATATAAAATTTGTAACAAAAGAACTTATACTTCTGGTCATTAGGCAAGACATGCACATATAAGATTAACAAATCTATAGGATTAAAATAACTGATCACTGTTAATTACTAGTAAATGATCATACACCTCTAATCAGATAGTTCTTTTTTGTTAATGCAGGCCATCATGCAATATGTTACTTCTTTTCTTCTCAGTATCATCCCGAGATGACGATATTCCATGTCATAGATGAAGTGTATCAAATTATAATTTTCTGGTTTGTTGAGTAACGAAATCGACCTCAAACCTTTTTTAATCTATAACATAATGAAACTTTTAGTCGTGGTAACGTCAAGGAATAGACAAAATTACTGTAATTTATTTTTTAGTTCGAGAGAGTTTCTATATAAAGGATAAAAACTACATAATCTATGATATCAGCAACAATGACCTGAATAGAAAAACCCTATTTGTTTATAGTATATTATTGGTAAAGTTTTATCACGTAGCCACAAAACATATATTTTTTTCATCCGCTGCAACGCTCGAGCTATTATAAATCGTTAATTATTATTTTATAATTCAATTTGTTCTTGTAGATATGATTACATTGATTCGCACCACATTACAAATATTTTAATAGCGAATAACGTTTGATGTCTTTTGGAGTACCAACATAGTAACGGGTCTTAAGAAACCATCTTAAATTATTCGGTCTTTGATGCTAATTTAAGAATCTAGTAACAAGCCTCCCATCAAACTCATATGTTAAATAATAAAAGAAATTCTCATCAACAATGACATCGATGAGCAAAGTCCACTTAGACCTCCAGTTTCGCGCTAAACTAGAGGTTCTCACCGCTTCTAACAAAGACAACCGATTCAAAATGTTAGTGATCACTACATCTGGCATGTTGCTAATACGATCGATCGACATGGTTTTGTTGGAACTTGGGTTGGTCTTTTGAGTTCTGGAAATGACGATTTAGATTGGGATTTCGATTTTCAGTTTATCGTTTCTGGGTAATGGTGTATTATGATTGGTATAGTTGTTTGTTGGGTGGGTGTATTGGTTCGTGCGTAATTAAATGCAAGCGTATCAGGGAAGAAACGGCTAGTAGGCATAATCACAATTGGTCCCTGGGTTGAACGTTGGGTCAAAAATATTAATGGTCTATTATACCCTCGAAGAAAATCCAGAAAATTAGGTTTGACTATGTCAATCCTGGTCAAGGGACGAGTTTGGCATTTAAAGGTCAAGGTTTGGACCTCCGGCGATGATAGCGACGAGTTTTGTCCCATCACGAAGCGTTTTGCCAAGTTTAAGGACCAACCGTGTATTTTAGTCTATTTAAAATTTTGCTATTTTGGTAAATGTTGTTCCACTTTTTGATGAATCAATTCAACTAAACCGTTATACATACTCAAACTTCATAAAAAAAAATTCTTTTTTAATAAGTTGGTGTAACCACTTTATGTTTTATACTTCTTAATGTACTGAGTAAGATATGAAAATATTAAAGTGTTTATAACATCCTATACTGTGTTATGTAAGGGTGTTTGAGTTGGCTTGTTTTAAAGATTTTTTGCGCATTAGCTTATCAAGTTATGAGTTTAAAAAACTCTTTTAAATAGAACACATGCAGAATCATTTATAAAACTGACGTACTTATATCAGAGAAGCTTAACTTGTTTGGATTAAGGTCGTTCATGGCGTTCAAGCTGAAGTGCTCCGTTATATGGCGTTGTAACTTCTAGTGATCGCGTAGTGGTTAACTTATTGGCGCTTTAGGTGTGTTCCGGTTCGTTGGGTATTGGTTAATGCTAGCCTTTAATTTGATTATTTAGGTGTTTTTATGTTTGTATTTTAGGAGCATGTTTTATTTCTTTTGAATTTTGAAGCTTTAGGTGGTTGGTTATGGTTCATTTTGGGGCTACATTGTAGTAGTTGTTTTGGTTCATGTAATTTTTAGTGTTTTGCTATTTATTATTATTATTATTATTATTATTATTATTATTATTATATTATGCCATGAAAGAAAAATACGTCTTAGATATCTAAATGTCAAAACCTGACTGTTTTAGAACTGCTAAAAGCTAATAAGCTGCTGAAATGTAGCTTATCGTCAACTCCTAATAACTCATTCATTCTCGTCCGTTTTATCGCTTACATGCCATGGAAAAAATAACATTATAAGTTTCACACAACCTTCTTCTTAGAAAGACGAGTATAAGCATATGTAAACAAAAAAAAAAACAATTGATCTCTTATGATATATCATACACGTCTCTTATGATATATCACACGTCTGAATTGAGACTCGAACCTACACCCTCTTGTTTGATGAACCACATATACTACTCAAGTTTAAATTTTCACAATTTGGTAGTGTTTAACTAACCTTCTCAAAGCTCAGTGACAAAACTTAGCTTCAATGAGAGTGAAAGTAAGGTTGGGGTGTAATAAGTAAATGCTGAAAACCTACTTGGAAGATCAATGATAAAACTTAGCTTCAAAAGTTTGTAACAAAACAGCTTATACTTCTGGTCATTAGGCAAGACATGTACATATATGATTAAAATAAAGTGATCATCCCTAATTACTAGTAAAAAATCACACACCTCTAATCTTTTTTGTTAATGCAGGCCGTTGATGGAATATGTTACTTCTTTTCTTCTCATTATCATCCCGAGATGACGATATTCCATGTCATAGATGAAGTGTATCAACTTGTAATTTTCTGGTTTGTTGAGTAACGAAATAGACCTCAAACCTTTTTTTAAGAGTTAATTACATAAATGGTCCCTGTGGTTTGTCAGATTTTACGGATTTAGTCCCTATACTTTTTTTTTTGCGGATCTCATCCCTATGGTATTGACCCGTTGCGGGTTTGGTCCCTTGACCAACTTTTCGGTTAGTTTGACCGTCAAGTATGAATAAAATGACACTTATACCCTCGGTTGTCTTAGTCCCTGTGGTTTTTCTCGTATAACGGATTTAGTCCCTCAGTTTTTTTTTTTTTTTTTTTTTTTTAACATTAGTATTAAATTTTTAATTCATTTTTTTTTAAATTTTTATTTTTATTTCTTATCACATATTTAGTCAAAATTTTCTAAAATAATATTTTTTTTTCTTTTTTTTTTTTTTTTTTTTAACAGATTAAAAATCTAATGATTTAACATTTTTTTTTTAAATTTAATATTTTAATTTGTTTTTTAAATTTTTAACAAATTAAAAAATTAAAATTTGAAATTTTGAACTAAAAATCTCGAAAAAAAATTAATAATTTTTTTTTTTATAATTTTTTAACAGATTATGTCAAAACTTTTACAGTAATGATTTCAACTTTTTTTGTCAAAAAAATTTATTAAAAAAATCTCGTAAAAAATTTTTTGTAAAAAATTCCTGAATTTTTTATAAAATTTGATAAAATTGTCAAAAAAAATCCGTCAAAAATTTTATAAAATTTTGGGCAAGATTTTATAAAAAATTCCGACAAAAAGTATTCAAAAAAGAAAAAAAAAATTCAAAAATTTTTCCCAAATTTTTTGACGGAATGTTTTATAAGATTTTATAAAAAAAAAATTCGGAATTTTTTCTAAAATTTTCGAAATTTTTTCTAAAATTTTCGGAATTTTTTCTAAAAATTTCGGAATTTTTTATAAAATTTCGGAATTTTTTATAAAATTTCGGAATTTTTTATAAAATTTCGGAACTTTTTATAAAAATTTTGGAATTTTTTTATAAAATTTTCGGAATTTAAAAAAAAAATTATAAAATTTTCGGAATTTGTTATAAAATTTTTGGAATTTTTTATAGATTTTTTTATAAAATTTTCCGAATTTTTTATAAATTTTTGACAAAATGTTTTTATAAGAAAAAAAATAAAAATAAGGGACTAATTCAAGATAACCTACAAACCATAGGGACCATTTATGAAACACATACGAGGGTATTTTTGTCATTTCAGCCTTTCAAACACCCCAATTGACGGTCAACTAACAGAAAATTTGGTCAAGGGACCAAATCCGTAACGAATCAAAACCATAGGGATCAAATCGGCAAAAAAAAAAGTTTAGGGACCAAACCCGTAATTTTTGACAAACCACAGGGACCATTCATGTAATTAACTCTTTTTTTAATCTATAAGATAATGAAACTTTTAGTCGTGGTAACGTCAAGGAATAGACAAAATTACTGTAATTTATTTTTTAGTTCGAGAGAGTTTCTATATAAAGAATGAAAACTACATGATCCATGATATCAGCCACAATGACCTGAATAGAAAAACCCAGTTTGTTTACCGTGTATTATTGGTAAAGTTTTATTACGTAGCCACAAAACATATACTTTTTGCAGCTGCTGCAACGCTCGAGCTATTATAAGTCGTTAATTATTACTACATCCGTCCCATATTAATTGCCATGTTTTGACTTTTTAAGTCTTTCTTTCTTAAATATTTAGAAATATTTAAGGTCAAAGTTAGAAATGAAATATTTAGAAAATTCAAAGTGAACAGTCAATATGGGACGGAGGGAGTAGTATAATTCAATTTGTTCTTGTAGATATGATTACATTGATTTGTACCACATTACAAATATTTTAATAGCGAATAACGTTTGATGTCTTTTGGAGTACCAACCTAGTAACGGGTCTTAGAAAACCATCATAAAATATTCGGTCTTTGCTACTAAAGGATTTTTTTTTTTTTTTTAGTTAATTGCATTTTTAGTCCTTGTGGTTTGGCCAAATTGCAGGTTTGGTCCCAAAACTGTGAAAGTGCAGCAACAGTCCCTATTTTGAAGTTTGGGTTGCATATTTGGTCCTTTTTTAAGTGAAATGACCAAATTACCCTTGCTTTTTCTAAAGAAGACAAAGGGTATTTTAGTCTTTTAACTTTATCCAAGGACCAAAAATGCAATCTAAAATTCAAAATGAGGACTATCGCTGCACTTTCAAGATTGTAAGGACCAAATCTGCAATTTGGCCAAACCACAGGGACCGAAAATGCAATTAACTCCTTTTTTTTTAATAAAATGTTTAACATGTCAAGACATGCATAAAAGATAAAACCATCTGCTTTACCCTTCTTGATGTTTTCATTACAAGTCTTGTAGAATCTCTTGACCTATTAAACATGTAACATGTTTAGCAAATTCCTAGAAAATATAGGGGAGCTACATTCGACGCGTTTTTAAGTAATGGTGAAATGAACATGACGACGGTGAAATTGATATCTAGCAAAAAAAGAACGAGTCAAGTGGGTCACACGAGTTGAGTCTCATCCAGGGACTCTTATAATGCATACAACCTACATAGCTCTGTTCAAAGATTTAAATTGATGCTTATATTTATATGAACAAAAAAGTGTAGGCGGGTCAACTGGCACATATAAATAACCTGATTAAACCTAAACTCGTTTCAGCCTCTTAGCCTAACCGTCCGTATGCTACATCTACAAAAACTAACCTAGAGAACAGCCTGGTGTCAAATCACTCGGCATGGAGGTGTCATGAAGTTCAGGTGTAAACTCTTAGGTTCTATTTTCACTTGGTACAAACAATTTTAGGACTCCGAACCATTCATATGAACCAAGTCTAATTTGGATTTTGTCATACTTATCATGGGTCCCGCTTTGCCTCCAACACGAAACTTCTGTTATCCACCCAATCAAAACACGCTTGGAACCCACATGTTGCTAGGATAACCTCCCATATGAGTTATCGACCAATTACCTTACAGAAGATGGTCCAAACGCTAAGAGAGCTTCTTATCAGCTGTGCTATCAGTCTCAACATGGATCTGAAGCAGCTTCCTTATCTTTCTTCCCGCTCCAGATAATGATTTGTTCGTCTTTGTACAATATGGGAACACAAGGTACTAAATCCTGTGAAACAACACAACAATACTATCAAAATTTTGTCTTCAAGGGACGCGAAGAATCAAAAACTTGTATCGCAAGATTTGATCATTGCGTGGAAATCACGTACCCTTAACTTCACAGCGATTCTTTTGCAGTCGCTCATACCCACATGAGCACAATCGAGCCTTAATACTTCTTGTGCTTCAAAGGCCTCTCTCACTTTTTCTACCACGTTAGTATACACACCGTTTCTTGCTGCACAAGGAAGATAAATCATTTAGCGGAAATAAAGCAGCCAATCGTACAAAAGAAAAGTTATGACCAATGTGTCATAGAAATTGAAACAATACTTTTCAGGGAACCTCTTAAGGGGGTGTTTGGATGTGACACAAACAGATTATTATTTTCTGATCTAATAATGATTAAAATACTAAAATGGAAAACCATGTAAGGAGTTATATGTAAGATGGTTCTTTTGCACAGAATAATAGCTTTTGTCATTTGGCATGTTTTAGTTATTGTACTTATTTTTGTACAGACAAGTCATAAGAAGATATTGTCTATCTGTTTGGATCATTATATAGTCCGTATCCTTCACATTTTAAGTTGTTACGAACAGGTATTCAAGACATTTGGTTAATAGGATTATTGTGTACAGTTAAATGCTCAAACCAACATAAAAAGAAACAAAAAATTTACATACTTAGTTTTATCAGAGGAGGAGAGTTAAGTCCTCGGTTCCTCATTTCTTTTGTTTCTTCAAAAGTCAATCCATCAGCAACATTCTTTATGAGCTTTGGATAAATTGGTGGATATGGCTTCCATAGCATTAAAGGAACAACAGGTCTATTCTTGGGGTCATAATTTCGCCCCCTATACAGTAACAAAATGTTAATGTGACGGTATATTATCTTCCCACCAGATTTATCCTGCAAATTTCTAAGCAACCATCAGTTAAAAGCTTCAAGAAATATCAAAATTAGTTAACGAAGTTTGTAGTCAAACCTCGAGATGGTAACATATGTTGTCCATGTCAAGAGTCGGAACTCCTAAGCATTTGATCCTCACAGCTTCAGCCTTCTTCCAATGGTTATGGATGTCATCAATCATGTTGTGAGTGACCCCACCCTTTCCTAACACATCATAGGTTTTATGAGTCACAAGTTATACAAGAAATTAAGGGGGTGTTTGGCATTGTTTATTAAACGTGGTTATATGATTATGGTGTCTTCAAGTCAAGGATCAGTTTATTAGTGTTTAGTACAATGAGCTCAATTTTATCTCATTATTTAAGTGGTTGGTATCTTTCCAATCAACCAAATGAGACGCTGGGTTTCTATTTCCTCAAGAATCAAGATCTTTTGGAGGTGTAGTAAATAGTAAGCATAAAACATTAGTTAGATATAGGTCTACGTGGTGTTCCGATGGGCACATTAAGTGATTGTCGCAATTTGAAGTGTAACAGTTAGCTGAAATGAGTGTGACAATGATTTTATTATTGACTCTGGTTAAAAAGGCTAGAATTGAATCTGAAGGAAACTAGGAAAGAAGTGGGCGTAAGATTATTGTTGCAAATGTAAAACCACATAATTCATAACCAGCCCTCGCTATTTGGATCAATCGACTGATTGTCTAATGCAAGAATTTTCAAGTAGCAATTACCACAATGAAAATGCAGGTTTTTTGCCACTGGATTCTGAAAGTATATCTGACTATTATGTTTCCGAGTGGCACATAATCAGTTCCTATTGTTCCGGCATATTGAAAACGATTATGATCATTCAAACATTTAGGTGTCAAATAAATACTAACTCTGAAACATTACATGTAAATCTTAGATAATCAGAACATGCCGAATACTAAAACTACAAATCATCACAACCTCAAATAGCATAACCGCATCCAAAATACTATGGTGTGTTTGGCGTGGAGCATTTAAGAGCGGTGAGCGTTAAGCGTTGTGATCTTTAATGCTCGTTTGACAAGCAGCAAGTAGCTTTATCTATTCTTTTGGAATGCTCATTTTCCAACTCTCCATGAAGTAGCATTTATGAGCGTTGAGCATTTAGGAGTTGTTTTACACATTATGATTACACCTACAACTACGTTACCAAACGTAGAAAAAAACTGCTATTGCTCACAGCTATTGCTCATAGCTGCTACTGATTCCACCATACAAGGCTACACCCGTTTTCTTAGCTTTACACTATTCTATAAATTTAGCAACGACTGAACATCGCATAGCTCAAGTAAACTTACAAATGCACCTAGATACGTTATGACTATTTCAAAACCGGATAATCACTTTTCCTAAAAGGTTTGACTCTAATTATCTGCGCTTTCAAAATGCAACAATAAGATATCTACTTCAAATCGCAACATTTCATTAGTAAAAAAAAGTTAACTTTTTTACCGAGATTAATCTGTCTACTGCAATCACTATGCCTATACTTCTCCACAAGCTCCTCCACTTCATCTTCACTCAAAGCCTCCCCAACCACCTTTAACCTCTCCTCCTCCACTTTCGCAACATCCACAGTCTCCTGGACCGGCGCAACCGTCCCGGTCCATTCTCGGTCAATTCGGCCCGGTCCAAAAGGCGAAAACTTGGGTGTTTCTCTATACCCAATTGGTTTAACTAATGGGTTTGTTTCAGAATATGAGTATTGGAAGTCAAAAGGTAGAGTTGAGGTTAGTGGGTGTTTTTCTTGGGGTTTTTTTCTGGGGTTTTGAGGGTGGGGTTTTTGGAGGGTTTTAGTGGGGTTTTGGGGTTTTGAGAGTGGGGTGAATGGTGGGTCGTTGTCTTGGAAATGGGGTTTTGAAGATAGGAATTTGTGGTGGTGGTGATGGTGGTGAAAGTGGTGGCGCTGCCGAGAAATGTGTTTCAGCATTTGGTGGTCAAAGTGGTGGGAGCTCTTGTCAAAGGGGAAAAGGGATGTGAATTGGATAATCAATAAGTTTAAGGGGGTGTTTGTTTCGGCTTATATATTAGACGGCTTTGTTTGTTAAAACTTTATAAATATTTTCAGTCATCTTTCTCTACTAAGTCACAAACAAACAATTTTCATATGACTTAATAAATTCAGTTTTTTTTTTATATTAAGTCAATTAAGTCGCAATCAAACACTACCTTATTTGGTTTTGGACTTATGTATCCTAAGCTCATTTTTTGCGGCTTATTTTGAAACTTTTCTGTTTATATATATTTATTATAACATAAGAAACTTATACAAGCCGAAAAGATTCAAAATAAGTCACAAAAAGTGAGCTTAAGAAACATAAGCCAACCAAAGAAGTCATAAGCCGGCTATACAAGCCGAAACAAACACCCCCTAAATTCGCAATAGGGCAAAATAGTTAAAAACATATACTGAGTCGAGCAGCTCGTGAACTGTTTGAAATTATACCGATAAAAACTTGGAAAGAGCCAAAAACAAATAAGTTTGAGCGGTTGAGCCTAATTTGAGACTCATTTGGTAAACGAGTTTTATGAACTTAATTAAACATGTTGAGCTCAAGCTTTCACAGGCTCAGGCTTGGTTAGCTGGCCTCTAAGCATAGATATCAAAAGAAAAAGATGCAAAAATCAGTAAAGCTTTTGGCTGGTCTATGTAGTCGAGAAATTTGGTAATTGAAGTTATCCTATCAGTTTAAAAAGGCTTTTTCAGATCGAGTGGTTTGATATTTTATTTAGACTAAAATACACCGTTGGTCCCTAAACTTGGCTCGAAGGATCGCGATGGGACGAACCTCGCCCTTTTCATCGTCGGAGGTCCCTATTTTCACTGTTCATACTCGTTACAGGTCCTTTGACAAAGTCAACATCTGATTTTTGTTTTGTAGTCGAGGGTATTTTAGTCCATACACATTTATACTTTTATAACACATTTATATTTTACCCATTTATCTTTCATCCTCTTCGTCATCCACCCAAATCATTCATCTCCCCAACATTATCATCTCCCCAATAATCATCCTGGAAAATATATGTTGATGAACATCTGCACATCTGCACATCATGAACATCCCCATATGGTATGCCTGAATTATTTCTTTTTTTAAATAGTGATTTATAAGCTAATTCTTTTATGTATGTTTCATTATTAGTTGATAATAAGTGTATGTTAGTTATGTGTCTTGACTCTTGACTCTTTGATAAAGAAATTGCTTGGTAATCTTGGACGTGAAATTCGATGTGGTTTTGGGTGGTATGTATGTTCTTATATAGTTGTCATGAGATCATGTGTTAATTAGATTATACAGAGTAACATGTTTAGCTTTACTTAAGTATCCATGACTAATCATTTCTTTAGTTTGCATAGAGTTAACGATACAATATCCCTTTTCTCCCTATCAAGTGTATGTGGTTTTTATTTTATTCATTGAACCCATTAGTTGCGTATTTGCAATAATTGTGGATTTTTTTTAACACTTTAATTTCGGCAAGTGTTGTAATGACTTTGGCCTTTGGAGTACACTTTGGAACATCAATTGATGCCACATTTGTGTGTGTGAGGAACTTGACTGACTTTCTTTATCCTCTCTAGTCTCTTCCTGTGACTTATTGGCACTTATATTAGCAGAAAAGAAGGCACAAAGAAGTAGAGTCAAGTTAAATCAATTTTTTTTTAGTTATGTCTATTTTCACCTGTTCCACGGCACGGAAAGATTCATCAACTGTAAGACATATACTTATGAAATTAAAAAACTATTGCCAATTAGTTTATTTGATAATCATCATCAACATTGAACATCAAGGTATGTGCGGATATAGAATATTCATCTTAAAAAGAGAGTATAAAAGTCATATGTTCATTATATAACTTGTACTCTAATGAAGTTATCTTGTGCAGGACCGCCTTAAGGAATGGCTTTTAACACTATCAAGCACCTGCAGTTTTTTAAGGTAACAGATAACACTAATGAGTGATCCTACTTTTTTCCAAAGTGTAGTTTGGATTGGTGGAAACTCTATTTATTGAAGCGAAAATTATCAAGTCAGCGTTGTAGTCCACGGTAGGCAATAGAAAATATTGTAGTTCAGTGATAATTATTGATCACCCTTAACTAATTATGCTATTAAAGAAACACATGCCACCTAACATTTTGAATCAGACCAGTTTGACTTGAGTTCATGTTACATCTTTTATGTGTAAATCTAGCATATGACAGGATGTTATTGTTAGGATTGATAATCACATACAATAGTATTAATTTGCTTACATATATGATCATTCGTAGGATCTTTTTGGCAAAGAGTTGAATTCATTAAACAAAAATGATAAATACAACATACAAGATAGTCCCCAAGACTCAATCTCTGCAACAAAATTACTCTCTGAGCTTAAACACCATCACCTTTGCATGTTCATGCCATCTTTGTAGGTCAGATCACCTATTGCAAGGATATTGCTTATTTTGATTATGATGAAATTGTAATAATTACTTTATAACACATATTAAAATATTGGTGTTAAATTTTTGCAAAATTCGTATTAATTTTTTTAATGTGAACTTTACTAGGTTAATAACACAGTTTATGGAGTGTTTTTGTTGACTGTGTTCATGTTATCTGGGTGGACACCGGAGGTATATCCTTCTCTCTGTTTCTCACTTTCTTGTATATCTTATTTAAGGCCGAGCATATATTAAATCTTCATTATTGTCTTTAATCTGTTCTTCCTTCACCAATTTGTTGAATAGAGTGTTATTTAATCGCCTGATAGACTACCAAGCAAACTTTAATTTTGCAGTGATTAAATTTAAATACCATAGGCTATTTGAATAATTAAATAGGAAAGTAACCAAGTAAAGTAATAATATGTAGAAAGGTAACTTTAGAAAACCAAGCGTAGTGTTTGCATCTTCCTTTGTCTATTTCACCCAAATAATTCGAGTAGAAAAAGTCTTGTGTTGTACATGTATATTTCCTTGGAGTGGAGAACAACTTAAATAAGCTATATGGAGCATTGCAATTACATCATAATAAATCTTTCTGAAGTACTTAGTTTCATGTTGTTTTCTTTTATTTGACTCTCAGTGTGCAATGATACTACAGAACAGCAAGATGGAGGGCTTTATTAGCAGGGGCAATAGCTGGACCTTCAATGCTCCTCACTGGACCCAACACTCAGCATACAAGCTTGGCTGTTTATATTGTGTTTTTATTTGGTCTAACAAAAGTTGACTTCTTATCAACACATATTGAACAAACATATCAAATTATTACTGTATTATTTTATTTTTACTTTCCCAATTGCACTTTGCTATTTGCATACATTTCTTATTGCTTCTAAACTAATATTCAGTTAAGCATGGCGAAAAAATGGCTAGCCATAAAGATCATCCTGTCTCTTAAACACAATAAGGCATAAGCAAATATAAAAGAATTAGCTTATAAATCACTATTTAAAAAAAAGAAATAATTCAGGCATACCATATGGGGATGTTTATGATGTTCATCAACAGATTTTTTCCAGGATGATTGTTGGGGAGATGATGATGTTGGGGAGATGAATGATTTGGGTAGATGATGAAGAGGATGAAAGATGAAGGGGTAAAATATAAATGTGTTATAAAAGTATAAATGTGTATGGACTAAAATACCCTTGACTACAAAACAAAAATCAGAGTTTGACTTGGTCAAGGGACCAATCTGGCATTTAATGGCTACTGTTTGGACCCGTGGCGATGATTATGGCCAGTTTCGTCCCATCGCGATCCTCCGATACAAGTTTAGGGACCAACGGTGTATTTTAGTCTTTTATTTATATACTTCGCTCGAAATTTTATTTGCCATGCAGGTGTTCGGCAAAATATTTTAGTTGCATTTGTAAAAGGGTATAATTATACACTCACTATTTATTACGAGTAATTAGTTTAAACTTTTTATTTGTGTGAGCGGAAACAAAGTATTTTGAGAAAACAAAAAACATTTTATCTTATACTTATTTTTCAAAAGGTTTAAATTGACTGAGAAATCACAACTCTGTACACCCGTGGGTGTCAAGTGATCATTCACCAAAGACCAGCCTCAAACAATGACCATTTACGGTTAACCGAAAGAAGTTGGAATTAAAAAAATACCAGATTTAATAATGATTTAAACTTAATTAGTAAAAGAATTTATAATAAAGTATTTATTTTATGTCACATCAACGGGGTAAAATTCTATATATATATCATTTGGTAATGAACTTTGTAGTGAAATAATCACATCTTATTGGTTCATGCATTACAAAATTTAAAAATTATTATAATATATTATAAAAGGGGAAATTGAATGGGCAAAAGCCCAATTTCTTAAGCGTCCGTTTTCAACTAAATATTATCCTCATTGGTGTTTTGTTAATGATAAAACGCGTGCCAACAACCAACACTAGGTTACCGGATAGTTTGGCAATCTTTGATTGGTTGAAACGTGTTGCCAATTTTTCTGTTCATACCCGTTTTTGCGTAATGATCCCGTAATACACTCCAAACCATGATTTACCACAGTGACCACAGCTAATCATTGTACTATCGCACGAGAACCACACAGGTGTAAACCATTTTTGTACTATCCTCTGGGATACCTGCAAAAGAAGTCTCTTGAAGGTACTTTGTGTTTCACCTTACGCTTTATCAACCAAAACCATCCTAAAAAAAGCTAAACATACCACATCCAGAGATCACAAGGAACTTCCGGTCACATGTAATTTTTTTTCCCTTTTAATCTTTATGCTTTATTATGGTTTACTTTTTGTTAATTCATGATTTAATTGAGATACTTATTTTATTTTTTTTATCTTTCAAATTAGGGTTTCGCTAATTTGGGGGTTTACTTAATTCCTTTTGCAGGTTGGCTTGCTGATGATGTTTGCAGTTAACGCTCTCGAGGTTTTTTCCTTTTTTTTTTTTCTTTAAAAAAAAAAAAAAAAAAAAAAAAAAGAAAAGAAAAAAAACTTTATTACTTTGATATTAAGATTTTGTCACAATTTACAGTTTTTTTCCTTCCTATCGGGTAATCTTTTGCAGGTTAGTTTCCTACTCTTTTGACATTTACTACGACAATGTTTGGGGTGTTGACATGTAGTGCAGTTGACATGTAGTGCAACAAAGATGTGATTATATGCATTGTGGCGCGTCGAGCTCCCTAAGCTCGCAGCCATGGCAAGTATATCCTCTTCTTCCGTTTCTTTACATATCTGTACCTCAAGAACTCTGACTGCTTATCTTTCGTGCTTATGCGTAAGCTACATATCAGTTTTGTAACCTGCTTAATGTGTTTCGCACCACCTTTTAAGACACATGAATCATGTTTATATGAATGCTACAATTTCTGGCAGCTGTTTAGCATAAACCTTACAGTTTGTTATTATGAAAGTTAACATTTGTCAACATTGGAATTAGTGCAGTTTGACTTAGTTTTTTGAATGGGCCAAAACTTTTTTCTTTTAAGATGTCCGTTTTGGGTTATATTGCCTCCTGAATGGTCTTTCGTTAATGAGAAAACACATTTCCGCAAGCAACAACACTTTAGCGGATGGTTTGGCAATCTGTCTTATTTATGTGTTGTATTGTTGCTTTTCAGGACGTTTACCATTTGGTTCCGTGTTGGAACGAAACGGCAGCCCGTTGTGCACCTTATGTGTAATACGTTTGTTTTTTAATCATCCCTGAAATGCCAACGTATTCACTCATGTATGATATCTTTTTACAATCAGTTTAGTTGATTGGAATCCGTCAAAGTTTAGTTGTCCATATCTTGGCAGGGAAACTTTGAAAGTTTGCAGCCATTTTGGCCGGGCCACTTATAAAGTTTGTAGCCATGTAGGACCAAACGGATTTATTCGATTGTTTAAAGATGTTAGCTTCATGAAATTTTGCTTTTGACTATTGTACGTTACCCTATAACACATAAACTATAGGGCATGTGTCTTTTATGATGATTTTTTACAGGTCATCCTTTTTTATGTTTGCATAAGTAGTATTTTGTTGTTCTTTCATTGTAGTATTTTGTTGTTCTTTCATTGTAGGCTGACGCCATGTCGTTTTCAATTTGTCACAGGATTGTGGCCCGATTGTTTTGGATTTTTAAGCGCAAATTCTCCGTGTAAGGTCCAAAAGTGTGATGCCTCAGGGTAAGCGAATTGGTATTCCAAGATCAATGACACAGAAACGGACATCGCAACATGCATGTTTTAATTGCATAATAACAATACCATTGAATGTAAAACATATCAAATCATTATGTGTGTTTTTTGTCTTGCACAATCTACAATCCATTAACGATGACATAAAATCTACGTATGCATTATCACAAATGTTTTATGCATCGATAAAGTATCCCCGCAGCAACGCGCGGGCAAATTTGCTTGTTATATATATAAAAGTTAAGAAAAGAAATTGCAAAACAGTCCCTAAACTTCTTATTATTTACGACTTTTTTATACAACAAACTTTATTTATCGTGTAGCTTATAGATACTTAGCGATTTCTTGAATAAAAAAAATACCCCCAAAAAGGTCTCTCGATAACGAACTAAACGAGCCCAATATTGATATGCTTTTAATATACGTATAATTTTATAAAAATTGTTGAAGTTTAATGTCTATATATAGTTTTTAAATAAAAAACTTTCAAAATGCACTTTTAACCTATTAAATAACTTTAAAAATTCTAGTAATTTTTTTTTAACTACAAGTGCCAAAGACGTCCAGTTTTATGAAAGTTTTTACTATTATATATAAATAAATTGGTCCGAACATTAGATTTATGGTGTGTATTTATACTATCGAACACAATCATGCGTCACGTAACAATACAGATAAAACTACGACACGCACGCCTCCCGCAGCAACGCGCGGGCACGAACCCACTCGTCTTCAAGAGAGTATGTATAACAACCGTTAAAGAAACGACGTACAAAAACATGTAAATGCAAAGAAAATAGATGCCACAATCAATCTGGTTTAGCAAAACCTCAAACTCCTTCAAACTAATTTTCAATTAGGCTAAAGCTGTGTCATCGAAATAGCTTTTTGTTTTAGTGAAAGCTTGTTTTGAAAACTCAAAACTCCTATAAGCTGCGACTAAACATACCAAAATCATTCATGTATGGCTATTTGAAGAAAAGCTCCATTTAAAGTTAAGTCACAACACTATGAAAGTATGTATCATTCTTTCAAAATTTTACAAGCAATATAAAACTCATCAAATCTGTTTTTCTTCTGCTTATCAAAGATGGAACATGTAAACAACAATCTATAAATCAGTCACAACAATGCTCTTTACATGCTAGTTAGTAATGTTACTTTCGACTAATTTCAAAGCCTCATCCTTGCATCTCCTTTGATCTACAACCATAGACTCGAAAACATCCAACAAACAATCCAACTTTTCAACATCTTCTCCACCAATCGCCTTCATTGCATAAACAATACTCTCAATCGACGACAAATATCCAGCTTTTGGTTGTCGCCTCACTTCTGCATACAAGCTCAACTTATCAATATCCAATTTCAAATGCGGCAAAAGCTTCAACCACGGATTCTCCTTATACATCCTAGTCGCTTTACCCCATGTTCCATCTAACACAATTAAGTTCTTTACATCGAAATCGATATCTTCCACCCCAATTGAACCTTCACTAGGAAACAAAAGCAACGACCCCAGACCAACATTAATCTCAAACTCTTCGACACATTTCCCATCATTCGCTTTCCGAATCTTCTTCACATTAAACCCATTTCGTATCGCACATTGATCAACCAAAAGCTTATCGAAACCTTGGTTTTTTATAATGACACCCTTTTTGTCAATAGTGAAACTAATATCCATAGGTTTTAAAGATTCCATCTTTTCGCCGTTTTCAACTAAACCATTAAGACCCACATCAAGATTCGAGTCACAAAAGCTTAAAGATTCATTCTTTTCGCTATTTTCGACTGAATCATTCCGACCCAGATCACCATTTGACTCAAAAACATGTAAAGACTCAATCTTTTTGCATTCCTCAACTGACCCATTTTGACCCACATCAGCATTTGACTCAATACACTGTATATCAAACTGGGCTTCATTTAAAACATCTGAAACATGGACTATACTGATATTCTTGAGACCTAAAGTTGCAATTTTAGCTGAATTCAAAGGGTGTTTCTTTTCTAAACTGTGTTGAAGGACTGTGACTGATATGGTGTTGTCAAGAATTGGGGTTTTGAATCTGGTGCAGAGACAGAGTTTGGTGGGTCTGGTGCAAGATGGGCATGTGGGTCTTTTGTTGTTTGGGGTAGGGTGAGTTGACATTGTTAGGGTTAGGGTTTTGGGTTTGAGTATTGAGAAGAAAGGGGTTTTGGGTCTGAAAGTGAGGAGCATTTCATTAGGGTTTTTAGTAGTAATGAAAAGACTTCAATTTGGGGGGAAATGGGTGTTTGGGTAAAGTTAATTGAGCATGTTAATATCGTTTATTGTGTTTTAACCCAATAACCCATCAAGAAGGTGCGATGTCAACCTTACTAACATCACAGGGTAGGGCGTAAACAGCTTGAATCGAGTCGAACTTTGACAGAGCTTGACTCGGCTCGATAGCTCGACGAGCTTTCATGAGAAAAGCTCGAGCTCGCTCGAAAAAGTTTGAACTAGACTCTAGCTCGGCTCGAAAAGCTCAAATTTTATGTATTATGTGTTTTCTAAACCAACTACACTTGAAATACAACAAAAGATTTGAATTTGTCTCGAGCTTGGCTTGAAAAGCTCGATCCATTTATAAATTTACATATTAACCGTTAAAATACACATGGTATAAATATAAAAAACATATATATTACTTACAAGTTCGAAAAGCTCGATATTAATTTGCGTCGAGCCTATATAAACTCAAGCTTGACTCGTTAAGCATTTCGAGCTCATTTTATAGGCTCGAGCTCGAGGCTCGATAAAGTGCGGCTCGAACGAGCTCGAGCTACTCGACAAAAGCTCGACTCGTTTACACCCCCTATTGACTCAGGGTAGTCAAGAAAAGGGTTTGAAAACAGTCATGACGATACCTGAATGAATCGTGCATATGAGTCAAAGACTCGCGCTTCCCGATTAATATGAATAAAGAAAACCTCATTCGTTTACTCGGTTTGTAACCATTGGTGGAGAAATAAGCTACTTAGCATAAGCCTCTCCAAATGAACTATTTGAGAAAAATATTAGTTATTAAGCTTACCTAAAACAAACCCGTGGATGGAGTATCGTAGTTGTAAAATGCCTGAGAAAATGATATCCTAGTTGGATGAAAAAGTGTTTTTCGGGTAACCATCACAAGGTTGAACTCACCGCCATATAGACAAAAACCAGATAAATGCTCTTTTTTTTTCCTAGAAAGCGTGACCACTTTAGGGGTATTTGCACCCAACAAGACTTCAACTTGAGATTTCTCACATTTTACTATGATAATCACTAGCCTTTTTACCACTAAGCCAACCTTAAGTGGTTAAAAAGTTCTGTATGCATTGATTTTTAAACAGTACAGAGCGGTTAACAAAAACTTCTGTATGCTTTGATTTTTAAACAGTACATAAAACGAATATTTGACCATTTTTTAGCTGTCGTAATTGGATGCCTAAACACTACCGTAACAATAAGCCAAAGGCCAGACTTTAGATCGCCATAGCTGTATACCTGTATAGATAAGCTGACGAAGAAATATATAAATCAAGAATGAAAAACTAAATCTCAAAATGTAATTTAAAACATAAACTTTAATGAACAAACATATATAACCACTTTACAAGGTTTAACCCAACACTTGAGTAGTATTTATCTGTGAAAAGGAAACAACCATACAAGGCTACATAATGACATCTAACTGATCCAGCAAAGAGCAACAATTTATGCTAAAGAGATGTTTACGTAATCTATAACTATGTTTTTATTCGGTTATATACAAGACAATAACGTGTTGATACATTCTTTCTACTGTACTACTAACTACTGAGTTTTAAGAGATTCAGCAATATTTTGGTCTGAAGTAATCTGGGGGCATTGATGGGCAATTTTCAGCCATATGTGCGTACGGTTCGATGGTATTGTAACCAGGTAACTCCATTCGATACTTTCCAGTAATTTGACAGAACGGAAGCTTTACTGTGTCTCCATCATTGCACCACTTTGGCAGGCGGCTCGAGTTGGTCTCAAAGAAATTGAGAGTATATGCATCTTTTATCTGCATAGGCGTTGATAAAAAATATTAAGTTAAACCCATATGGGCATTTGGCTATTTGCAGATCTTGACAAAACTTACTGTGAATTCGGTAACTTGAATCTTGTCTGCAAGATCACCAAAGAGTCCTGCTTCTTTGTACATTTCAAGGATAAAGGCAACACAAGAAGTTGATTTTCCATCAACGTATGTCCAGTCGTCCTGTTCAGGAATGGTAAGTAGTTCAGCAAAAGATGAACCGCGCCTTTCAACTTCTACCAGAATTTCAGGAAGGTCAAGACCCTGCAAGAATCAGATAACAATCAGCTGATTGAACTTGGGGGGATTTAGGTAATGTTCCATTTATCTTAAGATCTAAGAAACTTTAACTCCGTTCAAAAAGTACCTCCCATTTTTTCACATAACAAATGCCCCTTTTGTACCCGTTTAGTTTCTTATATAATCAAAATTGCCAAACACTAAAATAGTTGATATCACTACATCCATCGGACTTTGATAACTTAAATTCACATAACCACATTCAAAACATGCATCCAACCACTCCCTCGTTTGATTAAAATTAGAGCTACTTGGGTAATTTCACATCCATCTCAATAATCAATGTATTTACAACAGCTTATCTGGTTGACTATATTGATTCAAAATAACCAGAAACTATAATCCGGAATCAGTTTTTGCTTATTGAATCATTAAGTAGTCATAATCAGATTAAACGCACTTCCAAACACCCTTGAAAATTTGCATGTTTTGGCTCATGCTCATGTGTCATTATAGACTCCACAGGTAGGAAAACTAGACCAGCAATATCAGGAACATATTCAATGGAATCTGAAACGAACCTCAGTACCAAGCCGCTTGTTAAGGGCTTCATTCCATATGTTGGCTGCATATGCAGGTTGCAATTGGTTCCATAAGGTCATAACAGAAGCAACCTGTTACATTATCACAAATAAGTTAAATCTGCAGATCCCATATTCCCATCTAACTACGCGTTAGAATATTTTTGACATAAAATACCAACACACTTTTTCGCTTGAGACATTTTAGTCATTGAACTTTGTTTTACATGCAAGTCAATAGGCTTTGTGTAGCGTTTGGGCCCTTTTGTAGCAATATATTTAAAATTTAATCTTAACACTAAACAAATTCTAACTTAATCATAATTTTTGACAGCCGATCTACTGATTACAAACTGACCCAAGCACTACTAAAGTCTGAAGTCTTCTTTTAATGACTAAATTGACACAAATGAAAAGTATGTTGGTATTTATGACAAAAACCCAAAATAAATATGACTAAATAGAATATTTAAAGGAGAATACCAGATGAGCATCCAATGGTGGTGGATAGTTTCCATCAACAGTGTCTATCCAGCTAAATATCAAGTTATGATAACCATAAGGAAGACCAATCATGCTACGTGCATACTCCCATGCAGCTGTTTCATTAAATTTAGCTCTAAGGTCGGGATGCAAAGGAAGCAATGCAATATGAGGATTATTGTTATCTTTTGTCAGCTCATAGTCCCACCACTCTTCCCATGGTAGCATCACAATAAGGTTATTACCCTACAACAATAACACATACTAATTGAATTCACTTACTTAACCAAACATAACCAAAAACAAGAAAAAACAGGTTATGAGTTTGACTTGAGAGCTTGCATAAGCTCCAAACTAATTATAAGAACCGTCTTTAATAAAACAAGCTCGACCTATGCAAATATACACTGAAAAACTGCCATAAATACATATGCAGCAAAAGAACATTACCTCTTCGTCTTCATGTCCAGATTCACCGACCCATAGTTTGCCTTCAGAGTCCCTTAAGCAAACAGCAGAGTGACCAGCATATGCTCCCGAAGCCCATTTCTCAAGAGTCTCAAACCCACCCCATAACCCACGGATTTTGGATATTGCAAGAAAGTCTCCCGATTGTATGTCATCTATGTTAACATTTGTTACCCATGGCTCGGGACGGGCTTCAAATTTGGCTCCCATGTACTTCTCAAGAAAAGCAAGATTTGCATTCTCGCCATATACAGTGTTTGTAAACAATGGGAATACTTCCCATAATGCTTGAAGGGTTCCTATCATCCCCGATTCCATTAGGAAGATAGCAACACCTTTATTTTTCACCTTTAAGAACAAAGAGATAAGCTTTAATAACAACATACTGATACATGGACATTAGGTATAAGGGGTTATTTCCTTTAGTAGAAAAAAATATATACATACACGCGCGTTCTGAGAGTGGTAATCAGATAATAAGTTGTTCGAGTGTCTAACATATACTAGATAAACTAAGAATGTACACTTTACTTGACCCCAAAAATAATCAGATAATCAGAATCATATGTCCAAAGTCCAAACGCTAGGACTTGATTAAGCGTGTCTTAGAAAACACAATAATCAGAGAATCACTCTCATAACTCAATGCCAATGGACAGATTGATAATTGTGACTTACATATTCGTATTCGGCTTTTCCTTCCCATTCATCAAACTCAACTTTATGTTCCCGAGATAGGAAATAATAGTCCCACTTCACACGATATGGAGTAGCGAAGATATAAAGATCCATACATGTCCAACTGTGTGCATTGCTTACCTAAAAAAAATATTAACAACTTCAATGGAGATAACGTGTGGAATGTGAAAATCACCTAAATATCCATAAACTGAGTTCACAAATCATATTATAAATTTCAAGCATAATGTATCGAAACTTTCAAACCACTCAACTATGATGTTCATTTTTTTCATTTCTTGCAATTGTGAGAGTGTGTAATCATCCATATAAGTATAATGACTTTTTACATTTTTTTTTTGCCAAAATCACACACACGCGTCTCTAATGGACCTTGAACCTGCGACCTATGGTTGGTGGGACACCCACTAGGCTAGGAATTATCTATGGCAGCAATCTACAAGAAATGGTAAACACTTAAACTGTGAGCCAGAAATAAAACTATACTAGACCTTTTTAGCAGAAGTCCCATAGTCAAATAATACTTAAGAACCAGGAACCTAATAATCCATGTGTCAAACATATCACAGGAGGCGTTTGCCATTTTCGTTTTGAAATGATTATCTAACTGGTGTGTTTGCATGTCATCGATAGTCAGTTACTAGTTTTTGGGAACAATAAAACAGATTCTTAATATAACAAGAAACTGATTAAATTATTTGAAAGGCCAATAAATATACAGATTCTTAGATAATCTACTAGTTTTTGGGAACATTAAAACAGATTCTTAATACAACAAGAAACTGATTAAATTATTTGAAAGGCCAATAAATATACAAATTCTTAGATAATCTACTAGCAGATAACTTGCAGTTTTGAGAGTGTTTAGGATTGAACATCTGATTATATTTGGGCGAACTTAGCAGTTTTAATAAAACAGTATAAAGTATAAACATTTCTGCTGTGGTGTTTGGGAGGGCTTTTGAAATTGCTTATACATTATAGTTTTGATGGTGACGCAATGGCTAATCTAAACTACTTATCTGATTTTTTTGTGAGTTTGAATTTGAGCAAACTAATAACTCATACTTCAAAACAAAAGAAAAAGACAATAAGCTCATTTTTGTGAGCTAATAGACTACATAAGCCATAAGCATAAACTCATAATCCTAAAATTGAGCTTATCAGCTTTTCAAAATCTCATTAAACTTATAAGTCCATAAAAGAAGCTAATCAAAACACCCCCTAAGTGCATAAAAACCACCACTAGCCTAGTGGTCAGTCATCATGATGTCCTCACACAAGGTCTCAAGTTCAAACCCCACTAGGTAGAATCTTGGGGGTGGGCACAGAAAGGTTCGGAAACAAGCAAGGGATACCCTACTTAGGCGGCATACATATGAGTCAAAGACTCACCCTCCCTAATCCACTTACCAGTCTACCCCACTCAGTTCTAAATTTTGTTGAGTAAGGAAATAGAAAGTAAACATTTTCAGCCCAATTTTGGGATGAAACATTTTACTTCAAACTCAACCCAATCACCCTTCTTTTTCAGTCCTTTTCCTTTTCTTTTTCTTTTCTTCTAGTGATACTCGAGAACCACTTAAGATGGAACAGAAAAGGAAAAGGAAACGGGTGATTTGGTTGATTATGAAGTTGAAAATGTTTACTTTCTATTTCTTTACTTTTCCTTACTCCAAAAGCTAAATGATCGTCGCAAACAAGCATTGAAGTCTAAACGCTAATAACTAAAGACTCCTAATTCCTAAACGCTCCAAAAGCTCGCCAAACACATATGTATCTTTGGCGCGGAGCATTTTAAAGCATTTTGAAACGATTAGCGTTTAAGATAAACAAGCTTGTTTGGCTACAAGTGGTGAAAACATTAAAATTTGAACACTACTTTTTCTAATGCTACTTTTACTTCCTATTTACACATTATAATTAAACTAAAACAAATTGCTGCTGCTTATGGCTAGTTTCGCCAAACATACCCTACAATATACGTGAGTTAAATAACCTCCTTTGACTTTGAGTTTTAATTTGAACTACACTGTTTATTTCAGATATTAACATATCAATAAGCATAGAATCATTTCTAATAAGCAATCCTAATCCCAAACACCCATAAACACATTAAAAAAATCAAGATCTTAGGGGTGGCCGGGGAAAGGTTCGGAAACAATCAAGGGCTACCCCGGTTAGGCAGCATACATATGACCCTCCCTAATTAACCTCAACACGTAAAACCTCATCCATTTACCCGTCTACCCCTAAGTGCATAGAATAATCATAAAACCAATAACCCACATATTAGATAGACCAACCTACCAAATTTACCTAAGGGGAGTTTGTTTCGCCTTATATAGCCGGCTTATATAAGCTTATTATAACATAAGAAACTTTTTCGGCTTGTATTATAAGCTTATTACGTATAACATAAGAAACTTATATAAGCCGAAAAGATTCAAAACAAGCCACAAAAAGTGAGTTTATAAAACATAAGCCCAAAATCAAATAAGCCATAAGCTGGCTATATAAGACGAAATAAACACCCCCTAAAAAAACATAAAAAAGCACACACCTTAATATGAAGAGTACCACCACCAAACTCACTCCCAGTCTTATTATGAAACTCCAACCACGCATCATTCTCATAAAAACAAGACCCTTTCCATTTCACATCACCATCATTTCCATCTCCAGCAACTGCTCCTACAAAAGTTGGCAAGATATCAGTGGCAGCTTTGAGTGACCTGAGAATGGTCCAAGAAAGCTGTTTGGGTAATACTGGGAGTAAATCTTGTGGCAAGATTGGTGCTTTGAGTGGTTGTACTTTTGTTGGGATCAAAGTACTACAAGTGATTATGATGATGAGGATGGTTAGGGTGGTTGGTACGGAAGATGAAGGTGCCATGATCTGTTTGAGTGTCGGAGTGTGTTTGTTTCAAGTGATGTGTTTGGTACGTGTGAGGATAGTTTTGGATTTGTTCGCTTCTTTTTTTGTTATCGTATTGTCAAATCTGACTTAAACAAGTAAACTAAGGTGGTGTTTGATAATGACTTAAAGAGTCTTAATTGTAAAATAGGTAATTTAATTAAGTCACTAATTGAGTGTTTGTTTGGTGCTTAATTTAAATGGATGACATTCTAGAAAAAGCCATGAGAATGAGGGTCTCTATATTAAGTCATCACTTTTATCCTAGTTTTACATATTTACCCTTCCACTTCTTAACCACTAATCATCACTTATTTCAAATAAAAGGGTATAACAATAATTTTATTAATTCAGACACTTTATTCAGCATACAAAACAAACAACCATTTATTCATTTACATACAGACAACATATATCCAGACAGACACTTTAGTTTAACAGAACTTAATATAAAAACTAAACAAACAGGCCCTTAAGGCCCTCTTTCTTTTGTCATTTTTTTTCAAAAATGCACTTCTCAAAGTAAATAATTGCATATATATCTTTTGTATAATTTTTTTTTGCACATAGTACAATGGTTTTTATACATGCTTTGGATATATATGCAATTTTGCATTTTCGAAAGGATATATATGCAAAAGCCCTTTTTTTTCTAGATTTTGCATCTTTTGTTGATACAGACGGATTAAAAGAAGAAAAAGTACAAAAATAAGCCAAATTTTTTTTTTGAATTTCTCTTTGTGGTCAAGTTTTAACCCAATGTCCAAAATAGTCATGCGCAACCACTTGACTCCGCAGCTCCACCCAAAATTCGTTACGTGTTCAAATGAAAGTACACTTTTGTACTTTTTTTTATTATTACTTGTACTTTCATTTGGACACGTGGCAAATTTTGGGTGGAGTTGCGGAGTCGAGTGGTTGCGCAGTGGCGAATTTTGGGTGGAGCTGCGGAGTCGAGTGGCTGCGCATGACCATTTTGAACATTGAGTTAAAAAATGACCGCAAAGAGGACTTCAAAAAAGATTTTGGTTTATTTTTGTACTTTTCTCTTAAAAGAAATAAGTGGTCCCCACGCAATAAAGAAACAATATTAAATATTATAGTGGGCCCAATTCCTTCCATTAAAATCCCATTAAGTGCAAAGTAAACAGCCTGTAAGGCTGCCCCATAGAGATGTTCGACACTCGATCGAGGGTGTATAGGCGATCGATTTGTATCGATCGTCTTGATGTGGTTATTTGATCGCCAACCAAACCCAACCAAATAGATCGTCTGGACGATCGAGTATAAAGGTTTTAATGTCCAAAAAATTACCGTTATTGCAACGGTTTAAAAAAAACAACCTTTATAAATACACAATACAAACACACTTCAATCCACAAATCTATTTCACACAATTCAAACTCAAAATACTTCTCAACACAAGATCTAATATGGTTTGCCGTCTCCCCCATTCCGTTGAAGATATGCAAGTGTACGTTCAAAATCAATGCAATAACGACGATGAGGCTCGAAAAAACGCTATTATAAGCGTCATCGAATTGTTTGACCAGGCGAAGGCGGTGAAGGAACAAATGAGAGAAAACTACAAGAGTTGCAACGACATTACGCCTGAACGAAAAAGCTGTGATCGACAAATTTTTGAAAGATCAAGCCCACAAAGATCGCAAGATTGCTGACAAGTTGTGGCGGTGTGTTCAAAAGGTATCGGACAACATCAGCACCAAAATCAATTGGAGCTATCGGGAGAACAAAAATGATGGTGTAGGTGCATCAACTTCGACTACCAACTTCGAGCTACCGGAGGAACCTCTGCTAGACGAGGAAGATTTGGCTCGCATCGAGGGATTTGCCGGTTATCGTACTTCCTCGTATGACTATGCATGCGGGGAGCATTCAGATTAGATTTATGATTTATGTATTTCGTATCGTTTTTATATTTAATATATTATTGTTTTTATTTAGTATTGCAACATTTTAATTATTAATGAAATTTTATTTTGTGTTAAAAATGTTATTTTTTTATTTTTTTTAAATGAACTTGGTCGCCTTTACTGGGGCACCTAATTGCCTGAAGGTCGCTGGAGAGAGAAAGTTGACGTGGCAGTGAAAAGTAAGGGGATTCAATCCCCTTACTGGGGGCAGCCTAACGAAATTACTCCTTCATAAAAATTACTACTCGTCAACGTCTTTTATCTCATAATCTCTATCTCTATCTCTACTACTTTATAATGCATTTGAGACTATTCCATTATTAGTAAAGCTTAAAATTCAGACTTTTAAACTTGCATATTATGAAAATATTATCTTTTGATAGTCATCAATATCATTATAACATTGTAACAGCCCATTTAATCTTCATTGTAACAGCCTTCAATAATTATTAAAAATGTGTAACCGTTAAAAATCATTACTATCGATAATGATAATTAAAAATATGTAACAGCATCAACTATATAAATTCACATAAACCATTTAATATCTCTCACACACAAAAATAATCTCTCATATACCCTCACTTTCACTCCTCAACTCTTACAGTTATTTTTTTTAGAGATTCTTATATGTTTGTTAGAAAAACATTTAACCGAATAACATTTTCTCGTCGAAAAATATAGTCACAGGGTACCCGCCGCCGCATTGCGCGGGTACCCTTGATTCGTGCCAAACCGTCAAGTTATCTCACACAAGCTAGCCACTTGTGAATGGCTAACCGTAAGAAACTTAAAACAGTTCAGACACCAATGCAATGAATATCAGGAGAGTATAGTGTTTCTCCGGGTCGTTATGTCCCAACGAGCTGTGCGATGAATCACCAAACGAATAGTGATCGAGAGGATTTGAACGGAAAAGAGGTTTGATTGATTATAACTACAGAAAAAGTATATAAATTACAAGGGCTTAAATGCAAATTAAAGAAAATTAAAAAGATAAACTATATTAAATAAACGCTATCACTATTTACGAAATGATGTTTTTGATTTTACTTTTATAAAACTTAAATTAAAAACTACGTGACGTACAAAAGAAAATGTAAAACTGAAACAATATTAATCCTAAAAATATGAAAATGACATTTTTACAAACCTAATGATAAAATAAAATTATTTTTAAAACTATTTATCTAATTATTATTAATTAAAAACTATTTTTACTTATTTAATAATACCCTAAAATACAAGAAAATATGAAATAAAGCTAGAAAAATGAAATTATGATTTAGAAAAATCTAAAATAACTAAAGAGAATTTTCAAAACTAATTTTGTATTTTTCTGATTATTTTTCTATTTTCTATGAATTAAAAACTATTTAAAACTAATTAAATTGCTTAAAAATACAAATTTAACTAAGAAAAATCTGGAAAAATATTTTTTTGACTTTTTATATTTATCTTAACCTAGGAAAATTGAAAACTTATTTTTTTGGAACTTTTCTGAATTAATTGTATTAAAAGCTAATTAAAATTACCTAAAAACTGTTTTAAATGAAGAAAAATAGCAAACTGACCTAGAAAAATATGAAAAATTCAGGAAAAGTCTAATTTAATATTATGAATCTAAGAAAAATATAAAAACAGGGGCCTGTGTGTGAGAAATTGAAACTGCAATGCAAAGTGCTTATAAATAAGCACTTATATTAAGCAAATGAAAACCAATGACCGCCAAAGTGTTACAGAAGCTATAATATACTAAAAATACCCAAATACAACTAGTTACAACTATCCTAAACCGATGAATTGCAAACTGCTATGATTATGATGATTTGAGCTCAAGTGCTTAAAATAGTTCTAGGCTACTACTTTTAAGCTTAAGCACAAGCTACCCAATAAGCTGAAAATGAAAACCAGGTGTTGGAACCTAAACTAGACCTGGTTAGCTACTTGTAAACCAAATACCAGACCTAGATAAGCTAAACTGAGCTTGTGACAAGCCTGCACAAAACTGAGAAAACTCAGTATTCACTGAGTTTGTGAACAGGGCAGATAAGCCCTGTTTGACAAGCTGATTTGAAGCTTATAAAAAATTACCAAAAATCTACAAAAATCACAATAAGAAACTAGACCAGCTGAAGTTTTTAAACCCACAATTTCACTTGATTTGGCCCAAAACTGAATCAATGAAAAATCATCTCAGTTTGGTGAAAACTGAGATTTTCAAGTTTTGACTTTTAATAGTTATGAAGAAGTTTGACTTTGATGAACTTTGAAACCAATTTATGGACTGAGATTGATGTTATATGGTGAAATGAAACTAGTACAAACTATCTCTATGCATTTTAAACCTAAATACTCATTTTTACCAACTGATTCAAGCAAATTAGGCCATAAGGACAGATTCAAAGTGAAGTTGACTTTGAGCTTTTGCAGAAGCAAGATTATGACAGATATGATTCAAATAGACCTAATTGAGATTAAGCAGACATATGTTAAGCACAAACCACAACTCAAACTCAAATACTCCTACTGAACCAAACACACCTTAACTCACTGAGTTGCAAATTTAACTGAGCTAAACTCTGAACTAGTTATTGCAGACACTTAAACTGAATTTAATTATCCTAATTACATCTTAATCAACAGATACAAACTACTCCTAACCAAGGATACAGATTATGCAGTGACTTAGAAAGTAAACTTACAATTGGTCCTAGCCACAATGGCTTGAGATCAATCAACCAAAGAACCACTAGCCTATTTATATCAACCCAAATCACTCTAATTCAACCCATTTCCAATTCTGCATCAACCCATATCACTTCCATGCCTGCTTGACCAAAAATGCTTCACTGTTTGACTTTCGTTGACCAAGGACCCAAGTTGCTTAAAATTGATTTACAAGCTTACTCAAAGCTATAATAAGCTTAAATAAGCTTATTTGAAGTAAGATAGAGCTACTAGGAGCATTGATTCTAAGAAATTGAAACTGAATTTTTCAACAGTAGCACAAAAACTTGAAACTATATTAAAACCTTGAATTGATATTAGAAAGTAAGTTACACTGATAAAATAACTTGAGTTTAGTACAACAAAACAAAAGATTACAATTTTCAACTTAAACTAAAGACATTTATATTAAAACGACATGTATGAAAACTTAAAACTAAAATCTACTCCTTCTCTCTATCTCTTGCTTTCTTTTATACACCAAAATGACTTCCCTCTCTCCTCTGAGCAAATCCCACTTGTTTTCTTGGCCCTTGGATCTCTTGAGATGATATTGACCGTTTGATGCATTTTGGCGGGAAAGAGATATATGCCAGTTGGAGAGGTTGAGTGTTAGGTTGAAGAAGCATTAAATGTTTCTTGGCTTGGGGTGTTTGGAGGGTAGGAGTAGGGTGGTGATGATGGAAAGTGGGTTGGAGTATGCAGGTGCAGGTGTAGGTGATGATGGGAGGGAAACCAGTGAGCGGGGTTTGACTTTATTTGACCGGGGGTTAATATTGAAGGGAGGGTCAAATTGAAGGGGGTCAAGTGGAATGGCAGGGTCCAAAGGGTATATGGCAGGGTCCAAATGGGTTTAAAGGTTTAGTATTAACAAGGACTTGTTTTGTAATTTCTGAAAGATCAAGGACCAAGGCTGCCAATTTTCCAAAGTTGTTTCAAGGGACCAAAAATGACAAGCTTCAATAGTACAAGGACCAAAATAGACTTTTTCAAATTTCCAAGGACTATTTTTGCCAATTTTTAAACTTGAAGGACCAAACTTGTAATTTCTCAAAACTTTTGATATTTTTCACCAAAGGACTGATTTTGACAACTTATGATTTTAAAAGGACCTTTGGTGACTTTTCTTTTGAAATAAGTGCTCAGGGACTATTTCTGACAACTTTTGAAACTTGGGAGACTGAAACTGCCAATTATGCAAACTTAGCTCATTTTTTATCTGATTTTAAACATTTTGCATCTGAAACATACAAAATGCAATTTTGAGATATTTTCAATGTTTTGATGCATTTCTGAGCATTTTTAAACGTTTTGCAGTTCAGATTTGACCCAAAAATGATGAGTATTTACACACTCATCAATCCCCCACACTAAACTATTGCTAGTCTCTAGCAATCTTTTGAGAAAAACTTAATGGATTTGAATCTCTTTACCAAAAGCCATTACTTCTGGAGTAGCCAAATGTTTCAGTTTAAGTAAGAACTATGATACACTGATAACCATGTGATTTTGAGCAAACCACCAGCTTCCAACGGATTTGATTTGTCTTTACCAGAAGCCGTTTGCTTCTGGACTAGCCAACTCTTAGATAATATATACTATCTTTGGTGAGCCGATTACCAATTATGGTTTTTCCACTGCCTTTACCACAAGCCATAAACTTGCGGGCTAGCCAACTCTTCACTTTTAAGGATATGGTGAGCTGAATACCATACAATTTTGGGCAAATTGCAAGCCGTCAACGGATTTGAGATATCTTTACCAAGAGCCGTTTGCTCCTGGATTAGTCAATCCTTTTGTTTTTTAGACATGGCGGACTGATAACCATTAGCTGAGTAAGTGCAAAACACTTACTCCAAAAAATAATTTTGGCCAAAAACGGGGGAATTGGGCGGTATAATTACATGATAAAATTCGTGAGAATTCCCCCCCACACTAGAAATGAATATTGCCCTCAATATTCAAAGTACCGGCGGTTATGCCGAAACATAGAACGTAAAAGGGAAATACTACGGCCATTATTTAGCAAGATTTTTTTTTTTTTCTTTTTTTTTGGATAAAACTTTATATACAACAGCGGGGGGCAACTCCCCAACACTAGGGTGTTACACACGGGTGAAAACCCATGTAGCATGCTACTGTTTTTGATTCCCGAGTCGCTAGCTTGACTCGATCCCCGCATTCATTGGTTCATGGGGAAAGTTTGTAGATCCGGGACAACCACAGGAGGAATGTCCTCTCCAAAATAGTGCTTCAACCGATGACCATTCACTTTAAAGTTTGGACCATCGGGTTGAGATAACTCAATGGTTCCATATGGAAATACTTTAGTGATGGTAAATGGTCCAGACCAGCGGGATTTTAGTTTTCCCGAGAAAATCTTCAATCTTGAGTTGAAAAGAAGGACTCGATCACCGATGTTGAAAACGCGGTTTTTGATTTTTGAGTCATGAATCTTCTTTGTCTTTTATTTGTAGATCAAAGAGTTCTCGTATGCTTGATCACGGAGTTCATTTAATTCATTCATTTGAACTTTCCGGTGATCACCAGCTGTCTGAATATCGAAGTTGGCATGTTTCAAGGCCCAGTATGCCTTGTGCTCAAGCTCAACCGACAGATGACATGCCTTCCCGTATACAAGCTTGTATGGAGTGCACCCGATGGGTGTTTTATAAGCTGTACGGAAGGCCCAGAGTGCGTCATCTAGCTTATCCGACCAAGAGGCACGGTTTTCACCAACCGTCCTCTCCAGAATTCTTTTAATCCCTCGGTTGGAAACTTCCACTTGCCCACTTGTTTGGGGTGGTACGCGGTAGAGATACGGTGAGTTACACCATACTTTTGCATGACTCTATCAAACTGGTCATTGCAAAAATGCGTACCACGATCACTGATTATAGCTCGTGGAGTTCCAAACCTAGCAAAAAGAGATTTTAAGAATTTCACAACAACTCGGGCATCGTTGGTAGGCAAAGCCTTAGCTTCAACCCATTTTGACAAATAGTCAACGGCCACGAGTATGTATTTATTACCGCGAGAAGAAGGAAATGGCCCCATAAAGTCAATGCAAATCTCACACACTTGAATGGCGTTTTGCGGCATTTCATTTCTTTGTGAGATATTCCCGTGACGTTGACAAGCGTCACAGGTTTTGACAAATTCATGAGCATCCTTGTAAATTGTGGGCCAATAGAATCCGGAATCAAACACCTTCTTGGCGGTGTAGTTGGGGCTATGATGTCCCCCAGTAGGTCCAGAATGGCAAGCCTTGAGAATGTCATTGGCTTCCTGACCATACACACATCGCCTGATGACTTGATCCGCGCAAATTTTGAACAAGTAGGGGTCGTCCCAGAAGTAATGTTTTACATCTTTAAAGAATTTGTTTTTCTGTTGGGACGACATCCCTTTCACCACAAAGTTACCCGCATGGTAATTTGCAAAGTCAGCAAACCATGGGGTAGAAGAGTCTCCACGAAAAGAAACCACATTGATTGTTTCGAGAGGAAATGTTTCGTTAATTTCCTTTTTCTCGAACACATCTTGATGAGGGTTTTCTAGACGGGACAGATGATCAGCAGCCAGGTTCTCAGCTCCTTTTTTATCACGTATAATGATATCAAATTCTTGTATGAGGAGAACCCAACGGAGCAATCTCGGCTTTGCATCTTGTTTTGCAAAGAGATATTTGAGAGCCGAGTGATCCGTATACACCATGCATTTGGTCAAGATAAGGTATGGCCGAAACTTTTCAAACGCATACACCACAGCTAATAATTCTTTTTCTGTAGTGGTGTAATGGGTTTGAGCTTCAGTCATAGTTTTACTTGCGTAGTGGATAGGCTGAAAATGCTTGGTTTTTCGTTGCCCCAAGACTGCACCGATAGCAAAATCACTTGCATCGCACATGAGTTCAAAGGGTAAATCCCAGTCGGGGGCAACTAGAATGGGTGCTTCCGTAAGCTTTTTCTTTAATGTTTCAAAAGCTTCGATGCACTCAGGAGAAAAGATAAAAGGAGCATCTTTTTCAAGAAGATGGGTCATAGGCCGAGCGATTTTAGAAAAATCTTGTATGAATCTGCGATAAAACCCGACATGACCAAGAAAACTCCTAATACCTTTGACGGTAGTAGGATGAGGCAATTTAGCAATAACATCAACTTTTGCTCTATCTACCTCAATCCCGTTTTTGGAAATCTTATGGCCAAGGACTATGCCTTCTTTGACCATAAAGTGGCTCTTCTCCCAATTTAGACAAAGATTGGTGTCTTCACACCTTTTGAGCATGTTATCTAAATGGGAGAGGCATGTTTGAAATGAGTCCCCAATGACCGAGAAGTCATCCATAAACACCTCCATTGTTTCCCCGATCATGTCGTGGAAAATTGCCATCATACATCGTTGGAACGTGCCAGGAGCATTACATAGGCCAAAAGGCATACGTCTGTAGGCAAAAGTTCCGTATGGGCAGGTGAATGTGGTCTTTTCTTGATCCAGCGGATCAATGGGGATCTGAAAATAACCCGAGAAACCATCAAGGAAACAATAGTATTCGTTCCCTTCTAATCTCTCAAGCATCTGATCCACGAAGGGTAGAGGAAAATGGTCTTTACGGGTGGCTTCGTTTAACTTGCGATAGTCAATACACACACGCCATCCCGTAACCAATCGAGTTGGAATTAACTCGTTTTCTTCATTTGTGACAACAGTAATGCCACCCTTTTTAGGAACACAGTGAATTGGGCTAACCCAAGGACTATCAGAGATCGGGTAAATTAACCCGGCATCAAGAAGTTTGAGAACCTCTTGTTTGATAACCTCATGAATCTTAGGATTCACCCTTCTCTGATGTTGGACATCTGGTTTGAAGTCATCCTCCATTAAGATTTTGTGAGTACAAAATTCAGGGTTGATACCCTTAATGTCGGAGAGTTTCCAAGCAATTGCTTGCTTGTGTGACTTCAAGACCTTTATGAGAGTAGTCTTCTCCTCCTCAGTTAAGTCCTTAGCAATTATGACGGGTAATTTAGCATCACCCTCCAAGAATGCATACTCGAGATGAGGAGGTAGGTCCTTAAGTTCAACCTCGGGAAATTCTTCAGTAGATGTTTGTACTGATTTGATTTCCTCAATCGTGATCTCTTTCGGAGGGAGTGAAGGTAATGGATCTTCATTTAAAAATTGCTCGAGATAAAGGATATCTCCCTCCGAATCATAAACACCATCAATTCCCGGCGGAATTGATTCATCACTAGCAAGAAACTCATCAATCTCTTCCAGAAAGAAGTCACCTCCCTCAAATGGAGTGAGAGAGGGGGAAGAGTCGGCAATGATTGGTTGAGAAGATGTGGTGGAATCTCCACTCACAGAATTATGAAGATAACCAAGAAACTCTTGAGAGTACTCCTCTAAAGCAATATCAATTACATCGACTCGATTAATTGATTCAGTATCATAATTTGAGGAGTACCTTGAAGTTTGATCAAGGTTAAAGGTAACAGCTTCATTACCCACACGTAACGTGATTTCTTGCTCAAATACATCAATAAGAGCACGGCCCGTTCTCAGGAATCCTCGTCCAACAATGAGGGGAACCCGAGGATCGGCATCGAAATCAACAACCACAAAGTCAGCTGGAAAATGGAACTTTCCTACTTTCACGAATACATCCTCGGCGATGCCAAGAGGACGCGATATAGAACGATCTGCAAGCTCAAGAGTCATGCAGGTAGGAACAAGTTCTGGAAGAGAAAGCTTCTTCCACACTGAATAAGGCATCAGATTGATGCTTGCTCCAAGATCGGCAAGGGCAAAGCATTCAATCATTCCTGGAAAAACACAAGGAAGAAGAAATTTTCCAGGATCTCCTAGCTTCTCGGGAAGCTTCTTTAACAGAACTGCTGAGCAGTTCTCGTTCAAAGGAGTTTTGGCCATTTCAAACAGCTTTTCCTTGTTGCTCAACATGTGTTTGAGAGTTGATGCAAACTTGGGCATCAACATGATAGCATCCGCAAAGCTTATGTCAAAATGTAGCTCTTGGAAAATTTGAAAATTTTTTTCCATTTGATGACTGGCTTTTTCGCGGAGTTTTTGCTCATTTAAACGTGAGGGGTAAGGAATAGAAGTTTTGGATTTGGGGTTGCCAACTGGAGGTTCAAAAACAACTCCAGATTTGGTTTTGGGTTTCGGGACAACCTGAGGATGGACATTGCTGGTACCTCCGTTATTAGTAGGAAGTTCCTTGTCCTTTGTCGCCTCAGGTTCACTTTCCACTACCTTCGGGAGAGAAGAAGAAGAGGTAGTAGGAATAGCGGGTCCATGATATGAAGCACCACTTCTGGTTGTGATCGCCTTTGCATCGCCCCTCGGATTAGCGATCGTGTTGCTAGGTAAAGTACCTGAGCCCGAGGGTCGATCATTTAAAGACTTCTTAATGTTGGAAATCTGGCTAACCAAAAACCTGTTCATTTCCTCTTGGGATTTCATGAATTGTTTCAACAACTCATCAGATGATGGTCCATTTGGAACAATGGCTTGAGTTTGTGTAGGAAAATTCTGGCCTCTATTGTTAGGATTAGGGCCTTGATTTTGAAAATTTCCTTGATTATTACCATGAAAATACCCTGGGTTGAAATTTCCCTGAACTTGGTTTCTATTGAAATTTCCTTGGTGTTGGAAATTTTGATTTTGATTTTGAAAACCGTTGTTTGAACTAAAATTACCTTGGTTTTGAAAACCTTGGTTTGTTCTGTTCTGATTTTGATTACGGTTTTGGTTGAAACCGGGAGGTCCAGGGTAGTGGTTAGGACGGTGGTTCGGGTCTATAGGAGCACGGTATTGGTTGCCTCCTGGATTAGAAATCCCGCCCACAGCGTTTGCTTCAAAAGGGTTACCATCGGTGGCCATACAGTTGTAGTAGGCATGGGGGCCACCGCAAGTAACACAGACTTCCACTTTTTTTACTTCGGCAGGAGGTGAAGTTTGTGGAAAAGAAACTTTCTTTTGGTTGGAGAGAACCAAAGCTTGAATTGCTTCCGTGAGTTTGTCAATCTTAGCATCGGTGCTAGATTGACTCACGGGCGATGAAGTAGAAGGACCAACACTGACTTGGGAAACAACCGGCTTGCTTCGTGCAGTGCGGACTTTAGACTTGTTTTCAATGATCGCTAAAGCTTCTTTGACAGTTTTGCTTAAGAAATTTCCTCCAGCGGAGGAATTGAGAGAATCTTGATCAAATTGACTCACTCCATTATAGAAAGTATCGAGTTGCATCAACTCGGAGAAACCGTGGTGAGGACATTTGCGGAGCAACTTCTTAAAACGATCCCACGATTCACTGAAGGATTCATCAAATTTTTGTGTGAACTTGATGATTTCATTTTTAAGACTCGTGGTTTTGGAAGGTGGATAGAATTCATTCACAAATTTCTTCACCAGGTCTTCCCATGTCTCGATTGATTGAGGGGGTTGTTTTTCAAGCCAAATCCGGGCTTGCCCCTCAAGAGAAAATGGGAACAGAAGAAGCTTGACAGCATCTGTAGGGACATTCTTGTATTTGATGGTAGATGCAATCTTGTTAAACCATCGAATATGAGCATGAGGATCATCCCGCTCAAAACCATAGAATTGACTTGAGGTTACAAGATTTAGTAACCCGGTCTTGAGTTCAAAATTTTCAGCCACAATGGCTGGGATAACAATAGCATCTCCATACCCGTCGATGGGTACCTGGAGAAGCTCACACATAGGACGTTCTTCCGCCATGATAACGGAAGTAGTGTGAGCAGTCCGGATCTCAGATCCGACTGATGGAGCAGAAAGTCTACGGACACGCCTTCTTGGAATCTTGACAAGCTCACGAAATGGGCTTACAGATCTAGAAGAGCGAGTGCGCATACACTAGAGTTAACTCTAAGGAATCTCAGAGTTAAGGAAAGGAATGGGAATTATGAAGATGAATTATGAAAATGGGGTAAGAAGAATCTTTTTGAGTTTTCTGGTTTTGAAAAGTAGATATAACAACAAATCCAATTAAAACAAAATCGAGGCAAAACAATAGTGAACTTAAACCAATAATCACAAGATGAATGGCTTCTTTGAAAAAGGTACACCACTCACAAGGACACAAAGGAAAGTTTTAATCTTTGGTTCGGGAACTTATTATGGTCGTACCCCCAGTTAGGTTGATCTGCGCAAAACCGTCAAGTCTAACAGACTTAGAACAGCTTAAGCACAAATGCAATGAAGATCAGAGAATATAGTGAATTCCCGGGTCGTTAAGTCCCACGGAGACTCAATGGTGTGTTAAACATTTGATCAGACGATAGAATGACCACTAATGATAGCGATCAGAAAGGATTTGGAATGAATATTACACTACTGAAAAAATTTATAAAATAAAGCGACTTAAATACAAATTAAGAAAATTAAAAAGATAAAAGATATTAAATAAACGCTATCACTATATTTAAAGTGATGAACGTTTAAAACCTAAAACTTAAAACTTACGTTTAAATTAAAAACTACGTTAACGTACAAAATAAAAGGTGAAACTTACACAATATAAATCCTAAAAATATGAAAAATACCTTTTTACAATCCTAATAATAAAAGAAAATATTTAGAAAAAGAAAATTATTTTTAAAACTATTTATGTAATTATTATTAATTAAAAACTAATTTAAACTATTTAATAATACTCTAAAATAAAAGAAAATACAAAATAAGGCTAGAAAAATAAAATTAAGACTTAGAAAAATCTAAAATATGATAAAACTAATTTTAAAACTGAAAATATATTTTTTAGACTTTTTATGTATTTATTATTAATTAATTAATATTTAAAACTAATTAAATTATTTAAAAATACAAATTTAACTAAGAAAAATATGGAAAAATACTTTTTAGGCTTCTAACATTTATCTATACTTAAGAAAATTGAAAAATTATTTTTTTAAAGCTTTTCTTAATTATTTGTATTAAATGCTATTTAAAAAGGCTTAAAAACTAGATTAAATAAAGAAAAATAGCAAACCAACTTAGAAAAATCTGAAAATTTCAGGAAAAGTCTAAAATAATATTAGAAATAAAGGAAAAATATAAAAACAAGGTGCTATGTGGAGGAATTTGAAACTGAAGTGGAATGTGCTAAGAAATAAGCACTTTGATTAAGCTAGAAGGACCAAACAAGCATTAAACTGATACAGAAGCTTGAACAAGCTAAAATAACCCTAAATCAACTAAAAACCACAATCCATAACCTCTGGATTGCCAGTACAACAGATTTGATGAATATGAGCTTATGGGCTAAAAACAGTGAATAGGTACCAAGTTGCAGCTGAATTATAAGCACTAGAATAAGCTGGAAACAGAAAACCAATAATTGGAACTAAAACTAGACCTGGTTGGCTATGACTAGACCCAAGAACAGCCCAAGATAAGCTTTAATAAGCTCTGTGCAAGGGCTGCAAGATCTGCACAAAACCTGTGCAGATCAGTGCCCTGTGCACAGGGCATATAAGCTCAATTTGACAAGCTCATTTAAGGCATCTAGAAATTTGACAAAAATCTGAAAAAAGGCTAATAATAAACAAGACCAGCTGAAGTATTTGAACCCACAATTTGACATGATTTGCTCCAAAACTGAGCTCATGAAAATTCCCTCTAACTGAGCCAAAAACTAGTTTTGCAAATTTTTGACTTTTGATGCAAAAGTGAAATGTTGACTTTAATGAGATTTGAAGCTAAATTATGGACTGCAATTGATGTTAAATGATGAAACAAGGATAATGCAAGCTATATCTAAGTACTTTAAACATAAAACAAGATTTTGATATTGCAAAAACTCAACAGATAGGCTGATTAGGACAGTGAACTTGTTATTTTGACTTTAAGTGTTTACAAGCTCAAAGTTGAGACAGATAAGAGTCAATATGGACTAAGCAGACCTAAAACAACAAAAGTGAATCACTGAACAATCCTCTAGGACAGTATTAACAGCAGTTCCAAACACACCTTGATATACTGATATGCAATCTTAAACTAAAAAAAAAACTGAACCAGCAAAAGCCAATGATCCAACTGAGCTTATATGATCTAATTACAACTATTTAGACACATTAAAAACAGTTGAGACCACAGATGCATACACAAGCAAAATGTGCAAATAAAACTGAAAATAACATGAACACTCACAAGTGCTCAGCTGATTGCAGACTAAAAACCAAACCCAAAGATCCACTACACTAATCTAATCTACTCTATTCCAACCCATATCAACATCTGCATAACCCAAATTCAGCTTCCATTCCAATTTGAGCCTCAGGTTGACTTTTATTGACCAACATCCAAACTTGATTGAAACTTGAATATTAGCTTGTAAAAAACTTTAATAAGCTTATAGAAGCTTGATTGAGATTAAAACTGAACAGTTAAAAGCTTTAACAAAGGAGCTTGAAAATGAAAAGTTCAACAGTGAATATAAAACTTGGAATTGATATCAAAGACTTGAATTGAAACTCAAAAACACATACAATGATGTTATAACTTAGATTTGATACAGAAAAACTGAAATTACAACATTTAAACTAAAACTAAGACATTTTAAATAAAAAACGACATTAAAGAAAAAAATGAAACTAGCTACTCCTCTTCTCCTCTTCTCTTGCCTCTTTTATATACCCCAAACTCTCTTTCTCTCTCTTCTGAATGTTTCCCATCTGCTTTCTTAGCCATTGGATGGCTTGGAGTGATCCTGGCCTTTGAAATGGTTTTTGGCGCCAAAAGGAGATTTTAGCAGTTGGGGTTGATATGGTGGGTAAGGGTGCATTAATTGCTTCTTGGAAGCTTGCTGAGGAGGGGGGGGACATGGTGAGGTGAGAAGGAGGCTGGGTTGGTGTGTTGGTGGCTGGGTATGGTGGGCAGACAAGGGAGAGGGAAAGGTGGGAAAGGGGGTGTGTTTGACCAGTTTGACTGGACAGTGTTAATAATAGGGGGGGTTCACAATTGATTTTGACAGGGGTCCAAGGCTAGGCAGGGGTCCAAAATGGGTGAAAGGGTTTTAAACTTCAAGGACTAAAGGTGTAAATTCTGAAATTGCAAGGACTTGAACTGCCAATCTTGCAAAGATGTTCCAAGGACTTAAAGTGACAATCTTCAAAAGTACAAGGACCAATGTTGCCATTTTCACATTTTCCAGGGACCAATTCTGCCAATTTTTAAACTTGAGGGACCAAAGTTGTAATTTTCTCAAACTTTTCATACTTTTCACCAAAGGATTAAATTTGACAACTTTTGATTTTAAAAGGACCTTTGGTGACTTTTGCTTTTGAAATTATGGCTCAGGGACTATTTTTGACAATTCATGAAACTTGGGGGACTAAAACTGCCAATTTTGCAAACTTGATACGTTTTTCATCTGATTTTGATATTTTTGCATTTAAAACACTGATTTGTGATATTTTGATCATTTTGATGTGTTTCTGAGTGTTTTCAGATGATTTTGCAGTTTATATTACACAAAAATACAAATTAAGAAAATTAAAAAGATAAAAGATATTAAATAAACGCTATCACTATATTTAAAGTGATGAACGTTTAAAACCTAAAACTTAAAACTTACGTTTAAATTAAAAACTACGTTAACGTACAAAATAAAAGGTGAAACTTACACAATATAAATCCTAAAAATATGAAAAATACCTTTTTACAATCCTAATAATAAAAGAAAATATTTAGAAAAAGAAAATTATTTTTAAAACTATTTATGTAATTATTATTAATTAAAAACTAATTTAAACTATTTAATAATACTCTAAAATAAAAGAAAATACAAAATAAGGCTAGAAAAATAAAATTAAGACTTAGAAAAATCTAAAATATGATAAAACTAATTTTAAAACTGAAAATATATTTTTTAGACTTTTTATGTATTTATTATTAATTAATTAATATTTAAAACTAATTAAATTATTTAAAAATACAAATTTAACTAAGAAAAATATGGAAAAATACTTTTTAGGCTTCTAACATTTATCTATACTTAAGAAAATTGAAAAATTATTTTTTTAAAGCTTTTCTTAATTATTTGTATTAAATGCTATTTAAAAAGGCTTAAAAACTAGATTAAATAAAGAAAAATAGCAAACCAACTTAGAAAAATCTGAAAATTTCAGGAAAAGTCTAAAATAATATTAGAAATAAAGGAAAAATATAAAAACAAGGTGCTATGTGGAGGAATTTGAAACTGAAGTGGAATGTGCTAAGAAATAAGCACTTTGATTAAGCTAGAAGGACCAAACAAGCATTAAACTGATACAGAAGCTTGAACAAGCTAAAATAACCCTAAATCAACTAAAAACCACAATCCATAACCTCTGGATTGCCAGTACAACAGATTTGATGAATATGAGCTTATGGGCTAAAAACAGTGAATAGGTACCAAGTTGCAGCTGAATTATAAGCACTAGAATAAGCTGGAAACAGAAAACCAATAATTGGAACTAAAACTAGACCTGGTTGGCTATGACTAGACCCAAGAACAGCCCAAGATAAGCTTTAATAAGCTCTGTGCAAGGGCTGCAAGATCTGCACAAAACCTGTGCAGATCAGTGCCCTGTGCACAGGGCATATAAGCTCAATTTGACAAGCTCATTTAAGGCATCTAGAAATTTGACAAAAATCTGAAAAAAGGCTAATAATAAACAAGACCAGCTGAAGTATTTGAACCCACAATTTGACATGATTTGCTCCAAAACTGAGCTCATGAAAATTCCCTCTAACTGAGCCAAAAACTAGTTTTGCAAATTTTTGACTTTTGATGCAAAAGTGAAATGTTGACTTTAATGAGATTTGAAGCTAAATTATGGACTGCAATTGATGTTAAATGATGAAACAAGGATAATGCAAGCTATATCTAAGTACTTTAAACATAAAACAAGATTTTGATATTGCAAAAACTCAACAGATAGGCTGATTAGGACAGTGAACTTGTTATTTTGACTTTAAGTGTTTACAAGCTCAAAGTTGAGACAGATAAGAGTCAATATGGACTAAGCAGACCTAAAACAACAAAAGTGAATCACTGAACAATCCTCTAGGACAGTATTAACAGCAGTTCCAAACACACCTTGATATACTGATATGCAATCTTAAACTAAAAAAAAACTGAACCAGCAAAAGCCAATGATCCAACTGAGCTTATATGATCTAATTACAACTATTTAGACACATTAAAAACAGTTGAGACCACAGATGCATACACAAGCAAAATGTGCAAATAAAACTGAAAATAACATGAACACTCACAAGTGCTCAGCTGATTGCAGACTAAAAACCAAACCCAAAGATCCACTACACTAATCTAATCTACTCTATTCCAACCCATATCAACATCTGCATCACCCAAATTCAGCTTCCATTCCAATTTGAGCCTCAGGTTGACTTTTATTGACCAACATCCAAACTTGATTGAAACTTGAATATTAGCTTGTAAAAAACTTTAATAAGCTTATAGAAGCTTGATTGAGATTAAAACTGAGCAGTTAAAAGCTTTAACAAAGGAGCTTGAAAATGAAAAGTTCAACAGTGAATATAAAACTTGGAATTGATATCAAAGACTTGAATTGAAACTCAAAAACACATACAATGATGTTATAACTTAGATTTGATACAGAAAAACTGAAATTACAACATTTAAACTAAAACTAAGACATTTTAAATAAAAAACGACATTAAAGAAAAAAATGAAACTAGCTACTCCTCTTCACCTCTTCTCTTGCCTCTTTTATATACCCCAAACTCTCTTTCTCTCTCTTCTGAATGTTTCCCATCTGCTTTCTTAGCCATTGGATGGCTTGGAGTGATCCTGGCCTTTGAAATGGATTTTGGCGCCAAAAGGAGATTTTAGCAGTTGGGGTTGATATGGTGGGTAAGGGTGCATTAATTGCTTCTTGGAAGCTTGCTGAGGAGGGGGGGACATGGTGAGGTGAGAAGGAGGCTGGGTTGGTGTGTTGGTGGCTGGGTATGGTGGGCAGACAAGGGAGAGGGAAAGGTGGGAAAGGGGGTGTGTTTGACCAGTTTGACTGGACAGTGTTAATAATAGGGGGGTTCACAATTGATTTTGACAGGGGTCCAAGGCTAGGCAGGGGTCCAAAATGGGTGAAAGGGTTTTAAACTTCAAGGACTAAAGGTGTAAATTCTGAAATTGCAAGGACTTGAACTGCCAATCTTGCAAAGATGTTCCAAGGACTTAAAGTGACAATCTTCAAAAGTACAAGTACCAATGTTGCCATTTTCACATTTTCCAGGGACCAATTCTGCCAATTTTTAAACTTGAGGGACCAAAGTTGTAATTTTCTCAAACTTTTCATATTTTTCACCAAAGGATTAAATTTGACAACTTTTGATTTTAAAAGGACCTTTGGTGACTTTTGCTTTTGAAATTATGGCTCAGGGACTATTTTTGACAATTCATGAAACTTGGGGGACTAAAACTGCCAATTTTGCAAACTTGATACGTTTTTCATCTGATTTTGATATTTTTGCATTTAAAACACATAAAACACTGATTTGTGATATTTTGATCATTTTGATGTGTTTCTGAGTGTTTTCAGATGATTTTGCAGTTTATATTACACAAAAATGATGAGTATTTAGACACTCATCATAGGTAGTACACTGCCTTGGTTTGCGGTGGTAATTTTTTATGTTGTTATTATTAAACAAAGAAAACGACAAATCTTTTTGTATTTTTATCTTTGATACATATATAGAAACAAAAAGGAAAATATTTTTGTGTTTTATACGTTTTTGGATGTTTTTGGGTTTTTTGGATTTTTTATAAGAAAATATATATATAGATATAGATAGATGGTATGAACAAAGAGTGAATATTCAAATCACTAATCTGCTAAACGGAAGATAATCAGCACAGCTCCCCGGCAGCGGCGCCAAAAATTTGATTCGTGCCAAACCGTCAAGTTATCTCACACAAGCTAGCCAATTGTGAATGGCTAACCGTAAGAAACTTAAAACAGTTCAGACACCAATGCAATGAATATCAGGAGAGTATAGTGTTTCTCCGGGTCGTTATGTCCCAACGAGCTGTGCGATGAATCACCAAACGAATAGTGATCGAGAGGATTTGAACGGAAAAGAGGTTTGATTGATTATAACTACAGAAAAAGTATATAAATTACAGGGGCTTAAATGAAAATTAAAGAAAATTAAAAAGATAAACTATATTAAATAAACGCTATCACTATTTGCAAAATGATGTTTTTGATTTTACTTTTATAAAACTTAAATTAAAAACTACGTGACGTACAAAAGAAAATGTAAAACTGAAACAATATTAATCCTAAAAATATGAAAATGACATTTTTACAAACCTAATGATAAAATAAAATTTTTAGAAAAAGAAAATTATTTTTAAAACTATTTATCTAATTATTATTAATTAAAAACTATTTTTACTTATTTAATAATACCCTAAAATACAAGAAAATATGAAATAAAGCTAGAAAAATGAAATTATGATTTAGAAAAATCTAAAATAACTAAAGAGAATTTTCAAAACTAATTTTGTATTTTTCTGATTATTTTTCTATTTTCTATGAATTAAAAACTATTTAAAACTAATTAAATTGCTTAAAAATACAAATTTAACTAAGAAAAATCTGGAAAAATATTTTTTTGACTTTTTATATTTATCTTAACCTAGGAAAATTGAAAACTTATTTTTTTGGAACTTTTCTGAATTAATTGTATTAAAAGCTAATTAAAATTACCTAAAAACTGTTTTAAATGAAGAAAAATAGCAAACTGACCTAGAAAAATATGAAAAATTCAGGAAAAGTCTAATTTAATATTATGAATCTAAGAAAAATATAAAAACAGGGGCCTGTGTGTGAGAAATTGAAACTGCAATGCAAAGTGCTTATAAATAAGCACTTATATTAAGCAAATGAAAACCAATGACCGCCAAAGTGTTACAGAAGCTATAATATACTAAAAATACCCAAATACAACTAGTTACAACTATCCTAAACCGATGAATTGCAAACTGCTATGATTATGATGATTTGAGCTCAAGTGCTTAAAATAGTTCTAGGCTACTACTTTTAAGCTTAAGCACAAGCTACCCAATAAGCTGAAAATGAAAACCAGGTGTTGGAACCTAAACTAGACCTGGTTAGCTACTTGTAAACCAAATACCAGACCTAGATAAGCTAAACTGAGCTTGTGACAAGCCTGCACAAAACTGAGAAAACTCAGTATTCACTGAGTTTGTGAACAGGGCAGATAAGCCCTGTTTGACAAGCTGATTTGAAGCTTATAAAAAATTACCAAAAATCTACAAAAATCACAATAAGAAACTAGACCAGCTGAAGTTTTTAAACCCACAATTTCACTTGATTTGGCCCAAAACTGAATCAATGAAAAATCATCTCAGTTTGGTGAAAACTGAGATTTTCAAGTTTTGACTTTTAATAGTTATGAAGAAGTTTGACTTTGATGAACTTTGAAACCAATTTATGGACTGAGATTGATGTTATATGGTGAAATGAAACTAGTACAAACTATCTCTATGCATTTTAAACCTAAATACTCATTTTTACCAACTGATTCAAGCAAATTAGGCCATAAGGACAGATTCAAAGTGAAGTTGACTTTGAGCTTTTGCAGAAGCAAGATTATGACAGATATGATTCAAATAGACCTAATTGAGATTAAGCAGACATATGTTAAGCACAAACCACAACTCAAACTCAAATACTCCTACTGAACCAAACACACCTTAACTCACTGAGTTGCAAATTTAACTGAGCTAAACTCTGAACTAGTTATTGCAGACACTTAAACTGAATTTAATTATCCTAATTACATCTTAATCAACAGATACAAACTACTCCTAACCAAGGATACAGATTATGCAGTGACTTAGAAAGTAAACTTACAATTGGTCCTAGCCACAATGGCTTGAGATCAATCAACCAAAGAACCACTAGCCTATTTATATCAACCCAAATCACTCTAATTCAACCCATTTCCAATTCTGCATCAACCCATATCACTTCCATGCCTGCTTGACCAAAAATGCTTCACTGTTTGACTTTCGTTGACCAAGGACCCAAGTTGCTTAAAATTGATTTACAAGCTTACTCAAAGCTATAATAAGCTTAAATAAGCTTATTTGAAGTAAGATAGAGCTACTAGGAGCATTGATTCTAAGAAATTGAAACTGAATTTTTCAACAGTAGCACAAAAACTTGAAACTATATTAAAACCTTGAATTGATATTAGAAAGTAAGTTACACTGATAAAATAACTTGAGTTTAGTACAACAAAACAAAAGATTACAATTTTCAACTTAAACTAAAGACATTTATATTAAAACGACATGTATGAAAACTTAAAACTAAAATCTACTCCTTCTCTCTATCTCTTGCTTTCTTTTATACACCAAAATGACTTCCCTCTCTCCTCTGAGCAAATCCCACTTGTTTTCTTGGCCCTTGGATCTCTTGAGATGATATTGACCGTTTGATGCATTTTGGCGGGAAAGAGATATATGCCAGTTGGAGAGGTTGAGTGTTAGGTTGAAGAAGCATTAAATGTTTCTTGGCTTGGGGTGTTTGGAGGGTAGGAGTAGGGTGGTGATGATGGAAAGTGGGTTGGAGTATGCAGGTGCAGGTGTAGGTGATGATGGGAGGGAAACCAGTGAGCGGGGTTTGACTTTATTTGACCGGGGGTTAATATTGAAGGGAGGGTCAAATTGAAGGGGGTCAAGTGGAATGGCAGGGTCCAAAGGGTATATGGCAGGGTCCAAATGGGTTTAAAGGTTTAGTATTAACAAGGACTTGTTTTGTAATTTCTGAAAGATCAAGGACCAAGGCTGCCAATTTTCCAAAGTTGTTTCAAGGGACCAAAAATGACAAGCTTCAATAGTACAAGGACCAAAATAGACTTTTTCAAATTTCCAAGGACTATTTTTGCCAATTTTTAAACTTGAAGGACCAAACTTGTAATTTCTCAAAACTTTTGATATTTTTCACCAAAGGACTGATTTTGACAACTTATGATTTTAAAAGGACCTTTGAAATAAGTGCTCAGGGACTATTTCTGACAACTTTTGAAACTTGGGGGACTGAAACTGCCAATTATATAAACTTAGCTCATTTTTTTATCTGATTTTAAACATTTTGCATCTGAAACATACAAAATGCAATTTTGAGATATTTTCAGTGTTTTGATGCATTTCTGAGCATTTTTAAACGTTTTGCAGTTCAGATTTGACCCAAAAATGATGAGTATTTACACACTCATCAACCCTGCTAGTATATGTTAATGCTATTTAGACCTACTAGTGCAAGTGGCTAAGACAGAGCAGTTGTTGACTTCCCATGGTCTGATGATATGTTCAATGTGGGTTAATTAGTTTTCATGAGTAGTTTTATTTATGTTTCAATGTTCCTTTTATTTTATTTGTTGTTGGCTATATAAAGCCTAGTAAGGGCGTGTAAGAGGCAGTTGTTTTTAGTTTCAATATATCAAAAGATAGAGAAACCACTTTTCTCTTCATCTACTCTTTCTTGATTTGCTCTTTGTCCACCATCAACATTCGCTGTTGCACTTATCTGATACATCATTTGGTATCAGAGCCATTTCCTCGAATCATATTGATGGCTATGAACAACCACGTGGTCGTGGAGGGTGTCGAGGGGGACGAGTACGTGGTCAACCTCGTAGAGGTGTCGATGGCGGTGAAGAGGTTCCACAACCGCATCGTCGGGACCAACGAGATCTCGAAATTGCAGCACAAGGAAGACGAATCAGGGAACTAGAACGTCTACTTGCAGCCGCTAGATTAGATGTACATCGTGATATCAATCGCGAAGTCGTCGGTGTTTCTAATAGTGACGATGGAGAAGACGAGGGATTGGATACCGACTCAGTGAGTAACGAGGAAGAAGAAGTTAACCCATGAGGGGCTAATCGTCTTCATCGAGATCATGGCTTTAGACCGGGGCGGTTAGCACGTTCTCAGGACCTCGGCATGAAAGTCGACATCCCCGTTTTCGAAGGTAAACCTCTTCATGATGAATTCATAGACTGGTTACATACTGTGGAACGAGTTTTTGATATTAAAAATTTGAACGATGAACAAAAAGTCAAGTTAGTAGCCATAAAATTGAAAAAATAATGCTTCTATTTGGTGGGAACATGTGAAGAAACAACGCGTTAGGGAAGGAAAACCAAAGATACTCAGTTGGTACAAGATGAAAAAAATATTGATGGCCAAATTTCTTCCTGCTAATTATAAGCAAGAAGCTTTCATTGAATATCATAAGTTTAGACAAGTTAGTAGTATGTCGGTTGAAGGTTTCACTGGTGAATTTGATCGGTTAAGGATGCGTTGTGATGTGGATGAGGAAGATGAACAAACAGTTGCTCGATATTTAGCTAGCTTAAGGCCAGAAATTTCTGATGTGGTCCAACTCGAACAGTTTTTCTCGTATAACGATGTGTGTCGGTTGGCCCTGAAGGTGGAAGCACAATTGAAGAAAAAGATCAGTAACTTTCAATTCCCAAAACGTGCTATGGGGACTGAAAATGGTAAACGGGTGGTTGGGTTAAACCCGATTAGAAATTCGGGTACTGGTGCAACTCATAATCCGACTCAAGTTCAGAATCAAAATTCCAATTCAAGTTCTAACAGGGGAGGGGTTACAACTAGTAAGCGTTGTTTCAAGTGTCAAGGTCTTGGTCATTTTGCCGCTGATTGCCCAAACCGTCAAATTGTTACCTTACTAGAAGAAGATTTTGGTCCCGTGTTTGATGAATATAGGGATGCGGACGAAGAGAACGTTTCTGATCAAGAGGAAATCACTTATGCCGACTCTTGAGAAATGCTAGTGGTAAAGCGAGCTTTAAGTACTATCACAAATGAAGATGAATCATGGTTAAGGCATAGCATTTTCTATACAAGGTGCACGTGTGAAGGCAAAGTATGTCTGTAATCATAGATGGAGGTAGCTGTGAAAATGTAATTTCTACTGCAATGGTTGACAAGTTAAGTTTGAAAACCGAAGAACACCCTCAACCGTAAAAGTTATCATGGATCAAGAAGGGTAATGAAGTGAAGGTATCTAAAAGGTGTCTAGTGAAATTTTATATTGGAAAGAAGTATTCTGATGAAGTGTGGTGTGACGTGGTTCCCATGGACGCTTGCCATGTTTTGTTAGGCGGGCCGTGGCAATTCGATCGTAAGACTAAGCATGACGGATTCAAGAACACCTACACTTTTGAGAAAGACGGTACTACCATTGTTCTTGGCCCATCTGATCTTAGAAAGGAGACGAAGAACCATTTTCTATCTCGAGCAGAATTTTTAGCAGAAGTAAATGAGGCTACTGATGTGTTTGCTCTCAAATGATGGTAGTGATTATGTTCCCCATCAGGTAGCACCAATTATTGAAGAGTTTGCTGATGTTTTTCCAAACGAGTTGCCACCTGGACTACCACCTATGCGGGACATCCAACATTGTATCGACTTTGCACCAGGGGCTGTTTTACCTCACAAAAGTGCCTACTGGATGAACCCCAAAGAGCATGAAGAGTTACAGAGGCAAGTTCAAGAGTTGTTAAAAAAAGGGTCCATTAGAGAGAGTATGAGCCCGTGTGCGGTACCGGTATTATTAATCCCTAAGAAAGACGGATAGTGGCGAATGTGTGTTGATAGTCAAGCCGTTAATAAGATAACTATCAAATATCGTTTCCCAATTCCAAGGTTTGATGACCTTCGTGATCAATTACACAGGGCAACAGTATTTTCAAAGATTGATTTGCGTAGCGGGTACCACCAAATTCGAGTTCGTCCCGGTGATGAATGGAATTCGGCGTTTAAGACTCGTGATGGCTTGTACGAATGGAAGGTGATGCCTTTCGGTTTATCCAATGTCCCGAGCACCTTCATGCGCTTAATGAATCAAGTATTTCGCTCTTTTATTGGCAAATTTTTCGTTATTTACTTTGATGATATTTTGGTGTTTAGTCCTACAGTCCGCTACAGAAGAGCTCCATCTTAGGCATGTTTTTGAGGTTCTAAGAGCCCAAAAGCTATACACCAACACCAAAATGTGCATTTCTTTATTGATAAGGTGGTCTTTTTGGGATATATTGTGTCTAAAGATGGTATTCAAATGGATCAGCCAAAGTTAAGGCCATTATAAGTTGGCCCACACCAACAAATATTCACGAAACTCGTAGCTTTCATGGTTTAGCATCGTTTTATCGGCGATTCATTCGTAACTTCAGCACCATTATTGCACCCATCACTGAATGCTTAAAAGGAAACACATTTTATTGGACTCGAGAGGCTGATGAGGCGTTCGAGTTATTAAAAAGAAAGGTAATTGAGGCTCCCGTGTTGACACTACCTGATTTTGAGGAAATTTTTGAGGTCCATTGTGATGCTTCAGGGGTGGGAATTGGAGGTGTGTTGAGTCAAAAAGGGCGTCCAGTAGTTTTTTTTAGCGAAAAGTTTTTTTAGAACGGCTTGTTAGTTGTTAGTGGTTCAGGTAGCAATGACATCCAATTGGGCAGTATGCTGATCCTGAACTCCGCCTTATCTCCTATTTCTCCTGAAGGGGTAAAAGTCTCGGGTGGGACTCGAACTTGAGACCTCCCCTAGCCAAACCTCCCCTCCCTAATCCCCTAAGGAATCTTGGTGGCCAACTGAGCTAGCCCAGTTGGTTTTTTTTTAGCGAAAAGTTAAATGAGACAAGGCGGAAATACTCTACATATGATAAGGAGTGTGGAAAACTAGAAGGGGGGGTTGAATAGTTTTCCCAATTAAAATTTCCTTTTAAACTATTTAGATCGACTTATGTCAATCTATTTGGTTGTGTGTGTTGGATGTTGATAAACAAGCATATAATGATATGTAATGAAAAGATAAGAGTAAGAAGCACAAAACCACAACGCGAGTATTTATAGTGGTTCGGCTACAAGGACACCTTCCTTGCCCTACTCTACTCCCCGAGTCACCTAATCGAGAGTTCGTAAACACTACACCAATTTCCTTATGGCGGAGAAGCCTTCACAACGTCGCCTACCCTTTTTCCGGTGCTAGGCTAACCACCGGGTTCTTTCACTCCAAGGTGAACCAAACCTACACAACGTCGCCTACCCTTTATAAGGTACTAGGCTAAGTACCTAGTTCTTTCACTCCAAGGTGAACTACACCTTCACAACGTCGCCTACCCTTTATTAGGTACTAGGCTAAGCACCTAGTTCCATTGCAATGGAGGAACTACTACCACACTACACCAACGACTAATCCCAAAGGAGATCTACTCCTTTACAACATCATCAAGGATATCAATATCCTTGGATCTAATACTAGTCTATCTTGTACATCGAAACACACCATATCGAATGTACATCTAAGGCACCTTTCACTAATGTCTTTTGTCTTCACTTCTAAGCACCTTTCACTAATGCTTCAAGTCTTGACTTTTAAGCACCTTTCAGTAATGCTTCTTGTCTTGACTTCTAAGCACCTACCACAAGTGCTTATGCTATAGACGATAGATACCCTTCACTAATATCTTGGTCTTGACACTTGAGACATCTTTCACTAATGTCTTCAACACTACACTTCTTTGAAGAAAGAAATGAATCATCAACAAGAAGACTTCAGTAGCCTTGATGATGAGGAAGCATGGCAACTCATGGACTTGAGCTTGCTCGACTTCAAAGGTGGTGATCTTGCCTTTAAGAGGAACCTAAAAGATCACACAAAAACAAAACTACAAACATATATCTCTTGGATCTGAGGTTAGTGAGTTTTTAACTCAGGGAGAAAGTGTGTTAGAAAGGGGTGAGAAATAATGAAGAAATGGCTCACTATTTATAGAGGAAAAATCCTACTGTTCCCTGGATCCCACGGATCCCTTCCACAAGGGATCCGTCTAGCGTTAAGCTAGGGATCAGTGGGACGCTCCCTTTTACCCATGGGTATTTTGGTTATGGGTCATGGGTTGAACCATGGATCTTTGGCTAGATACAATGTATCTTTGAGTGCAATGCACTTGATCACTTGGGTATGGGTTGATCCAAGGGTTATGGATATCATCCATGTATGATATAAGCATGATGTCATGCAATGGGTTATGGGCTTTTGGGTTGTACCCAACTACATTCAATGTATTTGCCCAATGGGTTGTGATACTTAAGTTTCTACCCATTTATATTACCCAATATACTACATACTAGTTATGTGTATATTTTATCCAAATATGTAAACACGAGTTGTTGTACATATGTATTACTAAATCATAAAATCACTTAAACTTGTTTTAGTGCTTTATGTGAAAATGTGAATATGTTATAAACTATTAGTTCAAACCATTTACGTATTTTATTTGTTTCGTTAAAATGATTTTACGTTAGTTATCGACAAAACATTAGAAGATCGTAAAATATAAATAAACGTTTTTACGGCTTATTTGTATTAACAATCTCCCCCTTTTTGTTGATGACAAAACATAAAATTATTTTAAGGAAAAGCTAAAATTCGTAAAAGTTTGAATTTGTAGTTTTTACTTTCTTCTCCCCCTTTTTGTCGAAACAAAAAGAGCCTTGAAAGAAAGCAACACATTGTTTTTAAGAAAAACATGTGAAAGAAAAATAAAAAAGAGGTAGAGAGCAAGTAACGGGAAAGGATCTCGTCTTTACTCTCCCTTGACGAGTCCATCCCTATGTAAGGGCGTCAAGAAAGTGATACTAATCTAGTTTGTTTGCAAGTAGGTTTGCAAAAGATTTCATCTAAGTGACGAATGTGCTTCCCCTTGATGATTGCAATGATGCAAGGGGATGTCACGAAATGTAAACCTAGTATTGCAAGTAATTTGCAATGTATTGCTTTGACATAAAGCTCCCCCTCGCTTTAGGATGTCAAAGTCTTCATGTGTAAATTGAATAACTACAAAACAAAGGTTAGAAAGCAAGTATAATTCACAATTTCCTGCAAATATGGTCCAAGTTAGTAGAAAATGGCTTTATGTCTCACGGATCCCACGGTTTCCTCCTAGTAGGGATCCGTCTAGGCAATTCTGAGGGATCCGCATTATCTGTTTAATTTCAGCAAAGGTGATATAACAAGTAATGTTATCGCATAAATGAGATATGAATACAAAGTAATCATATGCTCAACAAAATAACAAGTAGCATGTAATTTCATTTAATAAAACTAGAGTTATGATATACATGACTCTAAAAACTAAGAAAATAAGAAAATACATGACTAGGAATTTCTAAACCAACTATCGCTTGATGCTAGGACACCACTAAAATCTTCTAGCTCAAGTTTTGTTTAGGTTTAATCTCGTCGAAACGTTCGAGGAGATGATAGAACATGAAACGTTGGTCTTCTTGTACTTCATGTATCAAACTTTCAACATGTTGACAATGATAGCAATCTTTGTCATGGCTAGGTAGTGGTGGTGGAAGAAATAAAATGGCTTGGTGGAGGCGCATTTGAGAATGGCTCGACCAAGAATGATGGTGGTGCTAGAGAAGTGTCAACTTCCATATGGTCGGGTGGTTGACTTTGATGATTTCTCATAATCCAAATGGGATTATATGATGGAAATGGCGAAAAGGAAGCCGGAGCAAGTGTTGACTCAACACCTTGATTTTGTACTATTATTCCTCCTAATGAGGAGAATGTTGTCGGCGGAAGCGGATGAGACGGCCTAGGAGGCAAGTCCTCTAAATTGTAGAGGTGTGGTGATGATAGTGGGGATGTAAATGAAATAGCTCTAGGAACTAATGGTGATGGTTTAGTGGAGATGATATTGTTTGGCCTAGGAGGTATGGTGGTGTTTGGCATTGGTAGTTTTGTGGGTACTATCCTTTTAGGAATTGGTTTGATTGGATGATGAAGGATCCTATCTTTTGTTGGCTTGACCGGAGATGATTCGGTTGAAGAGATTTCGTGTATAACACGCGCCTTTTTCATGGGTGGTTCTTTGGTGCATAAGTTACTACTTGGGGTTTTCCTCATGATGAGATGATTTCAAGAGGTTTGCAAGGGTTTCTAAAGTGCTGAAAGTTAGGATGAGAGTGATGACTATGGAGGTCCTAACAAAGTGGTTTATAAACCAAGAGATTTGGCAAGTGCATTTAAGCCTTAAGCCACTAGGATTTATTGGAATGTGATGATTAACATGCACAAGAGTCAACTTCAGAGTTTGCACTGATCTACGAACTCATTTAAGATGAGATGGAGTGTTTGAGTTAGGAAGATGAGTTGAAATTATTGTTTTAGCAAGATTTGACTTAAACTGTCATCCGGATCCCACGGTTCCCTCCTCAGAGGGATCCGTCTAGGCTACTCCTAGGGATCCGGCAATCCAGTAGCTATGAAAGAGTGGAAATGATGTTTCTAAGATCTAAGACCTATAACATCTTGAGTGTTTCAATCTTCCTAAATGTCTTAAATGAAGGGGTGCTTAAGTACTTGAAGGTAATGAGTGATGTAGCTAATGATTGTCTTTTATGGAAGGATTTGGAACTTTCAAAGAGTACCAATGGATGAGCAAGGATGACACTAAAGATGAGAGTGTCAATTGAAGCTAAATGATCCTAGAGATCCGATTGTGACTTAGGATAGTTTTTTAAAAAATATCCTAGAAGCTTTGAGATGAGAAAACTAGAATTTGATCAACTTTGAGGTGAGGATGATTTATGATCAATTTTGCCATAATCGAAAGATTTCAAAGACTAAGTAGAAAATGAAGTGTGAGTTTGAGAGCGGAAGAGTAATGGATTAAAATGAAACAGTAGATCTACAAGCGTTTTAGAGTCTGATCTAGGTGTGTGAGTAGGAAGGATCAACCTATCTTGATAAGGACTTAATTTGCCTTAAGACACTATGTTTAGCTTAGTGTGAGGTGTTCTAAGGATATGTTTGAAATATAATGCTTGCAATTGCATTTTCTGTTTGCCGGATCCCACGGTTCCCTAAGTGAGGGGATCCGTCTAGCACAAACTTTGGGATCCGTCCATCTGCTCAGCAGAACCTTTACTAAAGGTATGCAATGATCATGACAATGCATCATATTCCAAGGTTGGTTTAGAGGGGTTCTAACACTAAGATATCAAATGTAATATGTTTTTATTTCATGAAGGAAATAGGATTACATTGATAAAGCACGAGTACAAGAGAATTGATCCTATTTTGAAATACTACTAAGTCTCTTGAGTGTTTTCGCTAGGAGGATCATTACGTGATTGATGAGTGTTGGTGGAATCAAGAATGAAGAAAGTCTTCATGAGAGATATGTTTAGCGGTTCCATCATCTTGTTCACAAGTACGTACAACGGACTTTGAAATTGAGGATGAAAGTGCATAACATTATGATAGAGGCGTGTCAAGAACATTCCATAAGGGATGAGTTTATTCTTGGAGCCTTGAAGATTTGCAATCGCCTTGCGAAGAAGTAGGCGAGATTGTATGGTTGTTGTGTTAGCAAACAGTACAACATGTTGTAACACCCCCAATTTCGTGATACGCAGCGGAATTCAAGCTAGGTGTTACTTCATGGCACAACAGTTATATCAATAGAAAACGAACCTGTAGAAAACTAGAAGGGGAGGGTTGAATAGTTTTGCCGATTTTAAGTTGATTTCAAAAACTTTGGATTCGATATTATGTGAAATCGTATGGATGTTGAGAACGTATAGATCTAATGATAATGCAAGCAAATAAATAAAGATAAGGGATAGAAATGACACAACCGATTTATAGTGGTTCGGCTACAAGGACACCTTCCTTGCCCTACTCCACTCCCCTAGTCACCTACTCGAGAGTTCAAGCACTATGTCAACAAACTCCTTCACTTGGCGGAGAAGCCTTCACAACGTTGCTTACACTTTTTCCGGTACAAAGCTAGATACCGAGTCCGTAGCACGGTGGACCAAACCAACACAACTATTACACAACAAATATGTGAAATATCAAATACAAGATCTTCGCTACAGAAATCTTGCGGAGTGACAAATCAATCAAGGACCCCTTGCTTGGATGACTTGTAGAATGCTCGTGATCTCGCCTTAGAGAAGGACCTATATGAGGATCACAAATAGAAAGAAAGAAGAACAACTCTCTAGATCAAGCGATATATATGTTAGAAGAGACTGAGAGTGTATGAGAGATTTAGTAAGAAGAGGGGTGGTATAGAATGAAGAAATGGCTCTCTATTTATAGGCAAGTTTCTTCACTGTTCCTACGGATCCCACGGATCCCTTCCACAAGGGATCCGTCTAGTGTAATCCTAGGGATCCGTGGAACGCTCCTCTTTGCCCATGGGTTTTTTGGTTATGGGTCATGGGTTGGTCCATGGGTTATATCTAGATTCAATGTATCTAAGTATACATTGTATCAAGTCTCTTTGGGTATGGGTTAAGATCCATGGGTTATGATATTTACCCATCCTAATAAACTATTACAACAAATGCTTAATTACTACATTTTTGTATTTAAATGATTATATGTAAATGCTTTTCAAAACTAACATGTATCCTTTATAATTGTACTTAAGATAACATTATATTTGTTATCAACAAAACACAAAGAGATCGCAAAATATTAATAAACGGTTTTACGGTTTATTTGTATTAACAATCTCCCCCTTTTTGTTGATGACAAAACATAATGTTATGATGAGTAAAACTTAAGAATAGATGTAAGTTTTGAAAGCCCTAAGTTTTACTTCTTCTCCCCTTTTTTGTCGAAACAAAAAGTTAACCCTTGGAAGAAATAAACAAACTTCTAACTCCCCCTTGACGGTAGCTCCCCCTTGTTTGGGGCGTCAAGTGAAGAAAAATAAAAAATCCTACAAAAAGAAAGGTTAGTAACATGCTTATATAATCTTGTGGTTGCCGAGAATCAAGATTGGGAGCCAAGGTATGTAAACAAGGCCTTGTAATAAAACAACAAATTGTAGTGGTATGTATGCCACTTACACGCATGTAAAAATAAGAACAAGACTTGTTCTTGAAAAATGACTTCAAAAGTAATACTTAAAAGTAGAAAAGTAGTAGTAGTGATTCCTTCCATGCTTGCATAAGGTTATGGATGGAGGTTTTGATGAGTAATGGTATTGATGCGATCAAGGATGAGGTTGAGTATGAAACACATTTCTTCCCTAACTTCTATTGCAATTTCCCTAGTGGATTGGCAATGTTCACAATGTAAATGATGTGGGTGATGAGTGCGGAAGGTTTTCGGGTTGATTTGATTTGAGTAATGCGGAAGTTGTGGTGGAAAAATAGGAAAATATGGATCAATATCCGGAATGTTAGTAAATGGTGGTGGAAAAGAATCTAGATGTTCTTGTGATGTGATAGGAGCTAATGGTGGTGATGTTTCAAGATCTTGAAATAAAGTATTTGGAGATGTGGGGGGTGTTGAAAAGACTAATTCTTTTTCTTTAGGTTGATTAGATCTTGTTGGAGTCTTAAGGAGTTCCAAAAGAGTTATTTTAGGTGGTGATGAAGTTGGTGTACTTGTTGGTGTTGAGGGTGGTGCTAAAATGGAAGCATCCTGTGGTGAGTTATTTGTTGAGGATGAATCATTTGAGGTTGGTTTTGCTAAACAACAAGATCGGATACTAATCCGTGCGGATATCCTAGCATTTGATTGTGGTATTTTGGATGGTGGAAGTACAAAGGTTTGGATATCATGATTGTTTGTACTAGATGATTCTCCTAAAGGGTTTTTGGATGACATGATGAAGTGTGTTTGTGAGAAGGAGATGGAGTATGCAAGCATTTTGGGAGTTATATATATAGAAAAACAAAATATTGTAATGAATGCTTGACCCAAAATGTGGATTAAAATCTAATGATTAGATATGAATTAAAGGAATGTGATCATGAGAACACAAGCATTAAAGAGCATACTCCCAAAAAAATGAAGCAAATGTGGATTTTTCATCCAAAGTGAAAAATAGAAGTTGAAAACAGCTTCTGTTTACACGGATCCCACGGATCCTTCCCTTGAGGGATCCGTCCAGCATGAAGGCTGGGATCCGTGGGTCTGGTGATTCAGGCAGCACAAAATTTTCTTTTTGGAAACATTTTTGCCTATTGTGTGCCTATATGCAAACTATTTGGAGTTGCGATTTTCTCGACCTCTAAAAAGAAAAGGAAAATAACTAGATAAAAATAAATCCTAATTGAGATAACCCGAAAACACACATTTGGTACACAAGTACGTAATATTGTGTTATCAATGCTCCTAATCCATATTTGCTTAAATGAATGTACCCGAAAACACATATTAGTTATATGTTCCCTTTAGCATTCAAAAGATATGAGATGCAATGAAAACGGGTTTTTACTTTGTATTAATAATGAAAAAGTGATTTGTCCTAGACGTGAGAAATTGCTTTTGTGAAATTGATACGGGAAGGTATCATTACTTTTAGAAAACATTTTGAAAGGAGATTTTCTTTAAAAAATGTGTATGTAGTTATGTGTAAAAAAAATTATAAATGGAATACATATCTTGGGTTTTGAAAATTCCTGTATTGTTTGTGAGTTGTGCGTAAAATAGGAATCCTAGACTCAGAAAGAAGAAGGCTAGTGTTTACATACCTTGTAGAGTCAGTTAAGTTAAGACGTTTGTTCCATTAGACCAAGACCAAGACGAAGTAAGTTGAATTGTTCCCGCTTCAATGGTTTGGTGAGGACGTCGGCTATGTTGTCTTCGGATGCAACCTTCTTAATAGAGATGTTCCCCTTTTGAACATTGTCTCTTAGGAAGTGATGACGAATCTCTATATGCTTTGTGCGAGAATGTAATACCAGATTTTTGCTTAAGTCGATTGCACCTTTGTTGTCACATAGGATGGCTATGTCGCTTAGATGGATGTTGTAGTCTACTAACGCTTGTTTCATCCATAGTGCTTGTTGGCATGCTTTGCCGGTGGAGACGTACTCGGCTTCGGTTGTTGATATTGCAAGTGCCGTTTGTTTCTTAGAAAACCATGATGTTAAACAACATCCCATAAAAGTACATACCCCACTTGTACTTTTTCTATCAACGTAATCACCTGCATGGTCAGAATCTGCATATACAATTGTTTCTACTCCCGTGCCCTTAGGATACCATAATCCTAATTGTGTTGTGCCCTTAATATATCTAAATATTCGTTTTACGGCTTCTAGGTGTGATATTTTAGGGTCTTCTTGAAATCTAGCACATAAGCAAACACTAAACATGATATCCGACCTACTTGCCATGAGGTAGAGAAGGCTACCTATCATGCCACGATATTTAGTATTATCAACGGATTCTTCGTCCTCGTCTTTTGTAAGTATGGTGTCGGATGACATTGGAGTCCTAATTGGTTTTGACTCTTCTAGACCGAATTTCTTTAACATCTCCTTGATGTATTTAGATTGATTAAAGAAGATACCATCTTTTACTTGTTTTATTTGTAGACCAAGAAAGAAACTAAGTTCTCCCATCATACTCATCTCGAACTCGTCATGCATGATTTTAGAGAAATCATCACACATGTCTTGACAAGTGGATCCGAATATAATATCATCTACATATATTTATACTATGATTATATGTGACTCTCTTTTCTTAGTAAAATGTGTGTTGTCAACTAACACCATGGTGTAGTTGTGTTTAACTAGAAATGACTTGAGTCTATCATACCAAGCTTTTGGAGCTTGTTTAAGACCGTAAACGGCTTTCTTTAATTTATACACATGTTTGGGTGTTTCAAAATCAATGAAAACCGGAGGTTGAGCTACATATACTTCTTCATTTATGACACCATTTAGAAAAGCGCTTTTAACATCTATTTGATAAAGCTTTAGATCATTAGCACAAGCATACGCAAGAAGTATTCTTATAGACTCTAATCTAGCCACGGGGGCATAGGTCTCATCAAAGTCTATTCCCTCTTGTTGGTTATACCCTTGAGCAACGAGTCTAGCCTTGTTCCTAGACACTACTCCGTTTGCATCTAACTTGTTTTTATAAACCCATTTGGTTCCTATTATGGTTTGATTACTAGGTGGAGGGACAAGTGTCCAAACATCATTAGAAACAAATTGATTTAGTTCTTCTTGCATAGCCATTACCCAACTTTCATCTTTTATGGCTTCTTGTGTATTCTTAGGTTCTAAGGTTGAAACGAAACAAAACAAGCTACTTTGGTTTTGAACTTGAGACCTTAATGTTCGTTCGTTTAGTTTTCCTATGACTTTATCTACGGGGTGATCTTTGGACTCTTTAATGTTTACTATATTATCACTTAGAGGTTCTTCTTCTTCACTTATCTTTTTCTTTATTACTATGGCTTCACTTTCTATAATATCGTCATCGACAAGAGGTGGAGAGGGTTTGGGTGGACTTTCATCAAATTTTATATTTAATGACTCTTCTACCTTCATTGATTCTTTGTTTAATATGACGTAAGCCTTGCTATTTGGCGAATAACCTAAAAAGATACCTTCGGTTGATTTAGGATAAAATTTTGTAAGGTAATCTTTAGTGTTAAAAATAAAACATTTACTACCAAAGACTCTAAGGTGATTTAACGTAGGCTTTTGCCTCGAAATAACTCGTATGGAGTTTTTCCTAAGATTGGTCTAATCAAGACTCGATTGAGTATATATGTTGAAGTATCAACGGCATTACACCAAAACTTTTGAGGTATGGATTGTTCATTAAGCATGGTTCGACTCATTTCTTGTAGAGTTCTATTCTTTCTTTCTACTACCCCATTCGATTGTGGAGTGCGTGGAGCCGAGAAGTTGTGAGTAATACCATTAGCGTCACAAAAAGCTCCGAATTGCACTTCATTATCGAATTCCCTACCATGATCCGTCCTAATAGACACTATGGGTCTTCCTAGTTGTCTTTGGATCTTTTTGCTTAATATTTCAAAATAGTTAAAGGTTTCCGTTTTGTTCTTTAAAAATTTTGTCCAAGTATACCTAGTATAGTCATCCACTATTACCAAAGTATAGTAGTTGCCTTGCCTCCATAACTTTGGATAGCGGATGGACCAAATAAATCCATATGTAGTAATTCTAGACACTTAGTTGTGGACACCATGTTTTTAGCTTTATGACTCGAATGAGCTTGTTTTCCTATATTACAAGCATCACAAAAATGATGTTCATATTTTAACTTAGGTACATATCTTACTAGATCTTTGGATGATAGCGATTGAAGAAGTCGCATGTTGGCGTGACCCAATCTTCGATGCCATAAGGTCGAAGTATCATCCATAGAGGTAAGACATAGTTTGTCTTTAGGTTCATTACCGATTTTAATGACATAGACTCCATGTTTCCTAATTCCTCTTCCTATGGTTATGCCATTTTTAAGTATCTTACTACCGGTTTCGGTAAAAAGTACATTGCACTTTTTATCACATATTTGACCTATACTTAAGAGATTAAAGTTTAGGTTTTCTACGTGACACACATCGTTAATGGTTAGAGATTTGTTAGAGATCGTACCTATACCGATGATTCTACTTTTGCTATTTCCAAACACCACATTACCTCCATTGAAGGATTCGTACGTGGAGAATAGATCCTTATTGCCGGTCATGTGCCTCGTGCACCCGCTATCCTTGACCCATTCATCGGGGTCTAGGTCGACCTTTAAGCATACCTAAAACAATAATAAACTCAAAAGTTTGGTCCCCATTTGTTTATGGGTCCATTAGTGTTAAACATTCCATTCATGTTAGACATGTATGGATAAGATGAGTATGAATTCCATGGAGCAAAGTTTTGAAAAGGAAAACCGTTTTGCATGTTTGGATTCCATCTCATTTGATGGTTACCTTTTGGGTAAACGTTATTAGGTCTTCTAAATGAATTAGGTTTTGAAAAAGATGAAGCTTTGTTTCTTGCAAAAGTAGGATTATATTTTGGAGGTGGTTGTCTAGTGGTGATATGAGTTGGTTTCTTCCTATTAACTATAACAAACTCAGTTCTAGGTAAGGAAGCTACGTTATTGCTACTGTTTGCTACAGCAGATCCACGGATCCCTTTCTGTACACTAGCCGGTTCCCTTTTTAGGGGATCCGTGGGATCCGCCACAACAGTGGCTGGTTTTTCAAGTTCCTTAACGAATTTTGTTTCTTTATTTTCACTAGTTTTTGGATCAAGTTGTTGACTACCTAGAACTTTTAGATTATTACCGGTTTTAACACCTTCGAGTATTGTATCTAAAGTATTCGTACTCATTCTAGCAATTTTAGAATCTAAATTATCCACTAGTGTTTGAAGTTGAACGCAAAGTTCACATTCACCACTTGTTATTTTACCTTTTTCTAAACGTTTTAGTTTTGCTTTTAATTCTATGACTTCTTTATCTAAACATTAATTTTGACTCTTTAAAAGCTTATTTTTGTTAACTAGTTTTAAGCTAATATTGCATAGTTTATCATATTCATTATGCAATGAGTCGTCATCAAGTGATGAGCTACTATAGTATTCGTGACATACCTCGTCGTTTGCCATGAGGCAAATTTCTTCGTCTTCCTCGTCGCTCATTCCCCATGTTCCGCTCACAAACGCCTTTTGATCATCCCGTTTGGGACACTTACTAATAAAGTGGTTTGGGTCCCCACATTTAAAGCAAGTACGATCATCCTTTGGCTTCTCGTCCTCTTTGCTTTTCCGAAAGCCTTTCTTATCGTCATACGGTTGTTTGACGTATCTACCCTTTCTTCTAAAGAACTTTTTAAAGTCCCTTACCGCCATAGCGTACTCTTCGTCGTCACTACTCGAAGATGAGTTCTCCTCATCGCTCGAAGCCTTTTTGGCTTTAAGGGCAAGATATTTGTGTTTCTCTTTCACCTTTGAGGCTTCGGAATCTTTAGCAAGGACAAGCTCGTAGACTTTTAGGTTGCCTATGAGTTCATCGAGGGTGAGGATTGTCAAATCTTTTGACTCTTCGATTGCCGTCACCTTGGATCTCCACTTCGATGGAAGTGCCCTTAGATATCTCCTAACATGGTTACGGCTAGAAAAGGATTCATCAAGTGCTTGTAAAGATGTAATAATAGTATTAAAGTTAGCAAATGAATGATCTATAGTTTCCTCATCCGATATTGAAAATTGTTCATATTGTTGAACAAATAAATCAATTTTATTATTTTTAACTTGTTGGTTGCCTTGATGAGTTACAACTAAAGAATTCCAAATTTCTTTAGAGGTTTTAAGCATATAAATTCTTTCAAATTCCTTTTTCGGTAAAGCATTATATAAACCATTTTTGCTTCACTATTTTTAGAAAGCTTTTTCTTCATTTCATCATTTAGTTTATCATGAGGTATGTGAACTAAATTTCCTTTATCATCATTTGAGGTAGCCTCAAAATCACCTTCAACAATAATGTACCAAAGATCAATATCTTTAGACTTCACATATGTCTCGAATCTATTTTTCCAATATATAAAACCATTAGTTTCAAGTAGTGGTGGTCGTTGCATAGATTTCCCTTCCTTATAATTTTCAGAACCCATAGTGATCGAAAAGTTTTTAAAATACAATTTTATTTTAAAACTTTTATAAACTTAGCTCTTGATGCCAATTGTGGAAAACTAGAAGGGGGGGGGGGTTGAATAGTTTTGCCGATTTTAAGTTGATTTCAAAAACTTTAGATTTGATATTATGTGAAATCGTATGGATGTTGAGAACGTATAGATCTAATGATAATGCAAGCAAATAAATAAAGATAAGGGATAGAAATGACACAACCGATTTATAGTGGTTCGGCTACAAGGACACCTTCCTTGCCCTACTCCACTCCCCGAGTCACCTACTCGAGAGTTCAAGCACTATGTCAACAAACTCCTTCACTTGGCGGAGAAGCCTTCACAACGTTGCTTACACTTTTTCCGGTACAAAGCTAGATACCGAGTCCGTAGCACGGTGGACCAAACCAACACAACTATTACACAACAAATATGTGAAATATCAAATACAAGATCTTCGCTACAGAAATCTTGCGGAGTGACAAATCAATCAAGGACCCCTTGCTTGGATGACTGATGTGCCCGGTTGGTGCAAGTTTTAAATTTATAAAATGTGAATTACCAATATTACCAATAACACATACGAGCAAGTATACTCGTCCGTTATAGCAAGATTATGAAGGTAAGTCGGGATCGTTCGCAGGGATTTGAGTGAATCTAAACACAAGTTTGAATTAACGGAGTCTATCCAAAACATATAATAAAGCAAAATAGATATAATGAAATTCAGATGATTAAAAACTACACTTGCTTAAACTAGTTTCATATCATAGATTAATGTGATTGTGTTAACCTCTTAACATGTTGGTTGTGATAATTAGTCGGAAGACTAATCTATTGTTCTTACAAGTTAAACCTTCGTCAAGATTTTAGTTCATAAAAACAAGCATTATGTTTAACCAATCAATTCAAGATCAATTCAAGTTTCATAAGTCTACATACATAAACTTAAACACAAAAACATCCACTTGTTCCTCAAATTGCTTAAGAAATGGTCAATACAAAAGGTAACCGATCATAGACAAAAGGTTACAATTGATTCTCAACAACTAATCTTACGACCATTTAGATGTTTCCAACCAATCCAATTTGATAATCAAAAAGCGTTTCTATTACAATCACACCTTAGTTCCTTTGTGTAATCAAGAATAATGGGTAAAAACAATCATCCATAGACAAAATGATTATGACTAGTTGAATAACACGAAGTTCTTTCGACCCCAACGATTATTGTCAATTAGCCAAACTTGATTAACAAATGTCACTATGAAACTTTAACACAATTCGATCTTAGAATCAACTTGAAATTGAATTAAAACATGTTAACACAATCACTAACTAATCATATGATAATTAACATCATTTAAGCAAGTGCATAAAGAAACTAGCCACTCATAGCAAACATAAACATAAACTCAGAACTTTGAATATTAGAAAACATGATTGAAAGTCTTACAATGCTTGGAATAAGATTACAAATGGTGTAGTAATGATTCCCAAAGTATTGAGGTGGACTTCTTGGTGATTTGGCCTCCAAATGGTAAACTTCTGGATCTCCAAACTTCTCTGGACTTCTAAGGACGAATTTTGAGAGCTTAAGGCTTTGTTTGATGAGTAGAGAGATTTTGTATTATAGGTTGTTTTCTATAATGCTCACACTTAGCCTCTATTTATACTAATTCCAAGGCCTAGGGTATTAAATGCTGAACTTGGCCATCAAGGAGTGAGGAAGGGACTAGAATACACCAAGAGAAGGACCTAGAATCGTTTGGATGCAAAGGGGAAGCTTAGTGATGAAGATTTAGCAACTGCAGCTTCTCCAACCGGATCGGTCATACGACCAACCGATCCGGCTGGTCTTCAATAACAACTAGCCGACCGATCCGGTTGCGGGTTGCGACCGATCGGTTGGCGATGGTAAAAACACTTATTCTGACCGAATTCCAACCGATCCGGTTGCGAGTGTAACCGGATCCGGTTGGATCTTCTGAGATACAAAACTTGATCTTCTTTGATTCTTCAATCACTGAGGTCTTGAGATACTGATTTAGTCTTGTTGAAATGGGAATCTTCGCTTAGCTGAATATTTCTTCTTTTTCCTCCATTTCCCTGCACTTGGTTATGAACACTAGACAAACATATCTAGATACGATTAAGTACTAAAATCACGCAAATATAACCAAATAACAAATATAAAAGTACACATAACGCTACTAAAAACATGCACAATTTGAGCGTTATCAAATTCCCCCACACTTAAACTTTGCTTGCCCTCAAGTAAATCTAGGAAAACAAAACATCCACTGGAACGAGATCGTGATTATGAAAAATGTGATGCAAATCAACCAAGTATAAATACGAGAGAGGTTTCATCAATTACGCTTTATGAAGGTGAAATATCAAGATGTTTGACAATATCCAATGATTTTCTTGCATGATTAACATTTCTGAACACCTCACGAAAAATAACGAAATATAATTCACTCAATCACTCATTTTTAGTGGAGTAACAAGATAAATCACACTCATTGCTCAGTCATGATTTGATTATTACCATAAGCTTGTACAAGAAACAAAACTCCACCGACATGGCATGAGCACCAAGTAAAAACATCTAAAGAGGGCTTTTATTCGGGTTATAATGAAATGGCTAAGGGTTAAGGGTATGGATAAGGCATGGGAATGTTATGAAATTGGTGTTAAAATAAAAATGAAATCAAGTCTAATACCCATGTTGCTAGCTACCAAACATTCCACGAACCAAGTAAATGATTATAGCTTTGCTTTCTTCTTTTCCGCTTTCCACAGCTTTTTGCTTTGCCATGACAATTGTTCTTCGATCACAGCTTTTTGCTTTTTTTTTTTTTTTTTTTTTTTTTTTTAACATAACATATGGCTCAATCAATCTCATAGGATGTGGTATTCATAATCATTTGAACAATCTTCACTTTCCAGGCGACTAGCAACCAACCGTTTAGACATTGATACGGGGTAGGCTAAGGTTTAAAGTGTAAAATCTTTTTGTATTTTCTGGGTGAAGCAAAAATGAAAGGGATGGCTCGGAAGGTGTAACTAGGGGTATCTAGTGCTAAAAATGAGCACTACAAATGGGTCCATGTGGGTGGTTAACTAACCAATGAGGCTAGCTAATATATCATTAGATGTAAAATGGAAGGCCATTTGGGTTAAATCCTAAAGTGCCTCTTTATCACACAAATTCACTTATATCGCACGAATGCAATCTCGCTGCGGTCTGGTAATGATTTACAAGCACAAGTTCTAGAATAAATAAAATCACCAGCACACTCATAGCAAAAGATCCAAGCATAAAAGATGTATGCTAATAAGAAATAGGCTCAAATCCTCACAATTTAGTGGAAAGGGTATAATATGTGTTAGCAAATGTTTATCGATCCCATAATGGATTGCAATAGTAATCGGAACACATCTCGAAGTTTCAAATATTACCAATTTTACCAGTGGAATGATCCAGTTATTCTAATAGATAATCCTAAAAGTGTGAAAACAACTAGATCACAAGGGCAAACAAAATTTTAAATTTAAGCATGAAAACTCTAATTTTTCCTAATCACCCCCCCCCCCACACTTAAGTTAGACATTGTCCTCAATGAAAAACAAACTTCAAAGTGTAGAAATAGGGAAAATAGAGATGAAACCAGATATGTCAACGAGTTTATCAACTTAAAATTCTTTCTTCATTCCTGGCGTCCACTAGAGAAATCATCACCTGCACACAATCTTATAAACAAACAAAAGGTTTTATTAAAAGGATGGCACCCCCCTCCCCCACACTTAAGTTCAACCGAAGGTTTAAACTTTGGGGAGTGACCACAGAAAATCAAATCTGAAACACACGGGTTGCCTCCCGAGAAGCGCTTGATTTATTACCGAGTCCTCAGCCTGACTCGAATCTTCCCGAATTTATTTAGCTGTAAGGGCAGCTTTGAACATTTTTTAAAGTTCGGGGACGTACATGAATTCTTCACCAGTAGCTTCAATATCGTCCCAGACGAACTCAGCAGATGGTTTCCATGGAACTGTTTGTGGGATTCTTCCTGGAAATGGTGCTACAAAGGTGATAGTTTCGAATTCATTCTCATGGTGTCTCCAGGACACTGTCGCAACTGAAACTTCTTTCATTTGCTCCTTGTCGTAATATAATTTGATTCGGTGTCCATTAACAATGAAACTTCCACCTTGTTTGTCATAGAGTTCGACATACCTAGATGAATATCCATGTTTAACGACATATGGTCCAAACCATTTTGGTTGTAACTTAGGAGCTTTGAATTTAAATTTCATGTTAAAAAGCAGAACTTTATCTCCGGCTTTGAATTCTTTTCGAATTCGTAGCTTTTTATCATGATAAGCTTTTGTTCTGGCTTTATACAGTTTGGAGTTTTCATAAGCTTGGAGTCTTAATTCGTCGAGTTCGTGCAATTGCAGAAATCTTTCTCTCCAGCTATTTTGAGATCGGTGTTACAATGTCTGAGCGCCCAATAAGCACGATGTTCAACTTCGAACGGCAAATGGCAAGTCTTCCCATACAAGAGTCTGTAAGGAGTTGTGCCAATTGGTGTTTTATAAGCCGTACGAAATGCCCACAGAGCATCGTCAAGTTTTCTTGCCCATAATGAAGGATTGTCTTTTACTGTTTTTTCCAGTATTCTTTTGAGAGCTCTGTTGGTATTTCGACTTGACCACTGGTTTGTGGATGATAAGCAGTCGCAAATCGATGATGAACTCCATATCTTTTCATGGTTTTCTCCATTTGTTGATTGCAGAAATGAGTTCCTCGATCGCTTATGAGTGCTTTGGGAATTCCATAATGAGCGAAAAGCTTTTTGAGAAAATTAACGACGACACGAGCATCGTTTGTTGGTAAAGCTTCAGCTTCTGCCCATTTGGACACGTAATCTATAGCAACGAGAATGTATTCGAATTTGTGGGATTTAAGGAAGGGTCCCATGAAATCTATTCCCCAAATGTCGAATATTTCACACACTTGAATGCTTGTTAATGGCATTTCATCTCTCCGAGAGAGATTGGTTGTTCTTTGACAAGCGTCACAATTTTGAACAAGTGTGTGCGCTTCTTTGAATATTGTTGGCCAATAGAATCCAGCATCAAAAACTTTCTTAGCTGTGGTGGAAGGACCATAATGTCCCCCAGTTGGGCCATGATGACATTCGTCAAGAATTTTTCGGGTTTCGGAACCAAAAATACATCTTCGGATCATCCCATCGGGACACATTTTGAAAAGATATGGTTCTTCCCAAAAGTAGTATTTGAGTTCCGAAAAGAAATTGCTTCTTTGAGCATGAGTTAGACCTTTTCTGAGAATTCCTCCGGCGAGGTAATTCGCAAAGTCAGCAAACCAAGGATCGTCAGTTTCATCGATGGTCATGAGAGTTTCATCGGGAAAATAATCATTGATTTCTTCTTCTTTTAATTCCTCAAGATTGGGATTTTCGAGGCGAGATAAGTGATCAGCAGCAAGATTCTCTGCTCCTTTCTTATCTTTGATTTCGATGTCAAATTCTTGAAGTAGTAAAATCCATCGAATAAGACGAGGTTTAGCATCTTTCTTGGTAAACAGATATTTGAGCGCCGAATGATCGGTAAAAACGACTGTTTTTGAGAGCACAAGATATGATCTGAATTTGTCGAATGCAAAAACGACGACCATTAATTCTTTTTCGGTGACGGTATAATTTTGCTGGGCACTATTCAGTGTCTTGCTAGCAAAATACATAGGCCGAAAATGTTTTCCTTCGCGTTGACCTAGGACGGCTCCAACAACAAAATTGCTTACGTCGCACATAAGTTCGAAGGGTAGTGACCAATTAGGTGAGACCATGATCGGAGCACTAGTAAGTTGAGATTTCAGTGTTTCGAAAGCTTTTATGCAATCAGCATTGAAGTCAAAGATAGATTCTTTCTCAAGAAGTTTCGTCATTGGACGAGATATTTTGGAAAAATCTTTGATGAATCGGCGGTAAAAACCAGCATGTCCTAAAAAACTTCTAACGGCTTTGACGTTAGTTGGTGGTGGAAGTTTTGAGATTACATCGACCTTTGCTTTGTCTACTTCCATTCCGGCACTGGAGATTTTGTGGCCAATCACAATTCCTTCGGTTACCATAAAGTGGCATTTCTCCCAGTTGAGAACAAGATGTGCAGCTTCGCATCTTTCGAGCATTTTATCGAGATTGGAAAGACAAGCTTCAAATGAGTCTCCAAAGACTGAAAAATCATCCATGAAAACTTCCATGGAGGTTTCTAGCATGTCTTGGAATATGGCGATCATACACCTCTGAAAAGTCGCGGGTGCATTACAAAGACCAAAAGGCATACGCCGATATGCGTAGGTTCCAAAAGGACAAGTGAAAGTGGTCTTTTCTTGGTCGTTAGGATCGATAGGAATTTGGAAATATCCTGAAAATCCGTCGAGGAAACAAAAGAATTTATTTCCTGCTAGTCTTTCAAGCATTTGATCCATGAATGGGAGAGGAAAGTGATCCTTTCTGGTGGCTTTGTTTAACTTATGGTAGTCAATACAAACGCGCCAACCAGTGACAGTTCTAGTTGGAACTAGTTCATTTCGCTCATTAGTTACAACCGTCATTCCTCCTTTCTTGGGAACACAGTGTACAAGACTTATCCAAGGGCTATCCTCAATTGGGTAAATGATTCCAGCATCAAGAAGTTTTATGATTTCATTTTTAACAACTTCTTTCATGTTGGGATTGAGTCGACGTTGACGTTCTACCACAGGTTTAATCCCTTCTTCAAAATTGATTTTGTGTTTGCAGAAATTGGGACTAATTCCTGGAATGTCGGATGTTTTCCAAGCAAACGCTTGTTTGTGATTTTTGAGGACGGAAACTAAACTTTCTTTCTCATTATCCTCGAGCAACGAAGATATGACTACTGGAAGAAGAGAGTTTTCTTCCAAATAAGCATATTCAAGATGATCTGGGAGAGGTTTGAGTTCGAGATCTGTGGGTGGTTCTTCGATAGAGGATTTAATTCGCATCTTGTCATTGAAAGTTATTTCTTCGAAATTTTCTTCCTCTTCCTCTGTTTCTTCTTCTTCTGAGTTCTCTCCTTCGAATTCTACTTTCATGAAATCATCAAATTCTTTATCAAAATCTGTTTCATTGATTTTTTCGGAAGTAGTCATGAATGGATCGGATTCGTTCAGTAATGCATCTAACTCCTCATCAGTGACTTCATCAATAACATCGACGTTAAAACAAGTGTCATCACTGGAATGTGGGTAGCGCATTGCTTTATCGATAAGAAAAGTGATTTGATCTTCCCCAACTCCAAGGTTGAGTTCTTTTCCTTTCACTTTGATAATTGCATCGGCGGTATTTAGGAAAGGTCTTCCTAGAATGAGTGGGACTTTACTATCTTCTTCCATTTCCAAGATTACAAAGTCCATGGGAAAAATGAATTTACCGACTTGAACAAGCATATTCTCAGCGATTCCCACAGGATATTGATAGGAATGATTTGCCAATCGGATACTCATTTTTGTTGGTTTCAGGCTGTTGTTGCACAACTTGAAATAGAGTGAATAAGGCATCAAATTGATACTTGCGTCAAGATCGGCCAAAGCATTGCATTTAACATTATTCCCGAAAGTACATGGAATAAGAAAGCTCCCAGGATCTCCGAGCTTTGGTGGGATTTTGTTTTGAACTATAGCCGAGCATTCTTCGTTAAGAAAAGCTGCTGATATTTGCTCAAGCTTGCTTTTGTTATTAAGAAGTTCTTTCAAAAATTTCCCGTAATTGGGCATTCCGGCTATAACATCAACGAGAGGAACATTGAGTCTAACCTCTTTGATTATTTCGATAAACTTCTTATAACGCTCTTCCATCTTCTCCTTCTTTAGGCGTTGAGGATAAGGAATTTTTGGTGTATACGCCTTGACGTTTGGAATGTTTTTCTTTTTGGTGGTTTGAGTTGTGTTTGGTTCTTCGTTTTCATCCTCACTATCAATGGTGACAGGAGCATTAGGATTAGGTGGTGGATCGTACGAGAGACCACTTCTTGTGAAAACAGCATTGATATGTTCATTTCTTGTTTGGGGTGGACGATACGTCTTATCATTTGATGGTTTTGGATTGGATTGAGTGTTACTTGGCAATGAACCAGATGGTCTAGAGGAATGTTGGTTAGAAAGTCTGCCAAGCTTGTTTTCAAGATCTTGGATAGATGCTTGATGATTTTTCTGTCCTTGCTCAACTTTGGCTTTGAGATTGAAAAATTGATTTTTGATAAAATCATTTGCGGATTTTTAACCAGCCACGAATTCTCTCATGGTTTTTTCGAATTCGGTTTCTTCCGTCTTTTTGTCGGGATTTTGGGGTGGTGGATCGTCAGTTCGTGGTTGAGAATCACGGTTGTCATCCCTTGGTCGGCGATCTTGCCAATTTCCAGAATTTCGATCCTAATAATTACTACGATATCCTCCTCCACGGTATCCTCCATGAGCATAACTTGCTTCTCCTTCCTTCGGTCCACCCATAGGTTTATCGTCGCACTCAGACGATGGATGATTTCCTCCACAATTGTTGCATCCGTCTCGCATTTGTTTCATTTCATCTTTAATATCTTTGTATTGCGAGTCGATTTTTGAGGTTAACGCTTCCATCTTCTCCATGAGTTTTGAGGTATCGGTTTTTTCGACAAAAGCAACGGTTTTTCGGAGAGGTTTGGTTTTGGAATCTTTGGACCAATCAAGTTTGAGAAGTACTCGATCTTCGAGCAATTGATGTGCATCGTTGGGAGTCTTATAGAGAAAAATTCCTCCAGCATCAAGGATGCCTTGAGAGATTTCATCTAGTCCATGGTAAAATATTTGGATAATGGTTCCTTTTGATAGCCCATGTCCATGACAACTACGAAGCAAATCTTTCATTCGAAGCCAAGATTCTACAAGTGATTCGTTTGGGTTTTGGTTGAAAGCACGAATTTCTCCCATTAATCGATCAAACATGGCAGGTGGAAAGAATCGGCTCACAAAAGCTTGCCTCATCTCCTCCCAAGTATTGATGATTTCTGGGGTTAATTCATTGTACCATACTTTAGCATCTCCGGCGAGTGATGATGGGAAAAGTTTGAGTTTGATGGCATTGACATCGGTGTCGCCATAACGAAACATGCCGCAAATTTCGATGAATTCGGCAATGTGCTTATGCGGATCGGCCCGCGAACGGCCATCGAATTGTCGGTCTTTGATCATAGAAAGGTGATGTCCCTTCACGGTGAAGTTGTCACCAAGGTTAATAGCAACAATAGCACTTTCGGGTGTTGGTGCTACGGCTTGGTTGGTTCCTCACATGGGTTGATCGTCCGCCATGGGAAAAGGTAAATTGGTGAAAGGGTTGAAAACAACTTTGGCTGCAATGAGGTTATCAAATGGTGGGTTTGGTACTCTTGGTACACGATTTTCCAATGGTATGAAACGTGTTCTCCTTCTTCTTCGAATCAATCGTTCGGGATTATTAAGAGGTGTAATTGGTTCTATTCCCGCTGCTCGAGTGTTCATACAATGTCCTAGAGAATCCAGGCAATATCTAAACACACGGACAAACAACGAAAATGGTTTCTATGGGTCAGAGAAGGTAACCGGATCGGTTGCGAGATGCGACCGATCGGTTAGTCTAGATGATTGATGGAAAAACTCGTAACCGATTCGGTTGAGGGGCAACCGGATCCGGTTAAGGTTTCTGAGATTTTTTTTTCGAATTGACTTTGGGGAATTCAAAAACTTGTTGAAACACAATCAAATCCCCGGCAGCGGCGCCAAAAACTTGATGTGCCCGGTTGGTGCAAGTTTTAAATTTATAAAATGTGAATTACCAATATTACCAATAACACATACGAGCAAGTATACTCGTCCGTTATAGCAAGATTATGAAGGTAAGTCGGGATCGTTCGCAGGGATTTGAGTGAATCTAAACACAAGTTTGAATTAACGGAGTCTATCCAAAACATATAATAAAGCAAAATAGATATAATGAAATTCAGATGATTAAAAACTACACTTGCTTAAACTAGTTTCATATCATAGATTAATGTGATTGTGTTAACCTCTTAACATGTTGGTTGTGATAATTAGTCGGAAGACTAATCTATTGTTCTTACAAGTTAAACCTTCGTCAAGATTTTAGTTCATAAAAACAAGCATTATGTTTAACCAATCAATTCAAGATCAATTCAAGTTTCATAAGTCTACATACATAAACTTAAACACAAAAACATCCACTTGTTCCTCAAATTGCTTAAGAAATGGTCAATACAAAAGGTAACCGATCATAGACAAAAGGTTACAATTGATTCTGAACAACTAATCTTACGACCATTTAGATGTTTCCAACCAATCCAATTTGATAATCAAAAAGCGTTTCTATTACAATCACACCTTAGTTCCTTTGTGTAATCAAGAATAATGGGTAAAAACAATCATCCATAGACAAAATGATTATGACTAGTTGAATAACACGAAGTTCTTTCGACCCCAACGATTATTGTCAATTAGCCAAACTTGATTAACAAATGTCACTATGAAACTTTAACACAATTGGATCTTAGAATCAACTTGAAATTGAATTAAAACATGTTAACACAATCACTAACTAATCATATGATAATTAACATCATTTAAGCAAGTGCATAAAGAAACTAGCCACTCATAGCAAACATAAACATAAACTCAGAACTTTGAATATTAGAAAACATGATTGAAAGTCTTACAATGCTTGGAATAAAATTACAAATGGTGTAGTAATGATTCCCAAAGTATTGAGGTGGACTTCTTGGTAGGGGTGTTCAAAAAATCCGAGAAACCGACGAACCGAGCCGAACCGCTCAATCCGAAACCGAAAAAACCCGAAACCGAAGAAACCGAAACCGAAAAAAACCGAAACCGAAAAAACCCGCTTATCACGGTTCGGTTTCGGTTTTTAGTTTTTGATATCCGTGGTTAACCGAACCGAACCGTGCTTAATATATGAAGGTTTTTTTAACTAAATATTTAAATAATTGTACAATATTAATTATACTAATGCACTAATTTTATTGTATAACGCCCTTTTGCTCTTAATGTAAACAATTCTAGACATTTTATGTGCTAAAGTTGATAAATGTGAACGTAATATATAAATGTCGAATAACTATTATTTTGTTAATTGATTATGTATGGATATTTGAATGTAATTATTCTAATGTGATAAGTTTTATATGATTATAATCTACTAAATGACATTTAATTTTATTAGAACATATTATTGTTTATAAAGTTAAACTTGATTAAACTTCTAAAATGGTTAACCGTGACCCGAATTGCGGGTAACGCTCATTTCGGGTACCCGCTTGTCCGGTTACCCGCCTAGTACGGTTCGATTTTGGATAGTAAAATTAATTACCCGCCCCGCAATGGATAGTTTAAATCTCCCAACTAACCGAACCGAACCGCCCCGCGAACACCCCTACTTCTTGGTGATTTGGCCTCCAAATGGTAAACTTCTGGATCTCCAAACTTCTCTGGACTTCTAAGGACGAATTTTGAGAGCTTAAGGCTTTGTTTGATGAGTAGAGAGATTTTGTATTATAGGTTGTTTTCTCTAATGCTCACACTTAGCCTCTATTTATACTAATTCCAAGGCCTAGGGTATTAAATGCTGAACTTGGCCATCAAGGAGTGAGGAAGGGACTAGAATACACCAAGAGAAGGACCTAGAATCGTTTGGATGCAAAGGGGAAGCTTAGTGATGAAGATTTAGCAACTGCAGCTTCTCCAACCGGATCGGTCATACGACCAACCTATCCGGCTGGTCTTCAATAACAACTAGCCGACCGATCCGGTTGCGGGTTGCGACCGATCGGTTGGCGATGGTAAAAACACTTATTCTGACCGAATTCCAACCGATCTGGTTGCGAGTGTAACCGGATCCGGTTGGATCTTCTGAGATACAAAACTTGATCTTCTTTGATTCTTCAATCACTGAGGTCTTGAGATACTGATTTAGTCTTGTTGAAATGGGAATCTTCGCTTAGCTGAATATTTCTTCTTTTTCCTCCATTTCCCTGCACTTGGTTATGAACACTAGACAAACATCTCTAGATACGATTAAGTACTAAAATCACGCAAATATAACCAAATAACAAATATAAAAGTACACATAACGCTACTAAAAACATGCACAATCTGAGCGTTATCAATGACTTGTAGAATGCTCGTGATCTCGCCTTAGAGAAGGACCTATATGAGGATCACAAATAGAAAGAAAGAAGAACAACTCTCTAGATCAAGTGATCTATATGTTAGAAGAGAATGAGAGTGTATGAAAGATTTAGTAAGAAGAGGGGTGGTATAGAATGAAGAAATGGCTCTCTATTTATAGGCAAGTTTCTTCACTGTTCCCACGGATCCCACGGATCCCCTCCACAAGGGATCCGTCTAGTGTAATCCTAGGGATCCGTGGAACGCTCCTCTTTGCCCATGGGTTTTTTGGTTATGGGTCATGGGTTGGTCCATGGGTTATATCTAGATTCAATGTATCTAAGTATACATTGTATCAAGTCTCTTTGGGTATGGGTTAAGATCCATGGGTTATGATATTTACCCATCATAATAAACTATTACAACAAATGCTTAATTACTACATTTTTGTATTTAAATGGTTATATGTAAATGTTTTACAAAACTAACATGTATCCTTTATAATTGTACTTAAGATAACATTATATTTGTTATCAACAAAACACAAAGAGATCGCAAAATATTAATAAACGGTTTTACGGTTTATTTGTATTAACAGAACCCCAATTGAGTCGTTTTATAAGATTTATCATTCGATTTATATAAATATCAGAGTTTACAAAATGAGGTCCCAGTGGTTTTTACAGTTTATTAAATAAGTTTTCGAATGATAATATAGCCTTCTTGAGTATCCGTGCCCTTCCGTGCCATCCTCGTAAATTATGAACCTGAGATAAACATGCTAAAAAGTGTCAACACAAAGGTTGGTGAGTTCATAGAGTTTATGATTAAAACAGTTGAGTTCAATGGTTTGATTATTGTAATAAATACAAATATCGATGAAATAAGTAGTGGGTTACGTTGTTATCCACCCATAGTTCGTTTGTTTAGTAATCAGTTGAACACAAGTTTCAAGGTTGGGCCACGTTGTTGCACCCATAAATTTAGTAGTTGCAGCATTTGTATCATTGCAACACAGTATATATTGCCTTAAGTCTCATGAACGCAAACCTTAACACGAAAACGTCATAATAATGACGTAAGTTACAGACATCATAGTAATGATGTGAGCAACAATGCCCTCTGGTAGGAGCCTGCCATTCTCCTAGTATTCTCAAATAAAGTGCATTTGGTTACCTATCCGGCTAACACAAATGTGGCGTCAACTGCCAATAGATCTATTCACTATATCCGCGTTCACTCGCAAGTGATTAATGGTTCATGATATGAGGGACTTTCAGTGGCAATAGTGTATAACTTAGGCAATAACAATCAGGATCGCATACAGATAGTACTTGTGTTCAGGTTTGTAGCAAAACGTATAAAGTGTGATTATAAACTCATAGTAGTATGTAAAAGCTTTAGAGTACTTGTGAAAGTAAAAATAGGTAATTAAGCATGTATTTCCCCCAAAAATAGTATAAAACGTATAAAAGTAGGGGCTATGAAACTCACGGTAATTCATAAGAGTTTAAAATAAATGTAAACATATAAAGCAATATTTGACCATGTATCTCCCCCAAAACGTTCAAAATAAGGAAAAGAGAGGCTATGACTCACATTAATATGTAAAATTATAAAGTACTTTTGAATGTAAATGAAAATAGATAAGCATGTATCTCCCCCAAAATTAGTATAAAACAATTGAAAATGGGGCTATGAAACTCACAGTAATATGAAAAAGTTTAGAATACTTGTGAAAGTAAAAATAGGTAATTGAGCATGTATCTCCCCCAAAAATAGTATAAAATGCATAAAAGTAGGGGCTATGAAACTCACAGTAATATGAAAAAGTTTAGAATACTTGTGAAAGTAAAAATAGATAATTGAGCATGTATCTCCCCAAAAAATAGTATAAAACGCATAAAAGTATGGGCTATGAAACTCACAGTAATATGTAAAAGTTTTTAAAATAAATGTAAAAATATCAAGCAATATTTGAGCATGTATCTCCCCCAAAACGTTCAAAATAAGGAAAAGAGGGGCTATAACTCACCTCGATGTTACAGTAGTCTGGATGGAAAACAAATTAAGTAATGTGAATAAACTGCTCCGACTCATGACCTGAGTTAGTATGTCATGTTTTTAGTATTCGAATTCAAGTTTATGCGATGATAATGCTTTATCGGTAATTGGGTAAACATGAAGTCTCTTAAAAAATTAGTAATACTTATCATACTTATTTTTATGGCTCGGATGATTGTTAATAAATTTTTATCGAAACCCAAGTTGTTAAATATGATATGTTTCCAAAAGATTATAATTTACAATTTTAAATATTTACAGTTTTTACCCTTGCACTTTTAAAAATGACACTTTAAACCCTCAACTATGGGTTATTGACAAAATCAGCCCTTGTATAATTAACCTTGTAGAAATTAAATTTTTAGTCCAAGAAAAACTTTATCTTACAAAAATTACAATTTTTATGCTTGAAATTTTATAAGAAAAATTTACTTGTTTTTTGCCTAAATGGATAAAAGTGCGAGTGAATAAAAGCGAGGCCTTAAAAGCTTTTTACTATTTTCTTGATCCCTTCAAGAGTTTGTCCGGTGGTCTTTATAATGGTTCAAACTAGAGTTCTTAAGCTCTTACGGTTTGGTCGCAATGATTTTCCAAAGTAGGGGGTTAGTTGCCTTTTGTTGGTTTTGGGCGATAACAGGGCTAAATAAGGACAGATTTTACATGAGGCAAGCTAGTGTTTCTACAACGCATTTGACCCTTTAAACACTTTGTTGTAAGCTCTTCTAAATGGTATAGGTCTCATATCCTAGTCATCTTTGATTAGAAAGATACAAGTCCACGAACATGGCTACTTGGCCACGACGCGTTTTATGAAAATTTCAGTTTTAACCCATTAACTTTTACGGGGTCATCTAGAGACGTTGTAATATGTTTATTAACTCTTTTTAAGTTATTTCCCAGCATCCTATAACTCCCACGACTCAATTTTTGAAAAATGTACACAAGGCTTATTTATGAAAATTCCCGCGAGTCACCCTCTTTGTGGTTAATTATAAAATAGACTATAAGTGCTTTTAAAGACATTATTGTGGCATTAAAATCTTTGCAGCGTGCCCTTTAAAACGGTGTAAACCTCGTACTTTGAAACCTTTTAACTTGCAAGATATTAATTACGGAAAATGGCTACTTAGGCTATTCTTGCCAAATTGCAATTTTCGTTTTTAAACCATAAAACCCTATATCTTTTGCATGCGACCTTGTGAAATGTTGTTTTACCCATTTCTAATGTTTCTAAGATAGTTCCTAATCAAATTTATCAAAAATCCCGTGTTTTCCCACATACCTGTTGTAAGAAGCTTTTGGTGTTTAAGACTTTTGGCCAAAATGAAGTGATGTTTTTAAGCATGACGACTAGGCTTTTCAACCGTGTTATGGGGGCGTTCTAGAGTGTCCTAGGTGGTGTTTACAATGGTACTTTGGTTGACCCTAATACCTTTAACATGATGTAAATAAATGGGGCGCAAGTAGGGGGTGTTTGGCTATTTTTGTAACTTATACATAACAGCTGTTGGGATTTTTATTAAATTCTGGCTTCGTTATGCGTTTTCTAGACCCCGTGCACCTAAGTTTTTGAAGAAAACATCGTTCCGGACAACTTTCGTGTTTTAACTTTTTGATGAAACGGACCAGAAATGCCTCGAATTACGTGCCCAACGCTTCTGTCCACAGAAAGTTTCGGACAGATTTTTGGCAACTTCTTTAGACCATAACTTTTGACTCGTGTACTCGTTTTAAGTGATTCAAATTGCTACGTTTTCCTTATAAAATCCTTTTTAACAGTATGCATATGATATTTAAAAGTTAAAACGAAATAGAATGAGTTTAATAGACTTACAAACTTGAGATTCGACTAGAGCTAGATTGGCCTTCAAATGGAACAAGACTCTTTTCTTCCTTCTAGGCTCTATACTATCCTTACTTGGCTGCTACTAGGACCCTTAGATAAGTGACTAACTGATTTTGTATGTGTTTTAGGTGTGGTTCGAATGGTGTGAGTTCAAATGCATGAGAATGGCTTGCTATTTATAGGAGGGAAATGCTATGGACACTTGGAAGGTATGTTGAAGTGTAAGGGACATTGTTGAAGCATAATCTGGCGCGGACTGGATTCAACGACTCTCCTGGGCCGTTAGTCGTCTTCTCGAGCCCTAGTAGACCTGTCAACAAAGAAAACCCGTTAGGAGTGGACCCGAGGCCGTAGCCCCGGGGTCCACCTCCGACGGTCAAGTTAGTATGCGCTGTGGCATAGCAAAAAGTGTTAGGTTTAGAGATAACCTGCGTGTGTATATATAGGCATGGATTAGGGTTTAGGCGTAGAGTGGGCCGCTGATGCCGGGCCTGACCCATTTCTGGCCCAGTCCGGACCATACGTCAACAAGCCCCCCAAGTCTAGTATGAGATAGCACATGGCTATGTTATGCTAGACTTAAGTTCTGATGGCCGCGTAGGTGAAAGTGGAACCCGTATGCTGCATCCTGGGTAAGGGCATACCTTTTGTACCAGTAGCGACGCAGCATGGTGCGACAGAAGACGTGCTTCTGTAGCAGAAGTGCGCGCTGTGCGCGACAAAGATGTGCGACAGAAGACGTGCTTCTGCGCTGTGTGCGTTGTGTGCGACAAAGATGTGCGGCAGAAGACGTGCTTCTGCGCATAAGTGTGCGCTGTGCGCGACAAAGAGGTGCGACAGAAGACGTGCTTCTGCGCATAGGTGCGCGCTAAAGATGTGCGACAGAAGACGTGCTTCTGCGCATAGGTGCGCGCTAAAGATGTGCGACAGAAGACGTGCTTCTGCGCTGTGCGCGTCTTCACAACCGACAGAGGACGTCTCCCCTACGGCAAGTTGGTGCGAATATTTAAATTCGTCTTCGATCTGCTTCCAAATACACCTGCGTACGAAAACAGTGGTAGCGTATACCCTGGTAGCCCCCCAAGTTTGATGGTGCTACTCGTGTAGGAGCATTAAACTTATTTAATCTGCGAAAAACACTCAATGCAAAGATTAAAAGTATATGCCGCGAATCGCAGCATATAAAACCTAATAAAATTAAGCAATAAATAGCACATAGCATAAAAAAATATATAGCACATAGCATATAAGAAAATTAGCAGTGCGCACCCGTCGTGGGATGCGTACCGACGAAATAATTAATTATTTTTGTGTTTGGTCATACTCGTGTATGTGATGATATGCAGCGTACTGTAAATATCATTTAAGGAATCAAGTGTCTTGGTTCCAAAGTTGTTAAACGTGCACCATATGCGATGTTGCGCACCCGTCGTGGGATGCGCACAAAACTTATTCCAACGTCTCGAGAACAAGGTGTTTAACAAGGATACGTGATCCGGTGTTGATGGGTTTGCAACCCTCTTACTCAACAAGTTGTTTAGTAGGTTAACTTATCCTTTTACCATCGTGGGTTTATTGTAGTGCATGCACGCCTTGTAGGCAAGAGAGAAAAATAGGTCCGATCGTGCGGATATATTTTTAGGTCCTATCGTGCGGACTAAAAGATAAAATAGGTCCGATCGTGCGGACGTTTCTTTTCTAGTATCTTATGTAAAGAAATATCATGATCCTTATATTTGTATGATTATGAGAATATACTTACTAATATACTAATGCAGTAATATATTATCAAATTGTGGAATTCGCTATTAACAAATTCGGATAATCGCAGTAGTGTGGTCAACTATTAATAGCTTTAACACGTGATGATTGCATCAAATAAAATAAATATGTCATGAATCAATTGATGTATTACTTTTAGTTCTAACTGCGTCTTGTTGTGAATATGAATCATATAGTACGGGGGCTTACGTCATGTATATTCTTAACCAAATTAAACATTAGATCGTAAGCGCATATATGTCACAGTTTCTATGCAAAAGGTTTTAGAGTTATCGACTTTAGAAATTGATTTCTATTTTTCGGTAATATGAGAACACGAAACATAATTTATTCGTGGTCCCACGGATGGCGCCAACTTGTTGAAGCATAATCTGGCGCGGACTGGATTCAACGACTCTCCTGGGCCGTTAGTCGTCTTCTCGAGCCCTAGTAGACCTGTCAACAAAGAAAACCCGTTAGGAGTGGACCCGAGGCCGTAGCCCCGGGGTCCACCTCCGACGGTCAAGTTAGTATGCGCTGTGGCATAGCAAAAAGTGTTAGGTTTAGAGATAACCTGCGTGTGTATATATAGGCATGGATTAGGGTTTAGGCGTAGAGTGGGCCGCTGATGCCGGGCCTGACCCATTTCTGGCCCAGTCCGGACCATACGTCAACAGACATGGTGAGGTGGAGTATTAAAGGTTGTGTGGTGATTGTGATGGTGATGAGGGTGGCGTGATGTGGTGGTGTTCTTGGCCAAGGAGTTTACCCATAACATTTGACCATGGTGAAAGTTTCATGGAAACAAGGTGATGTGGATTTATATGGAGCAAGTAAACATCTTAAGGTTAGGGTATTAACAAGTATGATGCTAGAACTAGTTTGGTTGTGACTTAGTTCATTTCGAACTAAAGAGTAATTAGGGGGGACGTTTATGCTCAAAGGGTTGTACCTAGGCCTTAGTGAGTTGTACCTAGAGTGTAGAGATGTAGTATACTTAGTTAGGTTTCTAATTTATTTTAGATAATTACGTTTAGGTTAATTTAAGTGTAAATAAATAAAAGTTAAGGTTTAAGGTTGGTGCTTTATCGATTGTACATTAGCATTAAGGTGTTGTACTTAGGTTTATTAAGTATAAGAAAATATATTTTTAAAGCTTGTGCATACAATACTTGTAGTATATGCTCTATGGTGAGTACGCTGAGGTTTATAATGAGCTTTATATAAATAATTACCTCTTATGCATTAAAGACTTGTACGTAAGCTGAAAGACTTGTACGCTAGGTATAAAATGTTGTACTTTACTATTTATGAAAATTCGTAGTTATAATAAATTAGGGTTTCATGTAAACTCAAATAAATGGTTAACGTTTAACTTGAAAGTTTAATAATTGTACGTTAACGTAATAACGTTAAGTGGTAAATAAAAGTTGAAAACATTTATAGTTTTACATATAAAGATGTTTATATTTATTAAAGATGTGAGGTTCATCACATTGGCTAGTTGTTGTGATCAAATAAAAGAATATTGTTTCTAAAAAAAAAATTGGACGTAAAAAATGGATAAGTATTCTTTCGTTAGAATATTATATTAGTTTAATACGAGGTAAAATTTACCGGTGGTTACACATGTGAGCACAACAAGCGGGAAGAATTTCTCGATTTCCCATAAGGCTCCAAACATTTTCACATAGGATGAGTGCAAGAGGCTTGTACTCTTCTCGGATATCCCTTGTAAAGATAATGTTTGGATCGGAGTAATATGGTCGAGGTTTGCATATTATGCGATTTAAATCTTTCGGAGAGGGTATGTGTGAACAATATGGACTATTTTCTTCACGAAAGTTGAAGAGAGAATCAAGAGACCAATCTTCGGTGAAGGCACATTGTCCATGATTAGGAATCCGGAGGATGTGAGCAAAATGCCCAAGGGTTAGAGTAAACTTTTGGTTTTTGATATAAAACCAAAGAGATAGAGAGCGATCCGCGTTAGGAACGAGTTCGACTTGACGGAAGAATTCCATTATGAACCTTGGACATATCTTCTCGTTGATTTCAAGAAGACATTCTAGTCCTATGGCTCGGAAGGAGGTATTGATACCTTCTTCGAATTGTAGAGAGGTGTCTACAATACGTCCTTCGTGGAAGTGACGGTTTTCGAGATTATTGAACCCACGGACATGATTGCCAGGTGTGTTGGGTTCAAGGGAGATGTTCGGAGTGTAGACGCCAGTGAGTGAAAAATCAAACTCATATTCATGCGTCATATTTGAACCTATAGAAATGATGAGTTAATAAAAAGTGATGTTTGTGATCAACCTATGATTATCTAACGTTTTTATTTAGGTTTTTATTAACAATGATTTTTAACAAGAAAGACACTTAACTCACTTATGGTTTTGACATTCAAGTGGAGAATTACTTTTAGAAGAAAAGTGGTTTTTAATTTGCATGAAAAACTGTTCTCCAGTAGGACGGATCCCACGGTTCCTTTTCAAAAGGGATCCGGCTAGTATAGCTTTCGGGATCCGTGGATCTGTAATAACAGAAACAGATTTGATAAAAACATAGGTTTTACATTTTTATACCACGAAATGTGTTTTATCCTACATTTTCTTTTAGCATGCATACATGACTTCTAATGTATCACGAAAGAATATGAAACAAATAAAACAAAAGAAATGACAAATATATTATGATAATAATAACCTAGATAACTAGATTATTAGTAATATTGCATTTCAATACTAAGGATAATACAAAGGATTGGGTATATGATCCCAATGTAGATTAACAACACAAAGTAAATGTCTCCATATGTGAACTTCATCATAGGGAACACAAGTGCGATGAATGTTAAGGCGATGAGCACGAGTGCGATGTAAACCATGTTGATGACGGATCTTCTTGGTTTCGGTTGAGATGGAATGAGGAGGAAGATGAAGTTTTTGAATGAGAGGAAGTTTTTGAAATTGGAAGATTTGAAAAAGTGAGAGTGGTCGACGGTGGGAGTATTTATGGGGAAGGAGGAATTTTTGAAATTCGTGTTTTGTTTTATTATTAGATTAAAAGAAAACAAAACATAAGTTTTATATACCACGACTTTAGACGAGAAATAAGACACGTATGTGAGAAAAGGCTTCCTAATGAAGCTTCATGTAAAACATGTAATTTGCACAAAAGATAATCATATAAATACCTAAATAGGTATACTTAATTATCAAGCAAAGTAAAAAGAAAATCATACCTCTAGCGCACTTAGGAATGTCTTTACAAATGACAAAGCAAATGTCACTTAGACTATTCCTGCTCCTTTGCGTTTAAGATACCTTCTTAAGGAAAGTATTCTTGTTACCAAGCGACTCCTAAAGCTTGGTGGGTATGAGCTTTGACTAATCAACATGACAAAGAAGATTAGTGTAATTAAATGAAAAAAAAAAATGTTGTTATCAAATCAACATCCAAACGTATAGTTTTAAAAGACACTGTGTTTGTTTTTATGAAAAACCTTCTTTGTAGTTTTTAATTAACCATGGATCGTATCAAGTTTTTAAAGTACAATATACTTCAAGAAACTTGGTAACGAAGCTCTGATGCCAATTGTGGAAAACTAGAAGGGGGGTTGAATAGTTTTCCCAATTAAAACTTCCTTTTAAACTATTTAGATCGACTTATGTCAATCTATTTGGTTGTGTGTGTTGGATGTTGATAAACAAGCATATAAACATATGTAATGAAAAGATAAGAGTAAGAAGCACAAAACCACAACGAGAGTATTTATAGTGGTTCGGCTACAAGGACACCTTCCTTGTCCTACTCCACTCCCCGATTCACCTACTCGAGAGTTCGTAAACACTACACCTTTCACTAATGTCTTTTGTCTTCACTTCTAAGCACCTTTCACTAATGCTTCAAGTCTTGACTTCTAAGGACCTTTCACTAATGCTTCTTGTCTTGACTTCTAAGCACCTACCACAAGTGCTTATGCTATAGACGATAGATACCCTTCACTAATATCTTCGTCTTGACACTTGAGACATCTTTCACTAATGTCTTCAACACTACATTTCTTTGAAGAAAGAAAGGAATCATCAACAAGAAGACTTCAGTAGCCTTGATGATGAGGAAGCATGGCAACTCATGGACTTGAGCTTGCTCGACTTCAAAGGTGGTGATCTTGCCTTTAAGAGGAACCTAAAAGATCACACAAAAACAAAACTACAAACATAGATCTCTTGGATCTGAGGTTAGTGAGTTTTTAACTCAGGGAGAAAGTGTGTTAGAAAGGGGTGAGAAATAATGAAGAAATGGCTCACTATTTATAGAGGAAAAATCCTATTGTTCCCCGGATCCCTTCCACAAGGGATCCGTCTAGCGTTAAGCTAGGGATCCGTGGGACGCTCCCTTTTACCCATGGGTATTTTGGTTATGGGTCATGGGTCATGGGTTGAACCATGGATCTTTGGCTAGATACAATGTATCTTTGAGTGCAATGCACTTGGTCACTTGGGTATGGGTTGATCCATGGGTTATGGATATCATCCATGTATGATATAAGCATGATGTCATGCAATGGGTTATGGGTCAAGATCTATGGGTTATAGGCTTTTGGGTTGTACCCAACTACATTCAATGTATTTGCCCAATGGGTTGTGATACTTAAGTTTCTACCCATTTATATTACCCAATATACTACATACTAGTTATGTGTATATTTTATCCAAATATGTAAACACTAGTTGTTGTACATATGTATTACTAAATCATAAAATCACTTATACTTGTTTTAGTGCTTTATGTGAAAATGTGAAAATGTGAATATGTTAGAAACTATTAGTTCAAACCATTTACGTATTTTATTTGTTTCGTTAAAATGATTTTACGTTTGTTATCGACAAAACATTAGAAGATCGTAAAATATAAATAAACATTTTTACGGCTTATTTGTATTAACAAGGAGTTTTATGCAATAATTCGCAACCTAGAGTATTGGCACCATTATCTCATTTCGAAAGAGTTTATTTTGTGTTCCGATCATGAAGCGCTAAAGTACATCAATGGGCAACACAAGTTAAAGCCCAGACACGCCAAGTGGGTTGAATTCATGCTATCGTATACTTTCTCAATCAAGCACAAGGCTGGAACTTTAAACAAGGTTGCTGATGCGTTGAGTCGAAGGCATACACTACTATCGGCCATGCAAGTTCAAACCATTGGGTTTGAAACATTCAAGGACTTGTATGTTGATGATTCTGATTTTGTAGGCATATGGAAGAAGTCTCAAGATAAAACTTAACCACCATTTATCATTCAAGACGGGTTTCTTTTTAAAGGTAACATAATTTGTATACCTAACTGTTCCTTACGAGAATCAATTATAAAGGAGGGTCATGCAGGGGGTTTAGCGGGACACTTTGGAGTGACTAAGACACTGGCTTGGTTAAGCGATCATTTGTATTGCCCAGAATGGAACGAGATATCTCCAGGTTTTTAGAGAGGTGTCGAGTATGTAAACTAGCTAAGACTCGAAGCACAAATGCGGGTTTATACCAACCGTTACCTGTTACAGTAGCCCCCATGGGTGGATGTAAGTCTCGACTTTGTTTTGGGGTTGCCTCGTACTCAAAGGAATAAATATTCAATCATGGTAGTAGTAGACAGGTTTTCAAAAATGGCGCACTTCATTCCTTGCAACAAGACTTTTGATGCATCGAAGGTCACATGTTTGTTCTTGCAAGAGATTATTCGACTACATGGAATACCTAAGACCATTACATCAGACTGAGATGTCAAATTTGTGGGACACTTCTAGCGTACTTTATGGCGCTAGTTAGGGACACAACTCCAGTTTAGTTCTTCGCACCACCCACAAACTGATGGGAAAACCGAGGTCGTCAACAGAAGTTTGGGCAATTTTTTACGAAGTTTAGTCGGAGAGAACCCGCGACAATGGGATTTAGTGCTACCATAGGCTGAGTTTGCTTAAAACAGATCACAAAGTCGCACCACTGGAAAGACTCAATTTGAAGTGGTAAATGGAGTCAATCCAATTACCCTACTTGACCTCACACCGCTACCTACTCCAACACAGTTCAACTCTAGTGGCGAAGAACAGGCTCAACAAGTACAACAGATACACTTACAAGTTCGAGCTCGCATTGAAAAACAGAACCAGAAGTATAAAGAGCATGTAGATACTCAGCGCAAAAGAGTTGTATTTAGAGAGGGAGATTTGGTATGGATTTGACTTGGGAAGGAACGGTTTCCAGCTGGTAGGTTTGAAAAGTTACAACCATGTGCTGATGGTCCATTTCGGGTGCTAAAAAAGATCAACGATAATGCCTACAAGATTGACTTACCTGGTACGTACAACGTCTCATCAACATTTAATGTGGCAGACTTGTCTCCTTATGTCACTGATACGGAAGACAATGAAGTAGAAGAGGATGAGGATGTCGAGCAAGATTCAAGGGCGAATCTTTTCCTAGCAGGGGAGTATAGTGCAAGTGGCTAAGGTAAAGCAGTTGTTGACTTCCCATGGTCTGATGACATGTTCAATGTGGGTTAATTAGTTTTCATGGGTAGTTTTATTTATGTTTCAATGTTCCTTTTATTTTATTTGTTGTTGGCTATATAAAGCCTAGTAAGGATGTGTAGGAGGCAGTTGTTTTTAGTTTCAATATATCAAAAGATAGAGAAACCACTTTTCTCTTCATCTTCTCTTTCTTTATTTTCTCTTTGTCCACCATCAACATTCGCTGTTGCATTTATCTGATATCACCTACAACACAAGTCTAAATTTCACAAAAGGTGGAGATTGGCGGGAACATCTTGACCCCGGGTGCTTTTGGCACCATCTATTGTCCACCTCACAAGGAATAGCTCCGGCAACTCTCCTGGCCTAGTGGGGCACCAACTGGAGTGAGCACGAGCCAAGACTCAGACCCCTGAGCTCTTATTCCACAAAGTCTCTCAAGTGTGCCCATAGGTTTTGCGGAGGTGGGTACCTATATGAAGCAAATGCCAAGGATGAGACTTGAACCCGAGTCTATTGACTCAAGCACAAGTGCTCCAACCATTGGACTAATGCTCCACTGGTACACAAGTCTAAATATATACCTAATGCATAAATTACTTGTACAATTGCATTAGGTATTTTCTCTCTTTAAATTCTCACAAATCAATTTTTTAAATCAACCAATCAAATCATTAGGTTCATTTGTAGGCATGATTAGTAGGTCCAACAATCATTTTTCTATATGTTATACTAGGATGAACATTTTGACCCGAAGCTCGGTACCGAACCGAAACCATACCGGTTCTTATTATACGGTAGTTCTGGGACTACAAAGTTAAAGTGGAGAAAATTCGGTACCTTCAAAAACAGTAAAGGTGGAGGATAAAAACGTGAAATCTTGGTTTTATCAGAAAACAAAATGGGTTATTTTTTTAAATAAATTTTGAGATCCAAACAATCTTAATAGACTCTCCCATGCATACTACGCTGGAAATAGACGACTACAAATCCAAACACAAGTTTGGAGAAATAAAAGGCTCCTAAACAGTCTGTAACAATAGTTGGCTCTTTACAAACCCTCCCAACAATTAAACCATAACCTATTATCAATCAATAAAATTATCAACTTTGCATCCATAAAACTAACCCGATCATCATCCATTATATTTCAGTAATATTAATGATTTACTGTTAATGAGTTATGTTTAATGTTAGAGGAGAGTTATTTTACATACCAAACTTTTCTCACATACCAAGAGACTCATCTTCACCATCAATTTAAAAAGAAATCAATGTATGAGATTAAAAGAATTTTATTATTTCACATATTTTTTATAATTTAAATATCTCTTAAATCGTTAATCGTTAAGCGAAAATATTTACACCGTCGCGACGAGCATTTAATTATCTTTCTATAGACGGGCACTTTGATATCCTTTCGAAAAAAAGAAAAAAATTCATTTTTTTCATATTTTTTTTCGTTTTTTTACGTTACTGAAATTTGCATGAAAAAAATCATATATGATTAAACACTAAATTGAATATCACATGTGATATTAGTGTTAAATCATATATGATATGTAATATGATATGTGATATGATATGTAATATGATATATGATATGATATGTATGTCATATGTGATTTTACACTAATATCACATGTGATATTCAAATTAGTGTTTTATCATATATGAATTTTTAATGCAAATTTCAGTAACGTAAAAAAAACGAAAAAACTTAAAAAAAAAAGGTGAAAAATACGATTTTTTTTTGTCGAAAGTATATCAAAGTGCCTATCTATAAAAAGATAATTAAATGCTCGTCGCAATGATATATTTTTTTTCGCTTAACGATTAACGGTTTAAAGATATTAATATTTGAAAAAAAATGATGAAAGTGGGTTTTTTAAATTGTTGAGATTAATATCATACATTAGATCAAATAAAAATGAAGGGTGAATATTGATCTCTTGATATGTAAAGAATATTTTGTTCTCAAATGATCTTAAATATTAATGTTAATGATGTATATCTTTGTTAAATACAAATGTGAATATGTACTGGACATTATTTGCCCATAACATTTATTTAATGAGTTATGCTTATTGCTAGTTAATCTTGTTGAAAGACGAAACATAAGTAAGTATATTTATCTTCGTTTTTGGTTTGTGTTGATTTGGTTTTAGAAAAAAGAAAAAAAATGAATATGTACAATTTTATAACGAGTTCCGGTACCGGAATTCGGTTCATTACGAGACCGGTACACAATTTTATGTTTGAGAAAAATAAAGTACCATTAATTCGGTATCAATTTGGTACGAAATTGAAACGGAGCTCATCCCTAAATTATACCAATAATCGAATTTTAATTTTATATATATGTTTGAACCCATATTCCATCGATCGAACATCTTAGCTTATACGTGTTTCTGACGTTACATTGAACCACACTATATTTCAAGTTCATTTAAAATGCTAAAATACATGTAAAAAAGGAGAGTGATTCATGATTATCTATCTTTTTTCGAACAGAGATAACATTTCACCCCTCATAAATGGAGGTAATTTGAACACAACAAGTTACATAAAATATAATGGGCAAAATCGAAACCGACTTGCCAAACAAAATACACAAGGTAACAAGTTAAGCCAAAACAAGACATACATCATAATAGTTGTGACAGACTACAACAGCACCATACAAAGGTGGGGGAATCACCAAAGTGAGCTTTTGGTAGACACAACAATATGAAGATGTAGCTTGACAAAAGTACATAAAGTACATAAAACATACATAGAAGATAAAACTGAGCATCCTTAAAGGAGCCAGACCTGAACCAAACAGATCTAAAGTCGAAACCCAAGGCAGCAGCAAGCCATCGATGACAGACCGCAACATATCTGAGCAGAAGAGACCGGATGGTAATGGATCTGAGCAGAAGACAGCGGTGGCGGCAGCGACTACAGCGGCAGCGGCGAAGATGAGAGATGACATATCTGTGAGGAAGGGCATTTATTGTGGGAAGGAAAAAGTACAAGAAAAGATGGCAAAGGAGGTCCAGACGGCCGGCCAAAACCGACCGCCGGAAAAGTTGAGATTTGTTTGGGCTTTTAGAGAGAGGTTGGAGAGAACTATACTTTTAGAGAGAGGTTCGTTCCATGACTATCTATCTGGGAAGTTAAGCTTTTTATGGCTTTGATGGAAACGATATATAACCAGTATTCTCGTGACCGATTCCGACTTTTCTCTACTCATCCCAAATGTACAGCTAATCTCTGTTGTAAAAATCGGCTCAGGCGGTCGATTAATCCCCGCATAATCGCTGATCGCTCACTAAGCGCCTTGATTTATCATAATCGGCCTATTTAATCGGTTTGGTCAAAGATCGCTTAAAAATCGGTCAACAAACCGATTAATCGGAAAAAATCGAACAAAATCGGTCTAATCGAATTAATCGAACAAAATCGCTTAAAAATTGGTCAACAAAATCGCTTCAAAATCGAACAAAATCACTTAAAAACCGGTCAACAAACTGATTAATCGGTCAAAGACCTCTTAAAAATGGTCAACAAACCGAGTAATATCTATGTTTGACTTTGAACTTTGAAGAATTATATATTATGTTTATATTTGAACACTTAAAATATTTGAACTTTGATTCACTATGCTTATCTCATACCTATAGTATAATATAGTATCTAAAATTACAATTTTGTGCATAAAAATTTCAATCCGATTAATCCTCGCCTAACTGATTAATCGCTAGGCCCTACCTGACCGCCTCACTAACGCCTAGCGATTTTTACAACCTTGCACCTAATAAAGTTTAAAAAGTTAAAAGTGAGTATTTTTTGAAACTTTTGAATGTCTTTACCACCGAGCCACTTGAAAAATAGTTTTTCTAAGGCAATAGAAAGCCCGAACCTATTATACGAATCTCATATATACGGTACGGTATCGGGACTACAAAATTAAGGTGTTTCGGTACCTTCAAAAATGGTACAAGTAAATGATAAAAACTAGAAATTCCGATTTTGGCATCGGAATACAAAATAGGTTATTTTGAATAAATTTTGAGATCCAAACAGTCTTATTAGACTCTCTCATGCATATTAGGAAAAAGACGACTACAAATCAAAACACAAAATTGGAGAAATAAAAGGCTCCTAAACACAAAATAAAGAAAATGATTCTTGTTCAGGCTATTTATCGGAGAGGTTAACATTTTTATAGCTTTGATGGAAATGGCATATAACCAGTATTCTCATGACAGCTTTCGACTTTTCTTGACTCTCCCAAGATGTCTTTACCACTAAAAGCATGGGGTGTCATGGCACACTCATACCTCTTCATTTGGGCCTTACTTGTGGCGCATCACCTCCACTTCACTCCAACACACTCACTTAAAAATACCTCTCATTCACAACTAACCTCAACCTCTTCACTTGGGCCTCATCGACCCTCATTTTATTTCTTTTTCATATTTTTTAAACACAATAAAATTCATTTCATTTAAATAATTTTTTTCTATCTTCGATTTAAGAAAATGTACGCATCCGATCACTCGTATTTACGATCACTGATTATTGATATCGGTCCCAATATAAATTGTTTACATTTTTTACTCAAAATATAACTTTTGTTTTTAATGTATAAAAAGTACTTGTAGTTAATTTGACGTGGCCACTTTGGTTGTCCTTCACTCCCACGTGTTAACTTTAATTTTGTCACATGCGCCTTCACTTTCATCTCCCACTCAAAATTTAATTCATTAAACATCGATCATATCTACCTCAAACAAACATGAACATGATCCCCAACATCCAGTAGTGGTTCATATATTAATCCTTAATTTTGTTAACTCTTATTTGTATATAATCTTTGCAACTTATTCAGAACAAACACTGCAAATCTTTTGTCTTATTCGTGTCGTGGGAATGGCGAGTGGGCGAGTGGTTGGTATGGTGGCGAGGGGTAGCGGAAACCGGCGAGCCCTCCACCTAAGATTGGCGAGTGACTTTCGTTGTGATACCTCTTGCTATAAGCAATTTCAAAAATAGTTTATTTATTTATTTATTTACTTATTTATTTATTTATTTTTATATTTAAGCGAAAGAAGCCCAAACCTATTCATCAAATAAGGTTGATAATTTGACAAACGAGTACATGACAAGATTATTAAGCCTACTTGAAGAAAACGTTAGAAAATTCATTTTAGTATATATGTGGCTATATATCTTGCCAAATAAATCTCAATTTCAACATGACCACACAAAACGAGGTTTTAAAAGTGAGGCTTTAAAAAATGAACATTGAATAGAAAGTTTCAATTTTATATCATAAACATACAGACTAGCCCCACACAAAATACGTGACATTCTATATATATACTAAAACGCTAGGTCGGTGACCATAAAAAACGTTTCTATTCTCACGTGCTAAGCAGGTGCCGTGTTTTTCATAATACATACCTTCCTGGGCTTCCGTGGTTACTAACTTTGGGCTGACGTTTTGGGCCTAACATTGGATGTCATCAGATACTCCGTGACTCATATATGACTGTTGGTTAATCTTCTGCCACCTGTTGTTTTCTGCATTAATTTGGGATAAAGTCGAATGCCAAAACACTGTCTTCAAATACGCATGCCAACTGTGGTTTGACCCCTTAATACCTATCAGTTCATCAAATCCAAGTGATGAAGATGATGAAGTCCGTTGCAATTATAGTTAATCAAAATTGAAGTTTTAGGGTTTCAGTTGTGTTTTTTTTTTTTTTTTTTTTTTTTTTTTTTCCCAGTAGATTTCCTTTCTTTATAGTTGATTCATGTTCGGTTATACTTAACTGGAACACTCAATAAGGTATGTAAATTTAATATTGGTTTTCTTGATTATTATATATTTATATGTATTATAAGGTTGGTTTTGAAATTATCGACTGCTATATGTATTGAAGCTTTCTAAGGAAGAGATAATAACTTCATCTAGGTATTAATCAGTCATATGTTTATATTTGCATACCATGGGTGCTGAAGAAGACTGTTTTCACAAAGACGAAGTAGCTGCAGTTCATACTAGGTATTAATCAATCGTATGCACAAGTTCCATCTACTTTGATATCCACTATGGCTTTGTGTCTAATAATTTTTCTGTTGTGTCAACTTAACGATGTTTCTTTTGTAAAATATTTTTTATATCAGGAATAGGGTCCAGGAAATAGTTGCAGCCGCCAAGTATTCGCCTAGGCGCTGTGGAAATATGTTACCGCCCCCGATAGTTGAGCAATCAAATAGCTACAGCACTTCAGCTGATGATTCTTTGCGTATTCTTGAATGGTCCCCATTTACTTCACAAGAAGAACTACTACAACAAGTGCCTTTAAGTCATATGCTGCAATTTAGGTGATCTATTGTGTATCAACTTACATTACAACATTATACTTTTTTTTTCTTCTTTCTTTTTTCAGTTTCAAGGTATTGGGTCACATGGGGCGATCGTATTGATATGTAACTTATGGCCAATAGTTGCATTTTATTTTAAGGTCTGTTAACTTATTGCAACCTCTTATTATTACATGTGCACAGCAAGAAAGCACAGCGAACTTAAGAAAGAAATCAAGAAAGAGGCCGTGAGTATTTGGAAGAGACGCGCATGTGACAGATGTGACCGTAAAAAAAAAAAAAAATTCACTATGCGAAAGATCAAATTTGAAGATTTAAGGTACTTGGTCTATTTCTATTTCATGAGATAGAGTACTAACTATAAATGTGTTGTACTAAAAAAAAATGTTTGTCTGACTCTAAATTTTTTAGCAGTCAGCAAGCTCATTTCAAGAATCTACTCAAACCTTTGAGAGCTTTTGCAGAAAGAGTGGTGCAGAAATTCCAATACAAGCTACTGAACCATATTTTAGATGGGGAATTATCAGAGGTATTAACTTAGCTAATACTAATAGGTTAAAAATTAAACGGTATCCATAGGATAAACCATATATCTCTTTCAGGGATGAGTGACAGAGATAGAAGGGAAAGAAATAGACATACATAAAGGAAAACGAATGAAATATTCTGATGGAAGAAGTCAAGAGTTCTGTGAATAACTCGGGTTTGTTGCGGATTTTTTGACTACGACTAAGTTGAAATGTGGTCTACTGCTAAAGTGTTATTGAAATGTGGTTTCAAATTGGCTACAGACAATTATGTTGCTCATATATATGTGACTGATATGTATGTTCTTGTCTTAGACAATTAGTGGGTCCTTTCGTAATTCCTTCCATTCGAGAGCAGCAATTGCATAAACAATTATGTTAGTGGATATGTATGTTCTTCTGTTACACTTTAGTTTAAGTTTCATATATATTCATGCATTTACACTACTTAGGCTTCACTTTATTCCTTTTTACACTACTTAAGTTGATTTTAAATCAACTACAGCCCATTTAAAGGCTTAAATATAAATCAATATTTTTACTTTTTAGTATGACTAGAACTATTAGCATAAATCTATTCTAGGTTGGCGGAATTTTGAGGTGATTAATAAAGAGGACTTAGAATGCAGTTGATTTACAGGCCACTCGATTTACGTATGCAACAACTATTAAAGATAATGATGAGACTAAAGTATGGTTCGACATGTCTTGCGCTAGACTGTTGAGGGTTGTCTCCAAACTTGCAGCCTGTCAGGATGAAGTAGGGTACACCTTTGGGGTACTGTTAACTCGGGGTACTGTTAACTCTTTTTATAGTAGGAATTTGGTAAATTTTGTTTAGCATGATTATTATTCCATGAAACGGATTCGAAGTCAAACCTGTGTGTAGACGATCGAAACTCATCTGCAGTTTCAAACTGTATAGTGTTAATGGATTGGTTCCGAACTTTTTTTAGTTTTAAAGGACCTCTTTAGTTACCGAATCAATATTTGCGGATAAGAATTTAGGATTTTCTTTATTATATTCTTACAGTTTTATAGCACAACTTTCTTTATTCTGAAGTAGTATATGCTAAAGTTACTGAATCAATATTTGCGGGTAAGAATTTAGGATGGGTGGTTGCTATTTTCTTATTGCCTATATCAGACCAAAATAATATATGAAGGTTACAAGAGTTGATTCATATTTTTCATACTATTCAAGTGGATCATATTTTGATTGCATCAAAATTTGTCTCTCCATTGTGAATGACGAAAAAATTGGACAACTAGCATGTATCAAATATTTTGTATGTTGATGGTAATTTAATTGCCATAAGTAGCAGTTCAATGTATAGACCAAACACATAACTTACATTATCTAAAAAAGAGGCTAGGCTATCTGTTGTGGCTGATGCTTAACCACAAAAGATTTTTCATGTTTGGGTTATAAAGACCGGTAAGACCATCTTAAAAACGCCCGCCGCAACGCGGCGGGTGGTTTCCATCTCGTTCATTAATTTAAATCTATAATTAAAAATTAAATAAAAAATAATATCAGTAGAAAACTTGCTTTAAAATAGACTATAAATCTAATAATAAATGATTAATATACAAATATGTTACTAAACTTTACAAAAAAGTTCGTCTAAGTTACTGAATCTTTTATTTTGTTCACTTAAGTTACTGAACTTTGAAACTTTATTCATTCTGGTTGCTGAACCTTTAAAATGATGACATTGCTTATTTTTTTAGTACAAAACGGTCATTGTGTTTAGTCTGGTTTCACGAATTTAGTCCATAAACCACTATTTCTGTTAGTTTGACCGTTTTTCTTATGTTTTCTCTCGTTTTCTTATGTTTTTATCCGTTTTCGTCCGTTTTTATATGTTTTCGTCCGTTTTTATACATTTTCGCCCGTTTGCTTTACGTTTTCATATGTTTTTATGTGTTTTCAACCGTTTTAATACATTATCGGCCATTTTTATACGTCTTTATTCGTTTTCATTCGTTCTTATACATTTTCATCCATTTTTATACACTTTCGCCAGTTTTCTTACGTTTTTGCCCGTTTTCTTATGTTTTCATATGTTTTTATCCGTTTTTATACCGTCCATTTTTATACGTTTTTGTCCCTTTTTATCCGTTTTTATACCTTCCGTTTTTATACGTTCTCTTCCGTTTTTATCCGTTTTAGTACGTTTTTATCTGTTTTTATCCGTTTTATACGTTTTCGTCCGTTTTTGTCCATTTTTTTACATCTTCATATGTTTTTATCAGTTTTAATACGTTTTTTAAAATGTATGAAAACGTAAAAAAAAACTTTTAAAAACGTAAGAATACATATGAAAACGGACGAAAATGTATGAAAATATAAGAAAACGGTTGAAAAAATAAGAAAAATTGACGAAAGCCTATAAAAATGGATGAAAATGTACAAGTACAGATGAAAACGAATAAAAACGGATGAAAACGTATAAAACGGTTGAAAACGAATAAATGCATATGAAAACGTAAAGAAAACGGGCAAAAACGTATAAAAAAGGACGAAACGTATAAAAACAGATGAAAACGTATTAAAACTGACGATAACTAGGGCTGTAAACGAACCGGACGAACACGAACGGAGCTTTGTTCATGTTCGTTCATTTAATTTTAACCGGACAAATAAACGAACACGGACGCTTAAACGGACGAATTTTCTTGTTCATGTTCATTTATTAAAAATATGAGTTGTTCATGTTCGTTTATGTTCGTTTATTAAGACACTAAGCGAACGGTAAACGAACGAACATAAATGAACATAGACAAACAAACATAAACTTTACTAATTTATGCACGATATATTATTTTATAAGCGTTGTTTTGTTTAAACAAACCAATTTTAAAATTATACAATTAAAAAATATGATATGCGAATATAAATAAATAAATAAACATAAACGGACGTTAACGAACGCATAATCGGACGTTCACGAACATAAATGAACGGACGCGACTTTTGTTCATGTTCGTTCATTTAACTAAACGAAGTAAAATATGGTTCATGTTCGTTCATTTAATAAATAAACGAACATAAACGAACTTTTTACCGAACGGTTCATGAAATGTTTACTAAACGTTCAGTTCGTTTACAGCCCTAACGATAACGGATAAAAACGTATGAAAACATAAGAAAACGGGTGAAAACGTAAGAAAAATTGGCGACAAACGTATAAAAACGGACGAAAACGTATAAAAAACGGACGAAAACATATAAAAATGGATGAAAACGTATAAAAAATGGGCGAAAACGTAAGAAAAATTGGCGAAAACATAAGAAAAACTGGCGAAAACGTATAAAACGGACGAAAACGTATAAAAATGGACGTAAACGGATAAAAACGTATGAAAATATAAGAAAACGGGCGAACACGTAAAAAAACTAACAAAAGCATATAAAAACGGTCAAACTAACAGAAATAGTGATTTAGGGACAAAATCCGTGAAACCAGACTAACCACAAGGATCGTTTTGTAAAACAATGTCATATTTGAAAGGTTCAGTAAACAGTGTGAATAAAGTTTCAAAATTCAGTAATTTAAGTGAACAAAATAAAAGTTTAATAGACGGACTTTTTTTAAAAAGTTTAATAACATATTTGTATATTAACCTAATAATAAACAAATAAAATACTATTGATGATAAAGAAAGTTGATTCTCAATTTCAAATCATCACATGTCTTGTACTTGTTGTAAAGTTATAATAATATTTTTTATTTGATGATTTTTCAAATTCACATAATCTCACATAATCACACGAGATATAAAAAATACTTCCTGCGTCTCGTGTTAAATGTCCATTTTAACTTTTGTGATTTTTTTTCAACTTTGACTATAAATATTTTTATTTGTTCTATATAATACTTGATAAAAATTATACCAATGAAAATACATTTAAAACCTAATCAATTCATATATTTTGCATCAAATATTATATAACACAAATAATATAATTTAAGACAAAAGTTAAACAAGAAAGACATTAAAAAATTAAACTGAACACTTAATACGAGACGGATATAGTAATAAAATACTGAAAGAATGATCAAATGATTAAAAAGAATTATTGTGTCATATAGTGAGAAAGTGATGATTAAGTTTTCATCCATCATACTATCCTATTTTTTTTTTTTTTTTTTTCATTTTTTTCTTTTTTTTTTTTTTTTAATTTTATATATAGATTTTTCTTAGTTAGTTTTAAGAAATAAAGGTCATGTCGTATGATCATAACCTAATTATTTGAGCACTTTAGAGGTTATGGGTTTTTTTTCCCACCTAATGGCCCATCTATACAATAGAATCTTAGGACATGCTTGGTATCATTAATTATGCTTGGTATACTATTATGTAATGGATCATTACCCAAAATAAGGTAATGGAGCATTATCTTACAAATTGTGGGTTATGAAAATTAGGGGTAATGCAATACTCATTACATTATCTTTGATAGTGTTTGGGTTAAGAAAAACACATTAACCTCCAAACTAGTGGTGGTGGTGGCGGCTGGTGGTGGTGGTGGTGGCTGATGGTGGTGGCTGGTGGTGGTGGTGGTGGCTGTTGCTGGTGGTAGTGGCTACTAGCGGTGGTGGCTACTAATGGTGGTGGTGGTGGGTAGTGGTGGTGGTGGCTACTAGTTGTGGTGGCTGCTAATGGTGGTGGTTACTAGTGGTGGTGGCAGTGGTGGCTGGTGGTGGTGGTGGTGGTGACTACTGCTGGTGGTGGCTGTTGGTAGTGGTGGTGGTGGGTAATCATTACCATACCACCCAATTTACTTGGTAATGTCCCATTACTCAATACTAAACAATGATTGCATTCTCTACTCTTAACCAGACATGTTTAATCATTACTTTTCCCATTCACCACCCCCATTACCCCCAACCAAGCACCCCCTTAGTATCCTTTTACCTTTCCCATTCTTATTCCTTTATTTGAACCAAACGCCCCCTTACTATTTATGATTTGATATATATCTTTTTCAAGCAAATTACTTGTCTATCTAACATATGGGCTAAATTTGAGGCCTTTGAATTTTGAAGGCTGTGATCGGTAGCCCATCTTGTCTGCCCTCAGATTTGGCTAGGACCACAAAACCCGAACACTATAAGCATATTCGAAACCAACCAAGTTACTTCAGTCACATACGTCTACTTATTTTAATAAAGAAAAGTGCATCATCTATTTTTCTGTCCACAACAAGCTTTGAAGTAACATACACCATATATCATATGGGACGAATCGAACTTGTATCATGCACCACAAACTGTTATCAACTCTTTAGCGACACCAATAAACCCACGTAGACTAAATAAGTAACACCAATAACTTTTCTAGTTCAATCTACATATAGTAACATACCAACATCACCAAGCCACCCCAAATCAAAACCAAATAATGTATACTTTACCACAAAACCACTACATTCACCATGTAGTTTCCAAAGGCCGCCACAATAGACGACACAACAACCATGTCGTCTATTGTGCCGCAACAACTCCAATAAAGACTAGACCAAAACTAGAACCACTCGTCATAAACACCACACCCCTCATTACTCCACCAAAATCTGACGACCCAAGTCTAAAATCGACTTGGTCCCATCGAGCATGGGTGGCCACAGGATGCACAACTGTACTTGCTTCCCTAGCTAGTTCTATAGTTGGATCATATGATTCGCATATATGGGTTGAACCCATTTTATCTGGATTTGTTGGTTACTTGTTTGCGGACCTTGGGTCAGGTGTATACCATTGGGGCATCGACAATTATGGCGATGCCTCAACTCCACTAGTTGGTTCGCAAATTGATGCATTTCAGGGCCACCATAAGTGGCCCTGGACCATCACTAAAAGACAATTTGCTAATAATTTATACGCTCTAGCGCGTGTGGTTACTTTTACAGTATTACCAATGGACATAATCTTCCATGATCAACCTGTAATATCGGGGTTTGTTGGGATGGCTAGTGGGTGCATTATGTTTAGCCAACAGTTTCATGCGTGGGCTCATGGGACTAAGAGCAAGCTGCCACCACTCGTGGTGGCATTGCAAGACTCCGGGGTGTTGGTATCCCGATCACAACATGGGGCGCACCACCGACCGCCTTATAACAATAATTATTGCATTGTGAGTGGGGCTTGGAACAAGTTATTGGATGAGAATAAGGTGTTTGAGGCTCTAGAAATGGTGATCTTTTTCAAGTTTGGTCTTAGGCCACGGTCATGGAGCGAACCAGACTCCAATTGGACCGAAGCCACGGAGGATTCTCTCATAACGACTTCGATTCCATGATACTTGATAAAATTGATATATCAAATAAGTGTATAGTATATACCATTGTTCACTGCATTCTTTGCTACGTTAAACATTCAATACTTTCTAGTTTAGTTTTATTTTTCTTTTTTTCTCCATTTTGTAAGAATGGGTCAAATGGCCTCCATTTATTCAAAGAATCTATAACAGTAGTCTTATCAGGCTAAAAAAATTCTTAAGCATGCATGTTAACTAAAATTTGTGATGTTAGTTTGAATACAAGATCAACAGCTTTATTTTAACTGCATTCACAATTAAACGAGACTAATATACATTTACATATTTAGAAAAATGAGTTAGACAAAATAAGTTTCCTCAAATTATCCGAGTTAAGAATGTTGCGTATACATCAATTTTGGGCTCAGCTACTCATTCATGACATATTTAGTAAGTTTTTTCAACTTACACGATTTGTAATTCTTCATCATCAATGACAACATTCGACTTTTGAGTTGAGAATACTAAATCAGGAGCCATAAATAACTTAGGTAACTTCAATTCCATTTAGGACAATTTTTGTTTTATGCATCAAGATCGTTTTGTTGTTACGTTTCATGATTCGTAATGCAATGACACATGACACTTGCGGCCTGCTCGTGACTATCAGTATAAAAGAAGAGAAAGGAGAGAAAATAAAAATAAATGAAAGGATACAGCCGTGTGTTATTGAAAGTATAAGGTTTAAATTAAGCGTAGTTTAAATAAACACGCCATTTTAAATTCAATAACACATGAGGTGTCGTAGTATATATGTATTTCATCCATTGTTAACCAAGGTATCGTGTTAGGATAGTTTAGGGTAACCATTTATCGAATGATGAAATTTTAGATACTAGTTCTTCTTCCAAAAGCTGGTGTTCATACAACTTTCCTGCATAATTACAACTTATCATGCCATGACTAGGGAACGAAGTATTAAAGGAAATTTCTTGTAGTTAAGAGTCTAATCAACGATGATTACAACCAAACACTCTCTTAATTCGGTCATTCTCGTTATCATAGAAATTGAAATTATCCCGTCATTCTCATACATATTTCCAAACCAATCACTCCCAAATATCTATTTCCTAGTCCACAACAAGTTTCAAAACGAAACCATGAATTAAAAGCTGCATATTTGATCAAATATGTAGATACTATATATGGATGTAATTTTAATATGAAAGCAACACCATTTCATTCTATATATATATACACTAAATCACCCCTAGTTACCCCAACTCAAACTTCAATTATGTCCTTCAAACAACTAATCAACAAGCCAAAAAAAGTCGTTAATCGACCCAAAGTTGATGACCTAAGTATTAAATCGACTTGGTATCATCATGTAGGGGTGGCCACCGGATGCAGCACAATATTACTTTGTTTAGTTAGTTCTGTCATTGGATCAATCAATTCACACACATGGTTTAAACCCGTAATCGCTTGCTTCATTGGGTACATTGTCGCTGACCTTGTGACCGGTGTCTACCATTGGCTTATTGACAACTACGGTGATGCTTCCACTCCAATATTTGGTTCACAAATTGAGGAGTTTCAACGCCACCATAAGTTGTCTTCGGGGATCCCAAAACATGAGTTTGATAACAATTTAAACATGTTAGGGTGTTTTATTACGTTTATAATGCTGCCAATTGATTTAATATATCATGATCGTTCTGTGTTTATGGGGTTCATGGGGGTGGCTAGTGGATGTGTCATGCTTAGCCAATACTGTCATGCTTGGACTCATATGACTAAGAGCAAGTTGCCACCAATAGTGGTGATATTGCAAGATGTTGGAGTATTGGTATCTAGATCGCAACATGCTGCACACCATCGGCCACCATATAACAACAACTATTGTATCGTGAGCGGGGTTTGGAATAGGTTTATGGACAAGCTTAAAGTGTTTGAGGCTCTAGAAATGATGGTGTTTTTTGTGCTTGGTGTGAGGCCGCGATCATGGAATGAACCAAACTCCGATTGGAAGGAAGATGCGACGGCTACGAATTGACTTCCATGATATGTATCAGCACTTTCCTGAAATCTGTATCCATAACCACTCAGTAAAGTTATATAGATTATTGCTTATGTCAAGCTAAGTTTTTTATTCCATATACACATATATATAATAAAGGTAGTGGCTATATATGTAAACAAAAACAGCCCAATGTATAATCAATCTAAAAACTGCCATCACAAGAACATTGTCCTAACAACATATTAATTTGATGGGAGCATGCATGCTTCTCTTCTTTCGTATTATATATGCTAACTTAGTTTCAGGTAGTGTGCTCTTGATCTTTTCAAGTTTCTAAGTTTTACACTTTAATTTGCTTATTTTAGCAAAAGCAGATAAGTTATGGATAAAAAGGGTGAATTTTAAGATAGGACACAATAACCCATTCGCATATGTTAAATGTTTATAGGTTATGAGGTTAAACTTGTAATCTGCCATCTCAAATAAGCATTTTGATATAATTAGGTCACGACCAACCTGCTTATTAACTAAGCAAATAAGCACAAGAGTCTGTTTTATACAAATACTCAAAGTAGACAAATTAAGCAATCAAACACCATCTTAACTTGTTGTATTATCAAATGCAATAAGCTCAATTACCCGAACACATGTTTGAATGTGCTTACTGTGTTTTTTAATGCTTGAAAAATGTAATTTGAAAAGGCTAGTAGGAGATAGCTTTTTGTGGAAATGCATAAGCTAATTCAATTAAGCAAACAGCCCAAAAACTTTTATCAATCGGTAACTTATGATGTTTCGACCACTACGCATTAACCTTTATTATGTTTGTAATCTATCAGTGGATTCATGCACATCTTATGAGTTACTACATCATGATTATATGTTCTTCCTCTGTCACTCGCGTAGACTGGCTTATCTTCCAATATTTTGTGCAGTGTTAATTTTATTATCAACCAAAATGTGGTTCATAGTAAATGTGATATCATTGGTGATCTGAATCCATTCACTAGTGACAAGCGCTAGACTCATGTATTTGAAATAAACTTGGATAATGTTGAGGCCGATAAGAATGATGATCGATGTTGATGTTAGTGGGGTTTGGAACAAGTTTTTGGATGAGAATATGGTGTTTGAGGCTCTAGAAATGGTGGTGTCTTCTAAGTTTGGCCTTCGACCGCGGTCATGATGCAAACTAGCAGACTTCGATTGTACTGAGGCCACGGAGGATTCTCTAGCAACTTCATTTATTATACTTTTATAAGTTTAAGACAGATATATAAAATTAGTATATATCATTGTTCATTGCATTTATTCATTGTTCCGCTAAAAAAATGCAATACCTTCGAGTTAGTTTTTTTTTATCATTCTGTAAGAACGGGCCAAAATACAAATGATGTCAATGGGTCTTCATCTATTTACAAATTTCATAATACCAGTGCTTCGAATTAGGCTAAAAATTTCCAACCATGTTCCTAACCAAAATGTTTGAATACAAGATTAACAGTTACAGTGAATTACTAAATTCACATTAAAATGAGACTAAAATAGATTTTCGGTGTAAAGACACCAAAAACTTGGTTAAGTTTAACTAAACCCTCGTCGCTCGACTTAACTCCACCTTAACTATATACATATATGTTTTACATATACCAGGTAAGTTTTAGACTGTGTAAGTCCACAATCCGCGCATCTAAATAATGCTAAATAGTTTAGACTTGGAATTTTAATCTTAAAACGAACATATATTGTTTTGTAACTTGAGATGCTAGAAATTACCCTTCTCTCCAAGTCCCGACTATTTGTACACCAACATGTAACATCGGTTGATGACCTTTATAAAAATGAGATGTAAAAGGACTTGGACCATATGCATCTTGAACTGGCCGGTTGAGCACCAGGTTTACGCATCAACCAGTTAAAATTTGGGAAGATATGTTGAGAATGAATTGTAGATATTTTCGCATTGGAATTGTATAGTGAAATGGGTTGAAAATGGAGATGAAAGTTTTCAATAACTACGGAAACTTATATTTACTATTTGTAGAAACAAGAGGGGACCAAAATTGTATTATTTAGCTACAACTATCAAGTTACAATAGTTTAGACTAGTTTTGAGCCCCCGATCATTGAACAGATAGTATAACGGGTAATAATGTTTAAATAACTTTGTTTTGAAGTTAAATATTGTGATAATTCATAAATCTATTGTGATGTTTAAAATTTTTCTCTAAAATTATATTAAAACTTTAATACTTAATTATATAGTTATAATACTCATACATGCATGAGTTTTTACGTAATTTTTTCATTATGTGTTAATATTGTTAGGTCACTAGTTTTACAAACACAAGTAATATAGAAAGAGATAAAGGCGATTGAACAAGATCCAAACACACACACACGATAATAAGGCACGGTTATGCGTAGATGTGAGTGAAAGAGAATAACTTGAACAACCAACCTTCAAATGAAGGTTTACATAAGGTATTTATAGGAGGAAAGCTAGGGCAACACTCCTAGTTTTCATCCTTTTTTTAATGGGCTTGAGCCTAAGCTCATGGGCCTTCTACATAAGCTTAAGGCTAATAACAAACATAAAGGCCATAATAAACTACATATTACATATCAGTAACTAACACTTGAATTAAGGTTTAGGAGTGATTCCAACAATCTCCCCCTCAAGTGTTGGTGATGAAAAACGGTGAAGGCGTTGATGTAATAGTAGCTTTGACGTCTTCTGTCATTCTTCTTTCTTGTGAGAAGGAATGCCTTGATTCGAACAATCTCCCCAGTGTAGAGAGATAGTTTTCTTTGAACAGTTATGCTTTGACGTCATCATTAACTTTGTTCTTTGATCATTGTTCTTTGTGATGAAAGTGATAGTATGTTGTTGTCTGCATCAAGTCTGCCTCAGGTCTGCTTCGCCGCTACAGTGTCTCCACGTCATTCTTCAACATGCTCACACGCTCTTTGACGTTGGAATTCAGTACTGATGAAGTTCTTTAAGTCTTTAACTTTGTAGATTCTTTGATTTGACGAAGAATCATTCTGACTGTTGTGTTGCTTTTGGATAGAACTTTCATTAGTGATGATGTTGGCGTGAGCATGAGAAGAATCTGCACGATCATCCCGCTCCGGAGCTTCCATAAGAAGAAAACATTTCAAACGGTTAGTAATAAGCGGTTTCCGGCACTTACAAGTTTGAACTTCGAGAGTGTTAACAGCATAGTGTGAAAACACAACTCTAATTCTCACAAAGGCCGTTCCTGAACTGGAGTCCCACAAGTGAGATAACGCGATGTACCGAAGTACATCTACAGTTCAGATGAGTCGCTGAGGTACACCGAAGCATCACCACCCGACTGTAGACCGTTTGAGACACACTAAGCGTAATTCACGGGGAGTTACCGAAGTGACCTGCTGTCAGGGCTGTTTGATGTTGACCCTGGCAGGAGTTTCCATTCAATCACTGAGGATCACAGAAGTGAACCTCTCATAAATGTTCTCGACAGATTGCTAAGATCTGTGAAGGACTCAATAATGTACCACTGAAATTCTTATTGTTGAACGTCAAGTGATAAAATGTCAAGTGTACCTAAGAGATCTTTTGATGAATCTCGTGGCACTAGACTCAATGGTGCATTTTGGTTTTCCTGAGCGGAGACTAGGGAGAGGGTCTCCTTCTTCAATACCAGCGATCTCTAAAAAGCCAATAGTTTACGTAGGGTTCCCTGTGAGAATGAAACAAGCTTCTGTTAAGAGAAACTTGAGTGGCTAAGAAGGTTTAGTGCATGCGTGATGCGCTCCAGAACAGTCAAGGTTTCTCACACAAGCCTGCCACTTGTGAATGGCAGACCGTAAGAACCTTAAAACGGCTCAGGAACGAACTCAATGAAGATCTGGGGAGTATAGTGTTTCCCCGGGTCGTTATGTCCCAGCGAGCTGTGCAATGGATCACCCGACGAATAGTGATCGAGAGATTTGAACGGAAAATGAGATTTGTGAATTATTATAACTAAGGAAAAGCCAACAAATTACAACGGCTTAAATGCAAATTAAAGGAAATTAAAAAGATAAAATCTATTAAATAAACGCTATCACTATATTTAAAATGATGTTTTTGTTTTTAACTTTTTATAAAACTGAAATTAAAATCTACGCGACGTACAAATTAAAAAGTGAAACTGAAACAATATTAACCCTAAAAATATGAAAATGATATTTTTACAATCCTAATGATAAAAGAAAATATTAAGAAAAAGAAAATTATTTTTATAACTAATTAATTAATTATTATTAATTAAAAACTATTTTTAACTATTAAATAATCACCTAAAATACAAGAAAATAGGAAATAAAGCTAGAAAAATAAAATTATAAATTGGAAAAGTCTAAAATATCAAAATAGAATTTTCAAAACTATTTTTGTATTTTTCTGATTATTTTTCTATTTTTTATGAATTTTAAACTATTAAAAACTAATTAAATTACTAAAAATTACAAAATAAACTATGAAAAATCTGGAAAATTACTTTTTTTACTTTTTATATTTATCTAAACCTAAGAAAATTGAAAAATTATTTTTTTGAACCTTTTCTGAATTTTTTGTATTAAAAGCTAATTAAAAATGCTTAAAAACTAATTTAAATTAAGAAAAATAGCAAATCAACTTAGAAAAATCTGAAAATTTCAGGAAAACTCTAAAATTATATTTAGAATCTAGGAAAAATGGAAAAACAGGCACTTATGTGGAGGAATTTGAAACTGATGTGTAAGTGCTTATTATTAAGCACCTCAAATAAGCCAAATGAGTACCAAAAGATACCAAACAAACACAGAAGCTATAATTTGATAAAACTACTCTAATCCAACTTAAAACAACAAGCTATAGCCTCTAAATTGCCAAATTAACAGATTTGATGTTTGGAGTTTAGAAGCTAAAACACAGGTTTGGGTACCAACTTTGGACACAAGCACAATCTTCAAATTAAGCTCAAAATGAAAATCACCAATTGGAACTTAAAGAGGACCTGGGTGAGAGTATCTAAACCAAAGATCAGACCATGACTAGCTCTTATGAGCCCTGTGCACCTTGCACAAGATCTGAGAAAAACTCAGTGTAAACTGACCCATGGAGCAGGGCACTTGACACCCAAAAGAAGAGCTTGTTTGGAGCTTATACAAAAATTGTAAAATTTCACAAAAAATACTGATAAGTAATAAGACCAGTTGAAGTTTTCAAAATGCCAAAGTTCACTTAATTTGACTTAAAAATGAGTCAAGGAAAAATCCTTGCAGATGAGCCCAAAACAGATTTTAGCAATTTTGACTTTTGATAATATTTATGAACTTTGACCAAAATGGATTTTGAATCCAATTTTAAGACTGATGTTGATGTTATGTGATGTAATGAACCTAATGCAATCAATGTTAAACACTTATAAACTCAAAACAATGATCTGCAATTCCAAAACTCACAACAGTGAGCAGTTGAGACAGATTAAGATAGGATTTGACTTTGGTGGTTTGCAGACCCAAACTAACACTCAAATGAGCTCAAAATTACTTAACAAACATGAACCAATAGAAAGCTATCACTGAATAGACCTCTGAGACAGATAAATTAGCAGATCCAAACACCCCTATAGTTCACTGATTAACAAATTAAAACTAAGCTACCACTAGACAAGCACAAATTATGATCAAACTAACTTAACTTAACCTAATTACATCTTGTTAGTGCAAATATTACGATATTTAATCTATACAGTCTCGTTTGTTTTGATTGATGACAAACATGTAACTTGTAATACATAACGTAAAATGTACAAGTTACTTGTAATTACATTTGTCTCAACATACATTCAACACCTCTCGATGTCTCAAGTCCTCGTATGTTACAACACAGGTTCGTACATGTTTGTTATGTGGCATTATGATCAAACCCATTAACAAATCATTTAGAATGTTTAAAATACGTTTAGAGTCACTAAGTATTTTAATAGGTTAATCATTCTATTTCGAACCTCATTTTACATTTTGCATTCACAAGTATTTTGTAAAATGTCTAACAAATATATACTTTTATTTGTACAAGTAAACCAACTATAATATTAATACAAATACTAAAGTTTACTTACACTTGACAAAATATATATTATTTTGTCAAGCACCTAACTATATATTTTATTTTATAAAAGGCAATTAGACTTTTTATAAACTAGTTACATAATACATTTTACAAGTTTATTTTCATGAACATTTTAATCTAAATGTAAATACAATTTTACATCACTTCATGCATCATCATATCTTTGGAAGATTTGGTCAATATTTGATTAGATTTGCAATATCTTGAAAGATATTCTAAGATATCAAATCTAATAAAGTATTATTTTTTAGATTACATTTTTGGCTATAAATAGAGCTCATTGTCTTCTCATTTCAATCATCCCTTTCAACACACATTCTTTCTTTCTTTCTTTCATCTTTTAGATCTATAGATAACCATGTAGTAACATACATTAATCACCCTCATCATCACATGATCATAATGCTTCTAACATTCATCTTTGTTGTAAGCATACTTTACATTTTGATCAACCAAGGAAAGCTTGGAGATCTAGCCATCCTCATTCACCAAAGCATATCAACATATGAAGATTCAAGATCTCTTGATATCCTCATTGATTGAAGACTTCTTATTTAAGAAGATCATTTAGATTAGTCATTCATATCCATTAGACATTTATGTCATGGATCATCATTGTAAACATCATTGCATCATCACAACACTTTCACCAAACTAGATTAGATGGTTTATGTGTTTGTACCATAAAACACAAGGTTTGTTATGTTGGGCCATAAAACATAGTGGGAGTGGTTGTACCCTTGAAAAGAACTCGACATCTAGCTTAGTGTCGGAAATATTGTATAGGCGATGTTAGGTTGGTTCTACCTCGAACTAGAACCCGGTATTTAGCTTTGTACCGGAAAAAGTGTAAGCGACGACTGTAAGGTTTTCTCCGCCGAGAAGGGAGCTTGTTGATTTAGTGAAGTAACTCTCGAGTTGGGTACTCGGGGAGTGGAGTAGGGCGGAGAGGAGATCCGTGACCGAACCACTATAAATCCTCGTGTTCGGTTTGCCCTTTCCTTTCTTTATCTCTTTACCTTTATAATTGCTTATGATGTGGTTTGATGATGATGCTTGTGTGAGAACTTGGTTTACTATGCTTTATATTAGTCATAAACAATAATTGATACTTTCATATAATAACAAGCTTCATAAGTGATTTGATACAAAAGATCTAACGATTTTAAACGGTAACGTATTCACCCCCCCTCTACGTTTTCACACATCTATTAGAACAGGATTGACAGATTATAACTACAAAAAACAAATTATGCAATGTCACTTGAAATTAACTTACAATGGTCCAAAGCCACTATGGCTAGCAAACTGTGAAACATGAACCACTACCCTAGTTTATCCACCCCACTGCTTCCAAAACAACCCACATCCATGTCTGAATCAACCCAAATCCTTCCTGCATCACTTTTGATCCATTTTGACTTTTTGTTAACCAATATCAAAAAATGTTTGAAACTTGATGACAAGCTTACAAAAAGCTATTATAAGCTTATATAAGCTTGTTTGATGTTGAAACTAAGCTGTTAAAAGCTTAAACAAATGAGTTTGAAAACCAAAATCTCAACAGTGGTCATAAAGAGTGGAAACTGATCATTAATTTGAATTCAAACTTGAAATAAGTTGCAAGATGCTTCAATACTTATGTTTGATACACATAAACTGGAAATTACACTTGAAAACTACTTAAGACATTATAAACTAGAAATCGTCATACATTGCTAAAAAATATAAAAACTAAGTCTTGCTTGATGCTTCCTCTTGGTCTTTTTATACACCCAAAGTGTCTCTCTCCTCTTTCTAAATAGTTCCCACCAACAATTGAGGCCCTTGGATGGCTCAAATCAATCTTGGCCATTCAAGAGTTTTTGGCGCCAAAAATAGTTAAGCCAGCTGGGACTTGAGTGTTAGGGTTTTAAGGGCATTTAATGCATTCTTGGCTTGTTGTGTTTGGAGGGGGTGGGTTAGAGTAGGGATATGATGATGGTGGAGTGTAGCAGAAGTGTTTGCAGGTTTGATGATGGTGGTTTGGGTAACCCGTGAGGGAGAGAGGGAAATGGGTGGTCAAATGGGGTTTGACTGGTATTAATAAAAGGGAGGGGTCAAATGGCATTTGACAGGGGTCCAATTTGGGTAGGCAGGGTCCAAAGGAGAATTGACAAGGGCCAAAGGTGTAGGAAAGGTTTAATACTCAAGGGTCTTTGTTGCAATTTCTGAAAATGGAAGGGCCACTTCTGCCAATTATGAAAAGATGCTTCAGGGGCTGAAATTGCCAAGTGTTAATAGTACAAGGACCAAAGTTGCCATTTTTCACATTTTCCAGGGACCAATTCTGCCAAATTTCAAACTTGGAGGACCATTTTTGTAATTTTCTCAAACTTTTTATATTTTTCACCAAAGGACTAAATTTGATAAGTTATGATTTTAAAAGGACCTTTGGTGACTTTTCTTTTGAAACTTTGACTCAGGGACTATTTTTGACAATTTTAGAAACTTGGGGGACTGAAACTGCCAATTATGCAAACTTTGCTCATTTTTCATCTGATTTTGAACATTTTGCATCTGAAACATATAAAATGTAATTTTGGAATATTTTCAGTGTTTTGATGCATTTCTGAGCATTTTTAACCGTTTTGCAGTTCAGATTTGACTAAAAATGATGAGTATTTACACACTCATCAATGCGCCACTGGGACTATGACGACTTTTAATCTTCAATACCGGTGTCACTAAGTGACTACCAGTAGCATATGAATTGAACCCGGTGTCTGCCCTAAGTTGAATAATTTGGAGGGCTATTTCTTTTCACCCTTTTCTTTGCATTTCTTTTTATTTCTTCAACTCCTTCTTTCTCCGATTCTCATTTTCTCCTTTTTATAATTTTACCTAAAGACTTCTAAGTACTAACTATATGTGATGTCCTTGGGTAGATCCCTCCGGTTCTGGCGGATCATAGGACGGTTATTCCTAACCTTAGTCACCTTATAACTCCATGACTAACCTATGTTGCCATTAAAACCACTGTTGTGAAGAATCTCTCACAGGGTTTGTAAATGAAAAACATGTTTGAACCACTGTGAGAGTTTTATCTTTTAGCAAAATACTTCCCCTCCACATGTGATTTAGAGTTTTGATGGAAATCTGCACTGTGTGGGAAGAGCGCTCACTTTTGAATTGATCAACTCAAGATAGACAATCTCCCGCGAGACACGGTTACGTTGCATAGTTAAAGAGATACATTGTCAGCTTTTAGGTGACAACTAGCTCTAATAACTACCTTGAAGGTGTAGACAAACCTCGAAAGGTTGTCATACCCGTCAGAGTTCATGTCTACCAAGAGTTTCTCGAATGGTACTTTCTACTTGGACAAGTCCTTTGCGAGACACGTTTACATTACTAGAGAACTAGCTTGAAATTATTACCCGTCCAGGACAAGTCTTTTCGAGTTACTAACAGTTTAGTACCGTCAATTCGTTGGTTAAGTCTATTACACAAAGATTCATTTCGAGTGCATTTACACAACATATTTCTTATCACATAATTTTCTCCCCCTCAAAAATGGCATATAAAATGTTATTTTTGAAAAGTTGAGGATAAATATGACCATTTTGAGTGTTGCGGGAAGATGAACACTATGAACAATTTGTGAACAATGTTTTAATTCAAATACTCCCCCTCAACTAGCGATATAAACGGTTGAGGTTTTGAAAAATCATACGGGGAAGTACTTGTCCTTTTGAGCAAAACCTTGAAAAATGAAAGGTTTGATAGGTTTTACTCAAAAGTAAGAAGTTTTCGCTCCTTTTATAAGGATTGTGGCACTGAAGCGTACCACAGGGTCCTTTCTTGACAATTACGGGTTGTACACTGTTATGTGTGCACAAGCCATTTACATATATAATCACACATCCAAATTTATAATGAAAGAAACAATTCAAGGGGTACCAGGAAGTCCAGAGATGTCGCCAGGAGTGTGAATCGGGTGTTGAAAGCAGGTGATGTTAATCCTGGGTCGACCACCAACATAGCTTTCCAATCTTCTGAACTGATCCCTTCTATGCAACCTTTCATCAATCATCTTGATGATTCTCCTCACATCCCTTCGATCCTGAGAATTCCATCGCTTAGGAGACCCAATCTTTTGTCGTATATCCTTCAACCTATAAGCCAATCCGTCCCTAACCATCTTCAAAGTGTGATCTCCAAACTTGTGAAGGCCACTACACGCCATTAAGCAATTTCGTTGAAGTTCACTGCTGGTAAACGACGCCGAAAGGTTTGCTGATGAGTGTATATTGTGAGAGCTGGTTGAGGTCGGGAAGATCTAGCTGAGGTGGAGTGAAGTTGACACGGGTCTGATAAGATTCAACTGCCAGCTGAAGATCTTCTACACGTTCCTTGATGACTATGCGTCTGATGAAGATGAGCAATGACTTGATGAATTCACGTTGTACTTCGGTTGAAAATTGTCTCATGCGACCTTGTACTTTGGCAAGGTACATGTCTTCGATGTCGTTGATAGACAAATTTTCAAAGTCAGCTTCAGAGAATGCATAATCCCTTTCATCTTGTCGTTTGACCACTATATTCTTTAGGAAGGTGTAGTCCCACTTAGATGACAGAACAACATGTTTGATGGCAACGATATCCTTAGTACTGAACACTGCATGTTGAGACTTCTGAACCTGACAGCTTCTGTAGTAGATTCTTCGGCGTTCCGGCCAATGATGAATCCCGTACATTGCATCTCGGTCGTATGCTTCCACTTTGTCAGAGAACAAGTGATTGGCACGTTCCTCGATGGCTATGCAGTTCGAGTATATAGCTGCTAGGAATGGAAGTGTCAACGATGTAGCGTATTTCCTTGAATCATCGCCACCATGTAGAAGAAATTCCAGGTCTTTGTTGAAGAAATATCTGAATGGAATCCTCGGTTCATCTGGTTGGCCAATTGTTGGTAGAGGTTTTGACCAGTCGGTGTAGTATGGAGGGTTGTCCCGTTTGGTGAAGTCGATGTTTGCTTCTGGGTTGAGCCAATCCATGTTGTTAGACATAGCTCGAGCAATGTTCTCAAGGTGATATTCGACCTCGATGGCACTTTCGGAGCTATCTTTCCACAGTTGAAAAGCTTCATTCTTGATTCGCCTCAACTCGGATTTCGTCATTTTCTTCACCTGGAACTTTTCTTGCAAAAGTTTTGCATGCTCCAATGTATTACCGTCTACCAAATTCTGACCTTCTTCAGGGTAGGGAGTGTTGTTAACAAGAGTAGAGAACCATTCAAATTCTTCAGTTTAATCGTCATCTAGCCAAGATACGATGTCAGTCTGAGGCGTCTTCTTCTTCTTCTTTTTCGAAGGCCTAGATGATGATTCTGGTTTCTGAACTTGTTTGGGAGAGGTGGGTTGTTGCAGGGGCTCAAGGACCTCTTCATCGTCACCACCCGTATACTCAAAGTGATCAACGGTTTTCTGAGTCAGGGGTGGTAACTCGGAATCGTCCTGAGGTTTACCTGTAGAAGAACGAGGAGGGGACCTTTGTTGAGTAGGAGTCCGTTGGAGAGGAGGTAACATAGAAGATGATTCACCAGACTTCTTCTGACGTTTAGCTTCATCATTCTTATCCTGATCCTTATCTTCATCGTCTCTAGGACGTTTAGACTTTTCTGCTTCGAATCTACATGCTTCTTTGAGTTGGTAGTCCAGCAATGCTTGAAACAGCTTTCCTTCCTCAGAAGTAAATGTCCCAGATCGTTTAGACATTTGTGTGACAAGCTTGGCCACCAATTCATTATCCGAGAAAACTACAGGATCAGATAGATTGATTGTGACGGTTAAAGGTGTTGATCTTATAGTTTGCTTGGCTATCTGCATAAGATTCGGATATAGTTGTCTGGTAAACATCTCCTTTGTGACTTTAGGAACGATATCCTGAAGGTACTTATTAGTGTAACCTTCGATCATTTCGTTCAGTTCCTCTTGACGATGACTTCTCATGAATTCCTAGATAAACTTCCTTTCTTCTTGCATCTTGTCATTCTCGTCATGTAGATATTGTATTTGTTGATTGAGAAATTTCAGCTTCCTGTATAGCATGTCTTTCTTTCTGAATTGTTTGACAGCTTTCACAATTCTTTCATGTGTATGAGAAATCCAAGATCAAGGTGGTTTCTTCACAGATTTGGATGTTGATTTGGTTGATTTCTTTGATGGTGGTGGTGAGGAGTGAGATGAAGAATCTGATGAGGAGGAGACATGATGAGACTCGGGGTCCTTAGGAGGTGCAGAAGTATCCTCCTTGGAACGAGTAGGACTTTCCAGAAGCAGCTTGTCATAATCAGCATCTTTATCTTTCTCAGACTTCTCAGTTTCAGATTTCTCAAACTCATATTCTATAGTATCCTCCACAAGCTTTTGTTGTTGCATAAGAGTGGTGGCACCAGATCCCTTATCGGGTCGATTAACCGCATCAGGATCTGGTGACGAGTGGGCAGCACCACTTGATCCTCCGGGGCCGCCCATTTGGTCTTTTGCAAATTCTTCAGCTTTTTGAAGGTGTCTGACGATTTTAAACTTCTTCCTGTATGATTTATCCAGTTGCTCTTCATCACTTTCTGAGCTTTCTTCATATGGTACAAGCACTGGAGTCTTCCCTTTGGCATGTTCAGCTGGAGGACTAGGAGGTTTCGGTACTAATGGAGTGTCATCCTTTGCAGTTTCAGAGTATGTAATCTCTTCTTCTGATTCAGTACCTTCAGAGCTTTCGTCCACAAGCTTTCTTTGCGGTTCAGGTGAAGGAATAGGAACAGCTTCCTGAGAGGGAACTTTCTTCTTTGGGGCAGGTTTCCTCTTTGGGACATTCCTTTGACTCACTGTGCTTACTACACTTCCAGAACTTTCTCTTCTGGTTCTCCGAGTAGGTGTACCAGAAGGTTTTTCATCGAGATGACCAACTTTGCCTTCTCTTACTGCTACTAGATACCTTTTGTACGTTTCAAGCTTCTTGAGTTCTTTAGATAGAAGGTGATCAGGTAGCACGGCACCCTGCTTCTTAGTTGTCGATTCCTTGATTCTGATAGAAAGGACAGGTTCGGACAACAAGTCGTGATTGTCGGGGTCATTGAGCCTCATGGGGATATCAGGATTAAGTCCAAGTGCTCTCTTGATCAAAAGCTTTGTGTATCTGACATAGGGAATCTTTGAGCCAAGCTTCTTGTGAAATAGCATCATGTCCTCCCATATCAGTGCTTCGATTTCGATGTCCTTTTTATTGATCAGAGACCATAAGATTTGTAGTTCCATGAGTTTTGGATGCTCATAACCACTGTCACGACCAGAGACAGACTTGGTAATGATGATGTAGAGGGTTCTCCACGGTTGAGGAATGTTCTTAAGCTCCACGTGAGAATGCTTAGTAACAATCCCTGAAGCTTCATCATAGCCAATATCAAGCAAGAATTGTAGAACTTTCTCCTCAGTAGGTGTGGCAAAGAAGTCAGTTGGCTCGATTTCAGGAATGAGAAGAACAGCCCGTAAGTCTGCATGAGTGATGGTGACTTGTTTGTGATTAAGTGTCACTGTCACTGCACTTTGACCAGTGATCCTCTGCATAGAGTTCCAGAATTGCTGAATGTAGATTTCAGGTACTGTGGCAGAGTGTGAGAGCATGTTCTGGTAGGGATGATTCTTTAGAACATCCACAGCAATCAAGCAGGAAGATTCTGAGCAAGTGAGGGTTTCAAAGTCAACCCTAAGGTTGTTCTTTCCAATCTTTCTAGGATAACCATTGGGGAAGATATCAGCAATAGTGAGAACCTCAGGTGCATCCACATTCATTTGAGCAGCCATGTCGTGATCTGAAATAACATTAGCCAAAAGAACCAACATATCGAAAGACATAATGTTAGTCAACAGAAGGTCTTATTGTCTAGTTATTGAATGTACAGTGATAATGATTGTTACGAGTCCTAAGTCACTTATTTGTCCAATAGTCCAATGACGTCGTGAAATGTTTCATGAGTTAGTTAACTTTAAGTTTTAAAGTTTATGTTATCACTTATTGTTCACAACATATCAAACGATTAAGTTTATTAGTGACATTATTGGATTCGTGACGTTATGATTAGTTTATTTACAAGTTTGTACACGTAACAATTCATAATGAAGGTCAATCAAGGCTTAGGCGTAGTTTTGGCAAAGTTAAGCGTAAATAGTAATGACATACGCGTAGACGAAAGCTTATGCGTAGGATCCTAACTTACGCGTAAGAAAAGTTACGCGTAGGAAAAGGGGACCTTAAGCGTAGAGCTTACGCGTAGGCGTATATAAACCTTACGCGTAAGGCTTACTCGTAAGAGTAGACCTTATGCATAGAGTCACTGTTTACGCATATCCTTCACAGGATACGCGTAGTCCCATTGTAGAACCTTATGCGTAGACGCTACGCGTAAGATTATTCTTACGCATAACCTTCTACGCGTAAGGTGATCCTTATGCGTAGAGATTCAATGACCTTGATTCTGAGTTTTACGAGTAGCAAGCCTGAAATAAAATCATCATAACATCAATCTTAACACATATATTCATTCTGAAATCAAATCATGGCATGAAAGCTTGTTAAACATTTATGCGTAGAAAGTCATACGCGTAGGTCAAAACCCTAAGGGTTATGAATTACGCATAAGATTTCTAACCATGAAAATTGCACCAAACTTTTACTGGTAGTTCTAAGGTGTTGTGAGAGTCTATAAACCAAGTCTTAACATCAATTTCGTGATGAATCAAAAATACCCAAACTTTAGAACTTTAAACCCTAATTTCTAATTCTGAGTTAATCAGTGTTTCTGGGTGGTTATAGAACCTGGATATCATTAATTCAACATCATATAAACATAACACAACAATATTTTTGACCAAAACCCTTCACATTTGAAAACACCCAATTCGACTCAAGAACCCTAATTTTGAAAAACCATCAATTCGTGTTTCTGGGTGGATTTAGAGGATAAGAATAGTATCATAGTTGTTAAAGACACATTTTGACACATTCTTTTCAACCACAAACACACACCAATGATTGTGTGTTCATACGCTTATGCGTTGAACACATAATCACGCATATCTAACGTTTTAGCCGTTGGATTTGCATAAGATTCAAAACCTTTGTTTGTATTAACGTTAAGATTGTGAAAATACTTACACTTTGATGATCAAAAACACAGATATCTTGAATGAATTTTGTGCGTAGGATGATATAGATGAGAGTAATAAATGTGAAGTGAAAAGGTTAGGTGGGAGGTGTTTTATTAAAATAACTTTAATATTTTGACAGTTATGGTCCCTCCACCTTTTCCTTTTACATGCAAAGCCATTTAACTTCCATTTTGGTTACCAAACAAAGATTTTAAGAAATTAACTTTGACGACACTCCCCCTCGACTTAAGAAAATAATGAAAGGTTATAAGTTTTAGTCCGAGGAGTGTCATTTAACCAGAAAAGTTTACCACCATTGATAAAAGAAACAACCGGTATATGATAATCATGCAAGTACACAGATATTTTGAATCAGTTAAGTGATAATTATCTCCCCCTCAACACTTGATCGGAAAAATACTGAATTTTTGAAAGATTATAGTATTGATGGAAGAAATTTACTTTCCATGTTGAAAGAAAATTAGAGTATAAGAATATTTTTGTTGTTTTATCAGGTTTTATATTTTTGTATTTTGTTTTTGAAAAAATTATTTACAGAAGAGATTTAGGTGTTTGACAGGTTTTTAAGACTGTTTTAAGAGGTCATCCAATTCCTCTTGAGTCAAACACCTCATACCAATCCGGTGGACCAACTCATTAAACCTAGCGGGAGGCAAGGCTTTGGTGAGTAGATCTGCCAATTGGTATTCTGTACCCACGAAGTATAATTCAACTGTACCCTGTTCCACGTGGTCCTTGATGAAATGATAACGAAGATCGATGTGCTTTGATTTCGAGTGCTGACCTGAGTTGCACGAGATCGCAATGGCACTCCGATTGTCGCAGTACATCGGGATTCAGTCAAATACGTAACCATAGTCTTTGAGTTGTGTTCTCATCCAGATGACTTGAGCACAACACGCGGACATGGCTACATATTCTGCTTCGGTTGATGACAGCGATGTACAATCCTACTTCTTTGATTGCCAAGACACCAGTTTATCACCAAGAAATTGTAGAGCTCCTGAAGTAATTTTCCTTGAGTCTAAGCATCCTGCGTGGTCAGCGTCTGAAAACGCGATTAGTTCAAAACCAGAATCCTTCGGATACCAGATCCCCAAGTTAATGGTTCCCTTGATGTATCGGAGGATTCTTTTAGCCTCAGAGAGGTGGGTTTCAGTTGGTCGCGACTGATAACGGGAGCATAGATAAACGGCAAAGACAATATCAGGTCTGCTAGCTGTTAGATACATGAGAGACCCAATAATACTTCGGTATTTGGTAGGGTCTACTAATTTCCCATGTAAATCAGCGTCTAGCTTCTTGGTATGAGTCATTGGTGTGGCATAACTATCACAGATTTTCATTCCAAATTTGTTTAACAATTCAAGGGCATATTTGGACTGACTCAAGAAAATACCACGGGGTGATTGATGAACTTGTAATCCTAGAAAGAACGTAAGTTCACCCATCATGGACATTTCAAAAATTTTCTTCATTAGTTTTGCAAAAGCGATTGAAAACTTATTATGTGTAGACCCAAAAATGATGTCATCCACATAAATTTGAACAATTAAGATATGTGCCCCGTGATATTGTATAAAAAGAGTTGGGTCAACCGAACCTTTGGTGAAATTATTAGCAATGAGGAAAGATGATAGCTTATCGTACCATGCCCGAGGGGCTTGTTTGAGACCATAAAGAGCTTTGTTCAGTTTGTAGACATGGTTCGGGCACTCTGGATCAACGAATCCTTCGGGTTGGCTGACATAAACCATTTCTTTCAGTTGTCCGTTGAGAAACGCAGTTTTGACATCCATTTGAAAGACCATCATGTTCATATGAGCCGCGAACGCGAGAAATATCCGAACAGCCTCAAGACGAGCAACCGGAGCAAAAGATTCTTCAAAGTCTATTCCCTCTTCCTGACGATAACCCTTAGCAACTAGACGTGACTTGTTTCGGATTACGTTCCCTTCAGCATCCAATTTGTTTTTCCAAATCCATTTGAGACCAATGACGTAGACCCCTGTTGGTCTTTCAACCAGTTCCCATACTTCAAGACGTTTGAATTGGTTGAGTTCTTCTTGCATGGATTCAATCCAGTTGTCTTTTGTCATTGCGTCTTTAATGTTTTTAGGCTCAGATTGGCAGACAGTGAGTGCATAAATGCAATGTTCACCATCTGTGTGAAGACGTTGTCTCGTAACGACTGGTTGATTCGGGTTGCCAATAATATTAGCTAGAGGATTGTCTTTTGTCCATTGATGTGTAGAGGGTTGATGTTGGTATACATTGTGCAGATTCTGAGGATTCAAATGGTTTGTTGAAGATTCCGCGACATTTGGTGCAGCAATCTCATTAGCAAACGGGTTGAAGAACGCATTTGGATCAAAATCTGCAGGTAGGGGTACATCATTCAGAATATCATCAGCCGGTTCATCATTGTTGGAAGCGGTGTGTTCAACTATTGTGGTGGAGTCAACTGGTGTAGGTGCATCTTCAACAGTAGTTGTTGTAGCAGGTGTATCAGGTATAGGAATATTATCAGGTTGAGCAGCGGAAACAGCGGATAGACCTGGAGCACGTTCATCAATATCGTCACTGAACAGAGGAGCAAATAACCTTTCCATTTGTTGACGAGTAAGCTGGGGGCTGTGTTCAGCTGATGATGGGGGTTGGGGAAAGTTTAAACGGTTGTGTCCGGGTTCTAAGCTGTTATACTCAGAAGCCATTGTGAAGAAGTTTCAGAATCAACTTCCCCCAAACTGACAACTGTCTTTAGCAGATTTGAAACTTTGATGAAGTCTACATTTCCTCTAACTTTTGAAGGTTTCAGTATGCAACGGAATTTGTAGATGAGCAGTAAACCACACAAAGAAAATCTAACTTATTGCGGAAAATCCGTTTGAGGGTAACATGCTAGAAATCAACAAGATCTTCTCACGTATGTAGACGCATCACACCAAACAAACCACGAAAGACGAAATGATACGACTTTCTCCTGAATGTTGTGGTCTTTCGGAATACAAATCACCTGTGAATATGTAATAACTCGATACCAAGACCGTGTGTGAGGCATCATAACATCATATTTGGGTAACTTCACACAAGATCACCCATGAAATTGAGACGATAACACCAAAGTGAGACGTTTGAGCCACAGATCGTCCTATTTCTTCCCCTAATTGAAGAAATTCAAGAAGGCATTGGGTTTTCGCAAAGAAGCATGTAGAAGAACAAGGAAGCAATGACCACCTACACAATCTCTCCCCCTCGATGTTTTCAATGAATCAGAATCATACACCACGTATGTTGATGATGAATTGAAGACAACGAAACCATGCATAAGGAGACAGCGAAACCATGTATGTCCAATTGATCGAACAAGTGTGAAGTACCAAAAATATTTCGAGAGAGTCAACTGCTGATAAAACTTCTTTGTTCATAATGTTGATCATCAGTTGTGTCATTGTTGTTGGAAGCAGTTTGATCTTCTGTTATAGAAGATTCGGTTGTTGTTGTAGATTCAGGTGTATCTGAAATTAGAGTAGTATCGGTTGTGCAGCGGAAACATTCGATACATCTGAAGCACGACTTTTGGCAGAATCTTTAACCAGAGGAGCAAGCAATGTTTCCAATTCATGACGATTAAGTACAATGGTGGAACAGCTGATGGATCATGATATTTTTGACGGTTAGAAACGGGTCCTATGCTATTTTGCAGTAGGAGCCATAGCTGTTTTACCTGCATAGAAAAATAGAAGGGGGGGGCAAGGAAGAGAAAAACATGGATCCCCAAGTGTAACTGGGTTCCAGATGTTAGAAGCCTAAAGATGTAGTGTCAATTATCTTCTTGACACCTGAACATGCTATTTTGATAAGTTCATTTCCTACCTCAGGGATGGATATAGAGGGTTTCACACTTGTTATGGTGCAACTACTTAATATCTTGCCTGTAGGAATCCACCTAAGACCAGCAGTTTTGAAAACTCTACCCGTTGGTATCCATCTAGGGTTAGATCTAAGGGATGTTGAAACTTCTTTTGGGAAGAATTTGCGTCCTATATTGATTCACCTATTAGGTTTCTGAAATTTTACGTTTAGATCAACGGGTTTATTTCTAACTGTTTGAATTAACTTAGGTTTTGGTTTGCTACTACAAGCAGTGTTCAGTAATACACTCGAAGGTGATACACTAGGTCGTGAACCTAAGATTCCATCCTTTTGGAGTAGTGCCCTTTTCCTAGCCTTTTCTAGATCATAGTTCTTGTATGCGTCATTTGAATCATATGAATTTTTACGGTTAATGCTCGGTTTAGACACAGTGTTCGAACTAATCCTAGATTGGCCAGAAGCAGCCACTTGTACAGGTATAACAGAAACAGGTTTAACAGAAACATGTTTAATAGAAACAGAAGCATTATTGTTAGGCCAGGAATGTGGAGTGACTGGTTTTATCAAATGATTATTCTCAACAACTTGGGAGGGAAACCGTGGTTTTGAAGATTTTGAACGTTCAGATTTAAATGCAGTTGGTTGTCTAACTACATATTGTTTTCTGAAAGGTTGTATAGACGATTTCCCCAAGATTGTTGGTTTAGCAAAATTAGTATCCACATTCTTGTCAGTTAATCTTCTCAGTTTGTTTTGTAAAGCAACATGTGCAAGCCCCTTTGCTTGAATTTGAGCCTTTAGATGCTCATTTTCTTTTACTAATAAATCCACACGATTACTTTGTTCATTTGAATACTGACCATTGTGTTCTGAAGAAAAAGATTTGTTTTGTAATTTAAGTTCAAGAGAGATGCAATGTGCCTCTAGTTTTGAAAAATCTTTATGAAACTGAGCAATGGTATTTTTGAGAAGAATGATTTCAGATTCAAGAGTTTGATTTGACGTTTCAGTTGAATTGTTAACAAGTAAGGGCTCAGACATGAGAAAGTTGTCTGGACATTGTGCAACACACTGGTCAACCTCTCCTTTATTACTGAAATCAGGTTGCTCAGTTTGTTGTATCGCATTTGCAGGCAGAATATGATCAACAATAGATTGTACCTCGACCATCTGTTCTGAGTCAGTGTCATAGGTGGGTAAGATATCTTCCTCAACCATTTGTTCTTCGTCACAGTTGGGCTCGGTGTCGTAGTTAAGTATGATATCTTCTCCAGATCTGTTGCTGTCATCCTGCTTTTCCAATGCAACAACCTCATTGTCCGCATTACCGACATTTACAGTAATCACAACATTCTCAACGTCCATTTGAGCATTCCTTTCATGTACATCAACTATTTCACCTTGCACGACTGCGGGATATCGGGAATTTGATGATGTCTGACGCTTGGAATTGTTAATCATTGGGAATTTGAATGGTTTCCATCTTACGTACACCATTTCAGCATCAGAATCCATTGATTTAAACACCTGCAAAAGAATCAAAGAGAGGAAAAGGTGCGAAGTCGATATAGCACACAGAAGGTCGATATAGTGAATCTCAATTTCCCTCCAAAAAAATAATTTTGAAAAATTTTGACTCTCAAAATTTGAAATTCACTATAAAATTCAATTCTAAGGTTGAAAGAAAAATTGAGTTATGACAATTTTGACGCCAAATTTTACCCAAAAAAATTTGAATTTGGGCCCAAAAATTTGAATTTTTGACCAAAATTTTCACGGTTAAACCAAAATTTGAATCTCGCGAAAAAATAGTCTCCTCGAAAAATTAATTTTTTTTTTGATAACTTGTGTTGATGGATCTTTGTAGTCGAATGAACCTTTGTTGATGAAGTGTCCTTAGGAGTAGAAATCACAATAATCCAAGTAGCACTTATGCGTAAAAACACCAAAGTTACGCGTAACAATCACTAGTTACGCATAGGATTTAGCTTACGCGTAAGTATGGAAAAGACGCTAAAGTTATGCGTAGACACAAAGTTAGGCGTAGAAACGTATGCGTAGGATTACCTTATGCGTAAGACATGGCTTAGGCGTAAGATGAATCTTAAGCGTAGGATTTCTACGCGTAAGCTTTTATGCTTATGCGTAAGTTTAGGGTTTTATCCCAAGTGATCTTTTACACTTCACAGTGCAAAAGATATCCAAAGTCGACGTATTTTCAGGCTTATCCAAGCAAGAAAACACGGAGTAAACCACGAAACTGAAGATCAAACCAAGGATAAAGTTACGCGTAAAAATAGGGTTTTAGTTACGCGTAGCTTTACTCGTAAAAGTGATTTTGCTCAAAGATGTTTCTAAACCAGATTTTTGTGATGAGATAGCTTCAATAACACCAAAATGACACAAAAGTGTGAAACTTTATGATCCAAAGCTCTTAAAACAGTTATGCGTAGGTTGAAACCCTCGTACAAAAACTAGTTGAAAAACAATGATCCACGCATAAAGTTCGAAACTTTTTGCCAAAAACAGTAAATTTAACATCTTATAACATTGAAAGTACAAGAATCTTGGAATAAAAAGTGAAAAAAATGTGTTTTTAAGCAAGCCAAAGTTGTGAACACGTTTACGCGTAAGAACGAAAACAAAAGCTTCAAAAACAAAAGTGTTTACCCAACTATTTGGCGATTGATACCACTGTTAGGTCACTAGTTTTACAAACACAAGTAATATAGAAAGAGATAAAGGCGATTGAACAAGATCCAAACACACACACACGATAATAAGGCACGGTTATGCGTAGATGTGAGTGAAAGAGAATAACTTGAACAACCAAACTTCAAATGAAGGTTTACATAAGGTATTTATAGGAGGAAAGCTAGGGCAACACTCCTAGTTTCCATCCTTTCTTTAATGGGCTTGGGCCTAAGCTCATGGGCCTTCTACATAAGCTTAAGGCTAATAACAAACATAAAGGCCATAATAATCTACCTATTACATATCAGTAACTAACACTTGAATTAAGGTTTAGGAGTGATTCCAACAAATATCGATTAATATTATGTATAGATTTTTGTTGCACGAAGGATTTAACTTTGTTTAACTGTCATATTGTTTAAGTTGATCTTGTTTAAATTTAACAATTAATATCATATTCTAGACATTATGTGTGTTTAATATCACATAATGACCTTGAAAAATTATGCGTCATTGTTTTAAGTAAAATCTTATCTTTTTGTTTTCATATCACAGTAATATGTGAGGATGTGCCTTAATTTTGATAAGTATATTCCTGTTAATAATAATTTATAGCGATTTATAAACCCGTACGCAAGTTAAACTTATAAAGAGGAATAACATAAGTCGTTATTGAATACGGATGGTTAAAAAAGAATATTGTTCACATTTAATCTCATAAAGAGGAGTAACATGAGTCGTTCTATCTATATTCACATGTATTCATTTACATGTCGCAGTAATTCGTATTTTTCATTTTATATTTATAATTCCATGCATATACAGTTTGTATTTTGGTAGAGCTAATGTGGCAATCAAAAATTAAATTTAATTCGGCATGCCACGGTACCTGGCACTCTAAGACTAACTTAATCATTAAGCCTAGTTATTCACTATTATTTTTGTTATTATTATTATTACTATTTTAAGACTAACTTAGAGGATGTTTCTTTTTTCCTTTATTGCTACTTAATGAGTGGGTTCATCCCTTATTCCCTCTTATTGGTGAGGCTCACAAAAAAGACTCTCTCTTGAATAAATGACTTATATAGACGGCCCACATCACTCAACACCACTTAATTTAGTAAACAAGTCATTAATCATTACACCTAGCTATTCAGCTATTCATTATCCAAGAAAACATAAAAATGTTCAATTTTATAAAGATCTCATCTATCGACACTCCACCCGGTCCGCCACCCTGCAAGTGTTCCTGATGCCTTTAGTCAAATAATTTCTATCAGACACTTACCTTAATAAAAAATGATGCTACTAGGCAATGGCGGAGCTAGAAAATTTCCTGTAGGAGGGCTGAAATAAATTTTTTTCGACAAATACATTAAATAGGAGGGCCGAAATAAATTTTTTTCCAGAAATACACATGAAATCGCGAAAAAAATACACTAACGAGCTTAGGCCTAGGGGGGCCGGGACCATTCCCGATCCCTTAATAGCTCCGCCCATGCTACTAGGGGTGTGTTCGGGCTAAAAACCACACCGTACCGGTTTGGACTAGTAGATGTAATTGGTGGTGGTAGTCTCGTAGATATAGCTAGTTTAGGTTTGTGTTTGTAAAAAAAAAATAGCTATGACTAAGAGCATCTACAATGGGTAAAGTTGGGAAAGACTTTTCACTATTTCAAAAAGCTTTTTGACAAGGTTTTATGCATTGCAACAAGGACTTTTTGGAAAGCTTTTTACAAAAGCTTGATAAACCTAAGTCTTTTGTAAAAGCTTTAGTTATTAAATGAGATTTGCATTAAATGCATCAAGTTTTCAAATACTTGATGCATTGTAGATGCTCTAAGGCTGGTCGCAATCGTGACCTGAGATGACCCAGGTCACCAGCGCCACGTCAGTTTTCTCTCTCCAGCGACCAGACATGACCCGGATGCCACAGTCGATGACCCAAGGTTTTGGTGTTTTTTTTTTTTTTTTTTTTTTTTTTTTTTTTTTTTTTTTTTTTTTACATTAGATTTAAATTCATTAAAATTAAAAATAAAAAAACATTACAATACGAAAAAAAAAAAAACATTACAATACAAAATTAAAATAAACACTACAATACTTAAACTAATAATCTAAATTGTAGCGTGCTTTGATTGTTGCTTTGACTTTCATCAATTCTTCTAGTTGTCGGCCGGTCAATTTTGGGTCGATTGGGGTGTTGTAGAAGATTATGTCGGACTCCTGTTTTGATAGCCTCATGAGCTCAAGTTTCTCTTTTTTCATCTCGAGCTCTTTTTCCCTCAACCGTAACCAAGTATCTTCTAAACCCTCCTTACTCTTACCTTTCTCCCCTTTTGACGCCTTTTTGGTCTTGAAGAAAGTTTTGGCCAACGATTGTACAAATGATTCTGATGGAACATCATCATCATGAGAGGAGGAGGATGGTTTCTTCCTTGCTTTGTCACGACCAACCGGTCGTGATTCTCTAGTCCCTTCCTCATCAGAATCATCAACATCTTGGACATCGAAAGGATCACGAGCTTGGGTTGAACCAGAGGTAGTGGTAGAACCCTTTGTTTTCTTCCGACTATTCGTTTCGAAAGTCGACATCTCAATGTTCCTCCAAGTAGCATGACCCTTTAAAACCTCCCAACACTCCTCCAAATTGAAATCATGACCGTACGTCATACGGTATTCTCTAAGAGCTTTTGAAGTGTCGTCTATATCATTCTCACCGCTTCCATGGTTATTCTTGATATTCTCCATGATAGCACAATAATTACCAACCCTATTACGAATCCTACTCTTCCATTTGGTAGTGATGGAGTCATAGGTTCGGTTTGAGCCAGTTTCTTTTTTAAAGTAGTCTATCACTAACTCCCAAAACTTGAAGCGGTTCAGGGCGTTTCCTCTCGCCGAGTTTTCTGACACATAAACCCAAGCTTTACAAAGCACGACCTCTTCCGCCTTTGTCCATGCTTCAACGTGCTTCTTGGCTTTCCCCTTGCTTGTTTCGGGCCTCTTGCCTTTGTCCTTGGCCTTTGAAGCACGTCTTGATGCCTGCTTTGGTTTGATGGGGGACATTTCTTCAGCGGAAGCGGTTTTTTCATCATCAGAATCTTCAACGGGAATGGAATCATGAAACGAACCGTGGTGCGAACCGTGACCCGAACCTTGGCCCATCGAAGCATCTTGACTTTGGTAGTTTTGTGTATTATACTCCGGCAAATAATCTTCCAAAATCATGTCAAGATTAGTACTTCGAATCGGGGAATAAGGTTGATACAGTTGAGAAGGATAAATGAAGTCCATGTTTGGATGGTACGACGACCCACTAGGTTCTTGCCGGTAATCGGGGTAAGGACGTTGCGGTGGGACAAAAGGACGGTTAACATAAAACGGGTTTTGGTTTTGATTTGGTTGGGCTAGTTGTGATTGATAATCAAAACTTTGTGGACGAAAGCGAATAGGCCGGTTTTGTTGTGGTGATATGCCGGTTAACTCGAAGTTGTTTTCCGGCGAGAAATTCATATTCGGGGCATTTTGGGGTAGTCGTGATCGTCGGTTTTTTGATTGTGGGGTATTTTTCTTTGACATTTTGAAGTTGTATGAGAATTAGATTCAAATGAATATAGATGAGAAATGGTGAGTGGTGAATTGTGTTTGAGGTGAAGTTGGTATTTATAGAGTAGTAAAATTGTTTTAAAAAAATGTTTTTTTTTTTTTTTAGTTTAAATGACCCAACGGTCAAAATTTTAAATTTATTTTGAATTTAGCCCAAACGGGCAAATTTGGTTGGAAATAGTGGGCATTAAATTCGGTCGTAAATTAGCTCAATGTCCCCAATTTGGCCACTATGCCCGATGTGGCAACCGAGCTCCACAACCCACACGCCCGATGTCAACATCGGTTGAGGGTGTGTTTTTTCGTTGCCCAACCGATGTTGGGGGTACGATTGGGACCAGCCTAAGGCCTTGTTTCTTTTTTGTTTTGAAATAAATGGTGTAGGACCCCTTTCTCTTGCTTGATCTGATTGGGGAGGAGTGAATATTTCTCCCTCTCTCTAATCAGACCATTTAAGGGAAAATAAAACATAAAGCTTAAATTTGTGGAACCACTTCTTTTAGCTAAAGACCCATTAAGAAAAAAATAAACGCCCCTAAAAGCCTAATGTAATAGTGTAGTAAAACTGAGAATGAATTTGTGACCTCATTTCTAAAATACTAACCCTCTAACCAAATACTTCTCAAAAACTAAAATTGTTCATTACCATACATCAAATCAAACATTCTCTGACCGGATGATGCTAGAAGATGTAGGTTTATTTATTTCCTAGTCGACAACACATTTCAAGTGATAACCATAATTAAAAAAAAAAAAAAAACATATATGATTGAATATTTAACCTATTAAGATAACCCATTATATAAAACTACGATTATTGGCAAAAGTTAGACTAATACGATTATATGCTATTGTTCTTGCCACACATGCTCAAACGATTAATTAAGGGTGTGTTTGTTTGATTAAGATGTTTCACATCTGAATCTGATTATCACATCTTACTAGTAAGAGATTGCTATAATGTCTGAATCTGGATAAAAAAGTATTGTTTGTTTTTTTATAATTGTCTGAATGGTTTTAATTTTTTCTTTTTTAAGTATATATTAAACTATTGCAAATACGATTAATAAGTATATAGTATAAACTTGAAACAAAACATTTTTATCATAGATTTAACACAATTATAGATCATTAAATAAATTATCTTAATATATATCTAAAATTTAACATAATAAAAACTATTACATAAATCGTCTTAAAATAAAACATAAGCTTAACGCAATGAAACAACAATTAGTAACCTAACCAATACCAAATAATTTAAAACCTAGCTTTGCATAATTTGAAAATGAATGGGTTGAAGGGTTTTGAAGATGAATGAGTTAAAGGGGTGTTAATAAGAGGTAGTAAGATCTTTGCGCCACCTCTTATCGAGTTAGACATATTAGCTCTTACCATGTCTGACTGGTGATGAAAAAACAAACAAGTAAAACGTTTGTCCACCTCTTACTGGTAAGAGTAAGAGGGCTAGTAATTTTATTTTTTTTTAAAAAACAAACACACCCTAAGTGTATTGTTATATGTATGTATGAAGATACAGAGATATATAGGAAAATAATATATGGGATCACTCACGCATTAGAAGGTTGTATTACTAGGTGCAACATATTCGTAAAACAGATGATAGACTACTTGTTATAAGGCTGCCCTAGTAAGGAGGGTCAATCCCTCCCATTTTTCCTGTCATGTCAGTTTTCTCTCTCCAGCGACTTTCAGGCGATTGGGTGCCCGAGTAAAGACGACCTTTAAAACAAAAAACATACCCCACAAATATTCTTTTCCAATTAAATAACACACACGCAAACACACACAAATGATGGTACTTGTAGATCGCATGGACGACCCACATCCAAAAAAAACATGTAATCGATCGATCGATCATATGGTTCCACAGTAGGGACGATCGACATAGATCGACAAATGGATCGATCACACACCCCTTACTGTGTCCAGCCTAATAATTGAGCAGATATTGTACAACCACTAATTGCTTGAGTGAAACGTTACAACAGGCCAAGCTTAGTAAGGTTATACATTTATATTACTTTATACTTCTATAAATAGAAACGAGTTTAAGTCGTTTAGGACACCAACATTAATTCACTAATACTTTATGTATTGCTACAATACATGTTTATTCCACTACATCAATCTATAATACTACATGTTTTAACATATATGTTATTTCACACATTTCATACTCTCCCCTAATACAGCATATATATTATTTCCGATATCCGATATCCGATATTGACTTGAAAGTCCCGTATACATTCTAACAATACCTCTTGTTTCTTGAGTTATACAGATAAACAGGTCCATGTGTTCGGCGATCATTTGGACCCGTGAATCAACGTATCATCATAACCACAATGGATGTAATTCTAATATGAAAAGCAACACCATTTCATTAATTCTATATATATACACACATTAAAATCACCCCTAGTAATTAGGCCAGCTCAAATTCTATAATGTCCATCTTACCTCGACACCATGAAGCCACCATCATCGGCCGCAAACATAACCCTCGTGTTTATCGTGCCACAACAACCTCAAAAGAGGTAAATTCACCCAAAATTGGTTACCCAAATTTTAATTCGACTTGGTATCATCGTGCATGGGTCGCTAGCGGATGCACCACAATATTGTTTTCTCTAGTGAGTTGTGTAATTGGATCAATCAACTCACGCACATGGCTTGAACCTATATTAGCTAGCTTCATAGGATACATTTCGCGGACCTTATGACTGGTGTATACCACTGGATTATTGATTTATGGTCATGCTTCAACTCCAATATTTGGTTCACAAATTAGGGAGTTTCTAGGCCATCATAAATTTCCTACGCATATCACAAAACGTCAGTTTGCGAACAATTTACACTTGTTAGGGTGTTTTACTACGTGTATCATGATTGTCCCGTGTTTATGGGTTTCACGGGGGTAGCTATTGGATGTATCATGTTTAGCCAACAGTTCCATGCATGGGCTCATATGACTAAGAGCAAGTTGCCACCAATAGTGGTGATAATGCAAGATGTTGGAGTATTGGTATCTAGATCGCAACATGCTGCCCACCATCGGCCACCATATAACAGCAACTATTGTATCGTGAGTAGGGTTTGGAATAGTGTGAGAAAGTATCAGCAACAACAGAATCACAATAACACATTTATTTAAACCAGAACGTCAATAGTTGGCATAGATTGAACCAACCAACAATACACAAAGTTTACAATGTCATGTTACTATCAATAAGACAATAACCGACAGTTACAAAGAAGAAACAAATCAGTACAATGATCAAAAGAGAGTGAGTGTAAGACAGTGATTGCACACACAGTCGTATCTAACCCTAGAAGAGAAGGTTTGGTTAAGTAGGACAATAAGATACACTAAGCCCCTCCAACTCTTTTGATATGATCAAGACCAGCACCATACTTTCTCTTATAGGAGATAACTTATGTTTTGTCCATGAATGACCCCTGATATAAAACATGCGATAAGACACATCTACAAGAACCATTAGCAATTGATAGATTGATATGTTTGACCACAGATTATCATGATATATTTAAACATTCCCCCTTAATCTGTTTGGCAAACATATCAAATAATATCAATTTTTCACACAAGAATTTATGCTGATAAACAAGAAGATTTTTGGTAAATATGTCTGCAGTTTGGTTTGAAGAGCCAATCTTTTTGGCACTTATAATACCTTTTGCAATTTTTTCTCTGATGAAGTGAATATCAATCTCAAAGTGTTTTGATCTTTAATGGAAAACAGGATTGACAGCAAGTTGCAAAGCAGACTTGTTATCACAAAAGAGGTTGACAGGAAGATTGATATCAACCTTTAGATCTTTTAAAAAATTTTGAATCCAAATAATTTCACAAGCAACAGTAGACATTGATCTATATTTTGCTTTTATGGAAGATTTTGAAAGAGTGTCATGTTTTTTACTTTTCCATGAGATCAAACAATTATTAAAGAACACACAATAACCAGTGACAGATCTTCTGGTTTTTTTGCACTTAGCCCAGTCTGCATCACTATACCCTTCAAGATGATTATCAGAGTTACTAAAATCATACCTTAGACCTTTTCCTGGAGCTCCTTTTAGGTATCTCAGAACATTAAGTGCACATTCCAAGTGGGACTTCAAAGGAGAGTGCATATATTGTGCCAGACAATGAACAGAATATGAGATGTCAGGTCTGGTATGGGTGAGGTAGATAAGTTTCCCAAGTAACTTCTGATAACTAGTAATGTTTACAAGTAAGGGATCATCAGCAGTGGGAATGTATGGTAGAACAGAGTTGGGTTCCATAGGAGTAGACACAGGTTTGCACCCAAGAAGCCCAAATTCTTTGAGAAGTTCAAGAAAATATTTTCTTTAAGTGAGACAAATGTCATTACCAGTTTTTAAAACCTCAATACCAAGAAAATATTTCAAGTTCCCCAAGTCTTTGATATGAAATTTAGTTTTTAGAAAATCTTTGAACTGATTTATCTCATCAATGCAGTTTCTAGGAAGAACAATGTCATCCACATAAACAAGACGAGCAATAAACTTGTTATTGTAGGTTTTGGTAAACAGAGAATGATCATTGGCAGACTGATCAAAGTTGTTCTCTTTTAATACACTAACAAGTTTTTCATTCCATTTTCTAGGAGCTTGTTTTAAGCCATAAAGAGACTTGACAAGTTTACAGACTTAATTTTTATTGTTCCCATCACAGAAACCCTTAGGAATGGTCATATGAACATCTTCATCTAGGTATCCATACGGAAAAGCATTATTAACATCAAGTTGGAAAAGAGGCCATTTGTTTTTCACAAATAAGGCAATAAGACATCTAACAGTAGATATTTTTCCAACAGGTGAGAAGGTTTCATCATAGTCTATCCCTTCCCTTTGGTTAAAACCTTTAGCAACTAATCTAGCCTTGTATCTATCAATTTCACCATTGGCTTTGTATTTGATCTTAAAGATCCATTTGTAACCAATATGAGTTCTATTAGGTGGCAGATCAGTTATATCCCAAGTATGATTTTCATTTAAGGCCTCAATTTCAGAATTCATAGCATTAACCCAATTTCTGTCTAAGATTGCTTCTTCATAACAAGTAGGTTAAATGCTTTTATTTAGACTAGAGTCAAAGTAGTAATTATCTTTGTTCAGATTGGAGTAATTAACAACTCTTTCAACACCATTGTTGGATCGATATACTTTAATCAAACTAAACTAGCTTGTTAAGGTTTAATAACCTCGGATAAATCCTAAGTTATTAACAAAGAAACACTGAGCAATCTTTATTAAGTACGCGGAATTTACTTAACAAAGCTAAAAAGAAACTTTATTAATAAAACTCTAAATCTGCTTATTATGCAGATACTCTAATACAACTCTAAGATATTCGAACTTTTCTAAAAACTTAATTCGTAAACTCTAAAACTCTTTTTCTGAAAATCGTACCTCTAATGCCAATCTAGGAGTCCTTTTATAGGCTCAAGGATATCCTAGTCGGTTTACAATTGATAACCTTGTACGACAAGTAATCTAAACATGGAATACAATACTTTCCATAAACGAATATAACAGTTCTTCTAATCTAGCAGTACTTTGACTTTATCTGCAGTACTTTGACTTTGTCTTTAGCAGTACTTTGACTGTTTAACTTCTTCCAGTACTTTGCAGCTTACAGTACTTCCATATCTTCAGTACTTTGATATCTTCAGCACTTTCATATCCCAACAATCCTCCCCTAACTTGAATTCTACTTGCTTGACTTCAAGTTCCTTTGTGAATATATCGTTAACAGCTTCATCTTTAAAATGGATTGTTCTTTAGTCTTTAGATTATATCTCTGTAGAATCTGTGCTTTTGTCAAAGTATCTCTTAGAATTGTTTTCTTCACAGCAGCATCCAGCAATCTCCATCTTTTCAGCAACACAGTAACATATGACAGTTTGTACAATAATTCAGTTTAAGTTGCATACTATTCTCATCACATCTAAGTGAATCATTGAAAATTCAATGGATTTAGAACTCTTTACCAAAGCCATTATCTTTGGAGTAGCCAAATGTTTTGGTGTGTAAGACCATGGTACATTGATAACCATATGATTTTTAGCAAACCACCAGCTATCAACAGATTTGTTTTGTCTTTACCAAAAGCTGTACCCTTCTGGACTAGTTAGTTCTTTTATCTAATGGTGAACTAATTACCAATAATGGTTTTTCCACTGCCTTTACCACAAGCCATTTCTTGTGGGCTAGCCAACTCTTCACATTACTGATATGGTGAGTTGATAACCATCCAACTTATTAGCAAGTTGTCAACTAAAAACGGATTTGATATATCTTTACCAGAGCCGTTTGCTCATGGATTAGTCAATCCTTTTGTAACCATGGTGGATTGATAACCTATTGATGTTATCATCACAAAAACCATTTATTCAACCTTTATTTCAGAAAATATTTATTATTTAGCAAAAGGTTGCTTCTAAAATTCTTTTAACTGGTTTTAATGCAGCAAACAGTACTTTGATGAAAGTACTGTCTGACTAGCAGTACTTTGAATAAAAGTACTGATATATCAAAAAGTATATATTCAAATAAACTTCATACCAGTTAAAGATCATCCTCAGCAATGGTAGTCCAGTCTATAAGCAAATTGATAACCATGCAAGCAATATCATCAGCCTCTTCTACTTCCAATCCATGCTCAAGCATTCTTCTCATGAGATCAACTGTAAGAGGGTATCTTCTTTCTGCAAACATGTGAATCAATATACCATTTTCCAGTTCCAAGACATGAACTCCAGATTCTCCAAAGAATCTCCAGCAAACTATCTCCCAGTTTTCTTGATCCTTCCAAATATCATCAGTACTCATTTCATCAGTTTCCCACATGGTTATGAGATCCCCTTGTAAAACCAATCCAATCCCTTCTAATGGATTATCTTCAAAATAAGTCTTCACAGCATGATATAAGTAGAATAGATCTACTCTGTCTATTATATGCAGCAAATCCCATAGCCTTTTAAAAACTCTGAAACTTTTATCTTCTTTGTGAAAAACCATGTAATCTCCATTCTTAGATTTCTCAACTTTGAAAGCACTGATCTTTGATCTGTTCATCTTCATTTCATTATCTTCATATGTATAATCAAAATCTACCACTCTGAGATAATTCTTCAATTCATCACTAGTCTCAGATCTTAATTCAACCTTCTCTTTCTTTGAAAACTGAACATCTGTATCTTCAGTTATTCTTTTCCTCTTTAAGCTTTTCTTCCTTTCAGCTTCAGTCCAAAAAGCTTCATCTCTAAAGTCTTTGATGCCTGCAACATCTTTCTTATAAGCTTCTCTCTCAGCATCATATAACCTCTTCATATCCACATAATTTAGCTTCTGTAATCCTTTAAATCCTCTGCTTTTAAGATATGCCATCATTGCATTCCTTTCTTTAGCTAAATTAGGTCTTCTTGTCATGAATCTAACAGGTGTTGGAGACTGTAAAGGTTCAGCAGCTTCAGCATCCAATTCATCTTGTACTTTTTGAGCTGCTTCTCTATTTAGAGCTTCTTGAGCTTCTTGCTCTTCTCTATCTTTTGCATTTAATTCTTCTTGAACTTTTCTAACTTCAACCAAAACACCTTTTCCCTTGTCTTTTGGATCAATTGCAGGTTGATCAGTCCTTGGTTGTTCTTCTTCTTGTGCTTCTCTAATAGTAACACCTCCTCTTGGTTGTGACAGATCAAGAATTGTAGCAACTAACTCATCATCACTTGGTGAATGTATGGGTTTAAATCTAGGTTCCTCCTCTTCCTCTATAACAACTGTAGAAGGACCAGCTTCTTCTTCAAAATTCAAAACCCTTGGAGTTATTACTTCTTGTCTGATAGTTTCATGAAAAGCAGTACTTTCATGTTCAGTACCTTGATCTTCAATAATTAGTTCTTCAGTACTTTGAGGTTTAGTCTTTTCTTCAGAACTTTCAATATGAACCAATTCTTCAGTACTTTGAGATCCACTCTCCTTGTTATCATCTTCTTTATCATCTTCTTTCAATTTCTGTTCTTTAAATTTCCTCCCCAAATGGACAGAAGATGATTGAGGAACCTTCTTTCGTTGTAATTCCTTACGAAGTGCTTTTCGACGTTTGTTCTCCTCCTTAACCCATAAATTGAAGCCTTGAATATAGGGTTTAACAAAATTTCTCAACCAGAAGTAATTTCGCTTTAACTTCCTAATAGTTTTAGCTTGTCGCTCAACAGTCTTGTTCAACCTAGCAAGCGCCTTTGTCAAAGCATAGTTGTCCATAGTTAGACCTTCACGAGGTATAGAATGAGCATCACCTTGAACTTGCGAATGTTCCTCTGAACCAGAAACAAATGGATGAGGAGATGGAGTAGGTGTTCTCTCAATCTCTGCTTGAACCTCAGGACCTGAAGAATCATCACCGTGTAAGGAAGCAGTACCTTCACGAGAAGCAGTACTTGCAGATGCAGTACCCTGTGAAGCAGCACATTGTGAAGCAGTACCCTGTGCAGATGCAGTACCTTCACTGTCTTCATTCTCTCCAGCACGTACAGCTTGAACAACTTCCATCATAGAAGTAGTTAAAGGAATATCTCCACCTCTGAACAAATCACTGCGCCTAGCCATGAACGTATAAATTTTGGCTTGTTGCACAATAACAGGTAGTAAAGCAGTAGGTTTAGGAACATCAGCCAATTGTTTATTCAAGAAAACCTGTATGAACCTTGGATACATCAACCAAGTAGCCCCAGATGATATATGTGATAACATTCCATCCAAAATTAGCCGTGAAAAGTTAAAGACCCTGCCTGTAGCTAAACCAACTACTGCAGATGCAATGTTTGACCCAAACTGCTCCCAAGAAGTACTTTTAGAACTTATGCAATGGAGCAGAACATGAATCAAAAACTTCCATTGAGAACAGAATAAAGCCTTCTTAAAAGTTTGTTCAGTCAAAGAACCTTCATAACCAAAATTCCTAAAAGAATCCCAAATCAGTTGCTTATCAAATCTAATAGCCCCATCTTCATCAGCAAATAATAAATCTTCTCGAATGGAGGCTTCTGTGATCTTGATAGTACGTCCAGCAACAGTTGATCTAATATAATATTCATCCTCCTCCATATTGTCTCTAGCATTAGCCCAAAATTCATTAATCCATGGTTCAATTATATCCGGCTCCACTAAAAGAGCATAACTAAGAGGCGACCCAGTAAGATAATCAATAATATCATAAAACGCCACATTTGCTTCAGTCTTATTCAAATTAGCCACCATATTGTGCTTCGAAACAGTTAAACGATTCACCATTGTTGAAAGAATAAGCACAATAGAAAGATTGTAAAGAGATGGTAATTGGGAGATAAATATGGAAAAGATGTGAAATAAGAATATGAGAGGGAAATTCGGAAAGAAGTTATTTATAGGTGAGATTTGAAAAATCACAGCCTAAATAACAAAGTTACCGTTATTACCAATTACCCTTCAATATTACCGTTGGAACAGTACTTTAATACGACAAACAGTACTTTCCACATAAGCAGTACTTTCCCAAGCAGTACTTTCCCAAGCAGTACTTTCCCAAGCAGTACTTTCAGGAAATACAGTACTTTGCCAAAAACCTTCATATACACTAAGTATAAACTAACATCCTCCCCTCAAGCAATACACAGGACTATATCCAACATCTTATAGTCCTCCCCTTAAACATAGCTTAATAGTTAATCATTCCAATGCTCACGACCAAGTGATTGAATCGTGACACATCAAAACCTTTGGTGAGTAAATCAGCTACATTATCATCTGTGTGAACTTTAACCACATTAATGAGCCTATGCTCATAACAGTCTCTGATAAAATGATGCCTAATCTGTATATGCTTTGTCTTGGAGTGATACACAGGATTCTTCACAATGCAAATGGTACTCTCATTATCAATATTGATAGGAGTATTCTTGAAGTTGAACCCATAATCCAAGAGTTGATTCTGCATCCATAAAACTTGACCACAACAACTTGCAGCAGCTACATATTCAGCTTCAGTAGATGATGTTGCTGCAATTGTCTGTTTCTTGCACTGCCATGAGACTAACCTTCTTCCAAGATATTGGCATCCACCAGTTGTGGATCTTCTGTCATAGTTATCCCCTGCATAGTCACTATCTGAAAAAGCTTCTAAGTGAAAAGGTGACTCTTTAGGATACCACAACCCCAACTTAGGTTGTTGTTTCAAATAACAGAATATTCTCTTGACAGCATTCAAGTGAGAGATCTTTGGTGAAACTTGATATCTAGCACATAAACACACTGCAAACATAATATCAGGCCTTGATGCAGTAAGATACATAAGAGAGCCAATCATAGATCTGTATAACTTGACTTCAACAGGCTGACCAGCTTCATCTTTTCCCAATGAATTGATAGATTTAATCGGTGTAGTAACAGCCTTCATATCATCAAAATTAAATTTCTTAAGTATGTCTGTTACATACTTGTCTTGGCTAATAAAAATCCCTTCCTTGGACTGCTTAACCTGAAGTCCTAAAAAGAATGTTAACTCTCCCATTGAACTCATTTGAAATTCCTTCTGCATCAGCTGCTCAAACTCCTTTACCATGGACTGTCTGGTAGCCCCAAAGATAATATCATCAACATACACCTGTACTAACATGATATCCTTCTTGTTTCTCTTGATAAACAAAGTCTTGTCTATAGCTCCCCTTCTGTATCCATGTTGTAATAAGAATGTAGAGAGCCTCTCATACCAAGCTCTAGGAGCCTGATGAAGACCATATAAAGCCTTCACCACCTTATAAACTTTGTTAGGATGCTTAGGATCTTCAAAACCTGGAGGTTGTTTCACATACACCTCTTCTGTAATAGTGCCATAAAGAAATGCACTCTTGACATCCATCTGGTATACCTGAAAACCCATATAAGAAGCAAAAGCAAGAAAGATTCTAATAGCTTCAATCCTTGCCACAGGAGCAAATACCTCATCATAATCTACCCCTTCTTCCTGTCTATAACCCTGAGCAACTAACCTTGCCTTGTTCTTGATAACATTGCCTCTTTCATCTCTTTTAACTCTAAAGACCCATCTTGTTCCAATAACTCTCTTCCCATCTGGAAGATCACATAAAACCCAGACCTCTTGAAGTTTAAATTGAAGAAGTTCTTCCTGCATAGCTTTAACCCAACTTTCTTTAGTCAAAGCTTGAGCAATGTTCTTGGGTTCTTCTTGAGAGATAAAACAGGTGAATAAGCAGGTTTGATGATCCTTATGATTTAGCCTGTTTTGTTTATACACAAAGCTAAGTAAAGCATTATGAGGTTTTGTGAAACCCTTAGCTTTGTGTCTTGTCATAACTCCAGAAGTAGAAGGACCAATGATTTGATCTGTTGGATGATTCTTATGAATGCGTAAGATTGGGGACTGTGGAACTTCATATGTATCATCTAAGTTAGTATAATCAGCACCTTCATTGGAATTTGTGAAAATACCTTCATCTTCAAGCTCATCATCAGTTTCTTCTAGCTCAGGCATGGTTGGATCATCCAAATCATCTAAAGTACTGTCAACAGGTGCATCAGTACTTTGGTTGAAAGTACTGTCCAAAGTACTGGAAGAGAACTCTGCAGTCTTGTTCTTCTTCTTTGCCTTTTCATAAGCTTTCCTTTGTTCATCTGTGTAAGAATGTGCTAAAACATCTTGAAGAAGCATCTGATTAAGTTCCTCTTGAATAGATTGATCCTCAGTAGATAATGAGGAGTGTGGTGCATCAGTACTTTGTTTTGGAGAGACAGTACTTTTCTTAGGAATATCAGTACTTTGGTTTGAACTCATAGGATCTTTATCAGGAATAGCATCAGGTCTAAGATGAATATCATGAACAACATATTGAATATCTTCCTCATTATGCAAAGGTTGATTTTCCTCTCTAACAGGTACATAATTCATTGAAGGAGATAAAATCTCAAGATCAAACATCCAATCAGGACCCTTCCCTTTCTCATTGTCTTGATCTTCTAAGAACTGAACATGAAGACAGTCTTGAATCTTCTTAGTAACTCTGTTGTAGACTCTAAATCCTTTACTGTTAGTACAATATCCCAATAAGTAACCTTCTTCAGACTTGCCATCAAACTTCCCCAAATTATCAATAGTGTTTAAAATAGTAAGAGGGCATCCAAAAGGCTTCATAAAACGAATGTTGGGTTTATTGCCCATCAGCAATTCATAGGGTGTCTTCATCTGAGGTTTGGTGACAGAGACTCTATTAAGTACATAGCATGCAGTACTTACAGCTTCTGCCCAAAATTGAATAGGGAGATGAGAATCAGCTAACATGGTCCTTGCAGCTTCAATCAAAGTTCTATTTTTCCTCTCTGCAACACCATTTTGCTGAGGAGTCCTAGCAATACTAAACTCCCTTTTTATACCTTTATTTGCGCAAAAATCATCCATAGGCTTGTTCTTGAATTCAGTTCCATTGTCACATCTAATACCTCTAACCTTGAGTCTTAACTGATTTTCAAGTGCTATTATAAGAGTTTGAATAGCATCAAAGGTATCATCCTTAAATCCCAAAAAGAAAACCCAACTGAATCTACTACAATCATCAGTAACAACCAAACAGTACTTCTTTTTATTTAAACTTGCCACAGAGACAGGTCCAAATAAATCCATGTGTAATAGCTCCAATGGTTCTCTAATATTCCTTTCATCAAGCTTCTTGCAAGAAGCTTTGTGTTGTTTACCCTTCTTGCATGCCAAACATGATTGATCATTCCTGTAAGTCTTTGAAGGTAAACCTCTAACTAAATTGCCTTTGACCAGTTTGTTGATGTTCTTGAAATTCACATGGCCCAATCGTCTATGCCATTGATGTGCCTCTTCAGATGTTGCTTTAGCCACCAAACATGTGGCTCTTCCATACGAATGTAGACTCTTCATGTCTAAACTATACACATCATTTGTCCTTGGTACCCTTAGTACTACCAAGTCTTCATCAACAGGTTTGAAGTCAGAAGAAAGGATAAGACATTCTGTGTCAGTGAACAACACAGGATGCTTTTTATCACAAATTTGAGAGACTGACAACAAGTTGAACTTCAGTTCCTTCACATATCTGACATTCTCAAAATCAATTCTCCCAGCTTTAATTGTTCCTTTCCCTGTAATCCTTCCTCCATTGGGATCATTCCCAAATGCAACTTTACCTCCACTAATACTTCTAAAATCAGACAGGATCTCTTTATCACCTGTCATACTTCCAGAGCAACCACTATCCACAATAAGATGATCTTTAAGCTCCTCTTCTGGGTTGCCCTGCACATAAAGAAAAGAGTTAGAAACTTTTAGGAACCCAAGCCATTACTGACTTGTGTTCCCCTTGAGAAGTCACAAACTCAAATTCCTTGAGTATGTAGTTCTCACTATCTCTCAGATTATGATCCAAAATTATCTTTTGATGTTTAGCATGTGGATTTTCAAAACTCTCTGGTTTTTCAACATAAATTTCTTTCACCAGATTATTAGCCTTTTCTCTTGATACAAAAACATCTGATTCACTTTTTGTTGAACGTACTGTATGTCTCCCAGCAGTTCTTTCCCTTTTAACCCATTCAGTTTTAACAGGAGGTTCTTGTGATCTAGATCCCCTATATGAACTGTGATAACTTCTAGGTTGATAATGAGGTCTCCTAGAATTTCTATCCCAAGTATGGTTTTCAGTACCTTGTCTTTGAGCAGTACTTTGGAAAGTACTGTGAGATACTGAAGTTCTTCTCTGATGTGGGTATCTATGGTCTGGTGTGAAGTTTCTGTGATTAACCCTATTAGAATTAGTCCAAACTGGTTTGTGCTCTCTAGGTCTCTGATTGTTAGACTTATTCCTTGGAAACTTGCTTAGATATTCTGAGTGTCTGTCACAATCTTTGATTAAATGAGTAGGACTATAACACACAAAACACAGTTTTTGACCCATATGACCAAAGTGATTTCTTCTATGTCTATGCCCAAAATTGTTTTGCCTTCTTGAGGACTGATAAAATTTGTTTTGACCAAAATTATCCCAAAAAGGTTTAGCAGTACTGTTTTGAAAAGGTTTTGCAGAAGGTACTGCTTGTTCAGCAGTACTTTGATTAAAAGGTACTGCTGGATTTTGAACATTGTTTTCAACAGTTTCTTTGGGTTTCTCAGTTCTAGATTTAGCAATTAGCTTATTCCTGAACTCTAGACTATCTACTCCATAACGAGAAACATCAGGCCTAGAGGGGTGATGACTAATGGGATGGGGAACAGCATGATAACCATTGTCTTTCTTAGGAGGTGGTTCACTTACTGAGCCTTCATTACTAGATGAATCTAAATAGTTAATGAGCTCATCATCACTAGTAGTTGTATCCTCAAAATCACCATCATCCTGATCACTAGGTTGATTTTCTTCTTCAGTACTAAAGTCCATTCCAAATCCTAAGCCTGTTCTAATGTAAGCCCTTCTCTGTTTTTCAACATACTGAACATGGGACAGGCCAGACTCTTTCCAAGCATCAAACTTAGCTACCAAATCATCTCTTTCCTTAGTTAATTTCTCAATTTCAGCAATTTTACAGTTTAGTTTCCATTCACTAAGTTTCAACTGATAATCCTGTTGTTCATATTTTTCAGCCCAAGCCATTTCATTATTTTCATGTGTTATGATTTTTGCTTCTATAGACTCTAAAGTGATTTGATAACCTGCTACCTCAGACCTAGCCCTAATACAATTATCTCTTTCAATCACATAACTGTTAAGCAATTTTTGATAGAATTCATAACAGTTTGAGCATACCTCAGAGATAGGAGACTGAGTTGGTGAAGTAGCCACCATAGCAAGAAGAACAGGATCATCTTCACTTTCTTTGCTCCAATCAAAACCTCCAAAGCCATCATCAGATTCCAAAGCAGCATGTTTAGATTCTTCAGCAAAAGCAGTGCTCCAGTCCAATGCTTCCACTGTGTCTTCAACTGCATCTTCCACTGCTACCATACAGTACGTCACTGGTTCATCATCAAACTCTTCACTCCAGTCCACTTCTGATAACTTCTCTTGAGCAACCAACGCCTTTGTTTCAGTTATTGGAATCTCCTTGAGCTCAAGTTTAGGCTTCTCAGATGTTCTGTTTGCTTGATACTTAGCAAACCTGCACTCCCTTGCAAAGTGACCAGTCTTTTGACAATTGAAGCATTCAATTTTAGATTTGTCAAAAGTTATTCCTTGTTTTGGTTTGAAATCAATGTTTTTGCCTGTCTTCTTCATGTACTTTTTGATTCTTGCAGTGATCAAAGCAACTTGCCACCTGATATCAATTTCCTCAAGTGCATCTTCTTCAATCTGTGCTAGATCCTCTTCATAAGTGACAGGTAAGCTTGCTTGTTGTGCAAAGAAGGAGCACACAACTTCATCTGAGTTCAAAGTGGTTGATGGTGGGGCCTGCTGAGTATATGATGGGGGATTGTAAACAGCAGTACTTTGAGAAACAGTACTTTGAGGAGAAGCAGTACTTTTGGAAGTACTGCTCTTCTTTTCAGATGATAGAAAAGCAATGCTGTGAGATTTAGAATTTGGTTGACCACTCATCTCATGTTCATACACCTTCAATTGATGATAAAGATCATCAAAGTCCATAACCTCCAATCCTTGTTGTCCTCTGATCATAGTAGCAATCACATGCCATGTAGATGGCAAACTCCTTAGAAACTTCAGATTAGCATCCTCAACTGATACTTCTGCCTTGTATAACTCCAACATGTTGAGGAGATTCTGAAACCTATCATATGCAGCATCAAGACTCTCTCTTTCTCCTACTGTGAATGTTTCAAACTGCTGTTTCAGCAAGTTTCTGTGCATCTTCTTAGAGGCTTCATTCCCTCCAAATCTGGTCTTGAGAGCAGCCCAGAGTTGCTTAGCATCTTTAGCATCGTGAAATTTGAGAAGATGACCATCTGGAATAGCAGACAAGAGAATGTTAAGAGCCTTCTCTTGATTCCTTAGGGTTGCTTGTGGTAAAACTGCTTTTGGTGCTAAAGGTTGTCCAGGAACTTGAACAGGTTCTGGAACAACTTCATTCCCATTCACAATCACATTCCACAGAGCATGATCTGTAATGGCAATATACTGCCTCATCTTCATGCACCAGAGATCATATTCTCCCTTCTTAATAACTGGAATTCTGAGTGAGGTGATTGAGGGTGGTGGAACAGCTTCAGTCGACATCTTGAATAGTTTAGGGTTTCTTCCTAGTCAGAGTTTCCACACAAGCTCTGATACCACTTGTTGGATCGATATACTTTAATCAAACTAAACTAGCTTGTTAAGGTTTAATAACCTCGGATAAATCCTAAGTTATTAACAAAGAAACACTGAGCAATCTTTATTAAGTACGCGGAATTTACTTAACAAAGCTAAAAAGAAACTTTATTAATAAAACTCTAAATCTGCTTATTATGCAGATACTCTAATACAACTCTAAGATATTCGAACTTTTCTAAAAACTTAATTCGTAAACTCTAAAACTCTTTTTCTGAAAATCGTACCTCTAATGCCAATCTAGGAGTCCTTTTATAGGCTCAAGGATATCCTAGTCGGTTTACAATTGATAACCTTGTACGACAAGTAATCTAAACATGGAATACAATACTTTCCATAAACGAATATAACAGTTCTTCTAATCTAGCAGTACTTTGACTTTATCTGCAGTACTTTGACTTTGTCTTTAGCAGTACTTTGACTGTTTAACTTCTTCCAGTACTTTGCAGCTTACAGTACTTCCATATCTTCAGTACTTTGATATCTTCAGCACTTTCATATCCCAACAACCATATTTAACTTTACCTTCAACAATAAAATCATTAAGATTGTTGGGCAATTTTGAAACTCTGGTTGACCTTCTAGTAGTGATGGCTGGCAAGCCTTCTTCTTGTTCAGGGTTCTGATCAGAGTCAGAAGATGTATCAACAAGATATGTTTCATGTGATACAGTGCCCTCAGGGTGTGTAGTTTCATCTATGGGAGTTGCAACAGGTTCATCATACTTATTAGGATGACCCAACATTGGGACTTATTTTTGAGTTAAAAAAGTTTTTGTGATTTAAATCTTTAGACACACAAGTTTCAAAAATAGGTATTGACAAAGCATTTTTCATTTTGAAAGGAAAAAAAATTTCATAAAATTTAACATCTCTGGAGTGAAAGATATTTTTTGTTTCCAAACTTAAAAGCTTATAACCTTTTTTCTCATTAGAGTAACCAATAAAAACACTTTTTTCAGATCTACTACCAAATTTGTCAGAGATGTTGAGAATTGTGGCATAACATAAGCAGCCAAAAACTCTAAGGTGAGAGAGTGAAGGGTCATGCCTAGGGGTGTTATCGGGTCGGGTTATCGGGTTGAGTCGGGTTTTGATTTTTTGAAAAGTGATTCGCAACCCGACCTGACAAGAAATCGGGTTATCGGGTTCGGGTTTTTATCGGGTCGGGTTAAGTCGGGTCGGGTGATTCGAGTTGTCGGGTTATAGATAAATACATCTCTATGTAAATAAATTTGTAGATACAAAGCTTATATACTTTTCTAATAAAATACCAATTTATATATACTCATGCTCAACAGAATAATTATTTGTAACATGAATACTGTTCTTTGAAAACATGGAAATTAATGTTTTTAAGCACATCAAAATCTCGCGATTGGGTTACTGCATACGATATACAACTAAATTTTGTTACCAATTATATTTGATGGTCTTTGGGTAACAGTTACTCGTATTTGATGTCAACAAGTATTCATGAACATACTACGACTATATCAGTTAAATTCATGTACATCATAATAGTATTTCAATTATTGAAGAAATGTTTCTGTAGTACTAACAACGTTAGAGAAAATGTTACTGTACTACTAACATATATAATTAATCATGTTGTTTTACAACTGACATAAAGTTATACCATATGTATTATATTTGTTGCGTAAAGATTAATTGGCTCAAGATTTTATTTAAAAAAGAAATAAGTATCATTTCGGGACTTATCGGGTTGACCCGATAACCCGATAAGAAAAATATTTCAACCCTAACCCGACCCGATAAAACTATCAGGTTATTGGGTTTGGGTCAAACAAACCCGACTAGTTTTATTAACCCGATTAACCCAACCCGATTAGGCCTTATCGGGTTCGGGTCGGGTCAACCCGACCCTACTGACACCCCTAGTCATGCCCATACACAAAGTAGAAGGGGGACTTGCCACACAACACAGAAGAAGGCAACCTATTTATAACATAAGCAGCAGTTTAAACACATTCAGGCCAGAGATATAGAGGTAATTCCCCTTGAAACATAAGTGATCTAGCCACATTAAGAAGATGCATATGTTTCATTTCTGCAATACCATTTTGTTGTGGTGTGTAAACACAAGAAGTTTGATGTAAAATTCCTTTGTCATGAAAAAAATGTTAAAGTTTGTTATTGACAAATTCTGTTCCATTATCACTTCTGAAAATCTTTACATTGTGTTCAAATTGATTTGATAACATATGAGCAAAGTTAACAATGAAAACATAAACATCATTCTTTCCTTTAAGCATATAAACCCAGACTGCCCTTGAATAGTCATCAACAATTGTTAAAAAAAAAATATTTGTAACCATCTCTGCTAGTGACTTTATATGGGCCCCATATATCTAGATGAATAAGTTGACCAATTTTAGTTGATTTATGTTCACTTAGAGGGAATGGTTCCCTTGTTTGTTTAGCTTTATTGCAAGTATCACAAAGATGATCAGATTCAGATGAACTATCAAGATTAAGAATGGGTTTAAGTATATGCAGGACTTGGGCAGAAGGATGACCAAGTCTTTGATGCCAGAGATTTCTAGAAACATAACAGACAGAAATGCAGTTATTAGAAGTAATCTTACATGTAGAATCAATATCAAACATATATAACTCATTACATTATTTACCATTCCCACAATCCTTTGTAAATCGTGTATATAGCAATTAGATTCATTAAAGCCAACAAACATCTTATTGTCTCTAGCAATCTTATGAACAGACAGCATATTGACATTATACTCAGGAACAACCAGAACATCAAAGAGAGTTAGGTCATTATTGACTTTTAAATCACCAATTTTTGTAATTAAAGTTTGAGTACCATTGGGATGTCCAACAGTTAGACCAAGATTTGAAATATCCACAACATTGATTAAAAAGTTTGCAGATACATTTATGTGCTGATTTACACCAGAATTAACAATCCATCCGAGACTAATGTTTCCAGATAAAGAATTTGTGTTGTTCTTAAAAAATTTGTTAAAGTTTATATTAAACTTAACACTTCCATTAAACAAAGTTCCTGGAAAAATTTTACCTGCCATGTTGTCATTGGCAGAAGACACATTGTTGTCATTAAGAAGACTCCTAAGTCTGGAGAGTTGTTCATTAGACAAAGATACTGGAGAGTTGCTAGTTCTATTATCAGTGACATGATTAGCATCAGTAAAAACATTATTACTAGTGACAGGTTTAGCATTGAAGTTCCTTTTAACATACCCAACAAGGTAACCAACAAGGTCATAACACCTATTAACAGTGTGGCCAGGTTTTTTGCAATTAGTACATTTGAGATTCAAGTTTGGTCCTCTGTTGTTTGAACTGTTGCCAGTATTAAAACCAGATCCTTTGTTGAAATTGTTATTGTTGTTAAACCCTTTTTGTTATCAAAAAATTTTCCATCATCAAAAGTTTTTGCAGCAAATGTTGTAGCATTAGGTTTAACAGAGCTATTCCCAGATGAAACATTTCTGTGGGATTCTCTAGAGACAACAGAGAAAGCAGTTTTGACATTAGGTAAAGGGTCTCTGGTCAGAATATTACTTCTAATAGGCACATAACTGTCATCAAGGCCCATAAGAAACTGCATTAATTTGATTAGCTGATTGTGTTTTTTCAAAATGTTTTGCAGCCTCACAAGTACATGGAGGTAAGCTAATCATAGAATCGAATTGTTTCCATAAAGAATTAAGGTTGTTGTAATAATCAGCAAGAGAGCACCCACTTTGACTAAGAGAGTTTATATTTTTATGCAAATAAAAGACAGTTGAACCATCAACCTTATCATAAGTATCTTTGAGGTCATTCCACATTTCACAAGCAGTTTTGGCATAGATAGCACCAACAAATAATTCAGAACTAATAGAGTTTCGAATCCAAGTGACAACAACAGAATTACAGGTATCTCACTGATTGGCAAGAACAGGGTTTGAGTCATCTCTTAAGCAGGTAACATCAATAAATCCTAACTTATTATGATTCCTTAAGGCAAAGGTCATGGCCATACTCCATATTTTATAATTTTCTGTTCTAGTAAGTTTGATGGACACAATGGGAGTACCATTTGTGTTATTAGGGTGCAAATTTTTGGTGTGTATTTCCCAGAACAGGGTAAGATAATCAATGTTAGCAGAAACAAGTATCAAGTCAGCAGAAACAAATACCACTAGGTGGTTACCGGATATCACTTGGAATCGTGTGATCACTTTTCAAAGTAAACTATTCGACCCTAATGCCTGGGTATCACGAATATCTACTTGGGATAAGACCAAATGTATGTTATTGAATTAGGCACAAATCAATAACCCTTTGCTTATAAGTGTTTATCGTTTTCTGTGTATCTTTCATGCATAATCAGATCTCCTATTTATAGGAGGTTACTCTAAGCTAGTCAAATGGAATTATGAGAATTAATCGGCCCATTAATCTCCTCATAATTATCCCCATTATAGCCGTTAGTGGTTACATGACCAATTAAACGTGGTCATTATGCAGTTGTAACTGCCACTTGAATAGGTCAAAGCCCGTTACAAGCAGTATTTTCATCAGTACTTTCATAACACTATCAGTGGAAACACTGCTTCAGTGGAAACACTCTTTCAGTGGAAACACTCCTTTAGTGGAAACCACAAGCAGTACTTTCCACAAGCAGTACTTTCTACTAGCACTACCAATACAAACCACTATTAGAGTCAGGGTGTTCAGGGACCTTATGGGTGTACACTCCGTACCTCCTAACCCATTACAAGGTGTGAACTAATCCCACAAGTGCACTAAATTTTCCAACAATCCTCCCCAAATTTAGTTCACTTCCTTTGCATGAAAACAAACTTTAAACAAAACATGTGCATAAACGAAAATGTCCTGAGGATTGAATTTCCATCTTAGTAAATTATACGTTCAAATATTCAAGAATCAGGGTGTTCTAAGAATTGAACCCTTCAACCCATTTGAATACCTGAAGATAAAATACACACAAATTTTCAAACACTTATCAGCTCCTGACACTATACAAGCCATGTGTCCATATCCAAATTCATAAATGTTGTAAAAGCTAAAAGTCCGAAAGCTTCCTGAAGCGGCAAAACTTCAACATTTACATAGGTGGTTCCTCTTTATTCATGCTCCTGCCAAGCACTTTTTCAAAGAAAATTAACCATTAAGAAGTAAAGACTTCATCCTCCTTTCAGCAGGTTCTGAGCACAACCTTGGGATGTAAATAAAACATGTGCTCCAATCCACTGAATGTTCAGCTTTCCACATTGAACTCAGCTCCCAAGTTTCCTCAGGAGGGAGTTGGGTGTCCTAGCATTCAGTGACTAAGTTGGACTTAAACCTATCCCTTTAGCAGACTTTATAACCAAGTCTCTAGCCAGACCCTTCGTCAAGTGATCAGTTAAGTTCTGTTGAGATCTAACAAACTTTATAGATACCACCCCATTCATGATAAGCTCACGAATCATGCTATGTTTGACACCTAAGTGTCTAGACTTACCATTGTACATCTGGCTATAAGCCTTAGCCAATGTAGCTGCACTATCACACCGGATAAAAATAGGTGCTATAGGTTTAGGCCACAATGGAATCTCAAGAAGCAAGTTTTTCAACCATTCAGCTTCTTTACCAGCAGCTGCTAAAGCCACAAATTCAGATTCCATTGTTGAACTGGTGATGCAAGTTTGCTTCTTGGATGCCCAAGAAATTGCACCTCCACCAAGTAGGAATACCCAGCCACTGGTAGACGAATTGTCTTCAGTGTTACTAATCCAACTTGCATCAGTGTATCCTTCCAACACTGAAGGATAGCCAGTATATGAGAGACTATAATCCATAGTTCTCTTCAAATACTCTAGTACCCTGTGAACAGCTTGCCAGTGATGAGCACTAGGATTACTAGTATACCTGCTCAATTTTCCCAGTGCAAAACCAATATCAGGTCTTGTACAAGTCATGGCATACATCAGGCAGCCAATTACCCTAGAATACTCAAGTTGAGATAAAGCCTTGCCATTATTAGGCATCAGCTTCTCACAAGTATCCATAGGTGTACTCACAGAAGTACAATCAAAGTAATTGAATTTCCTCAACACCTTCTCAATATAATGAGATTGAGAGATAGAAATTCTTTTACTTTCATGTTTAATCCTTATACCAAGAATAACATCAGCCTCCCCCATGTACTTCATGGAGAACCTTGATGACAAAAATTCCTTTGTCAGGTCAACCTGATTTTGGTCAGTTCCAAAGATGAACATGTCATCAACATATAGACAAATGATGACTCCTTTACCAGATTCATCAAATTTGCTATATACACATTTGTCAGCTTGGTTAAGAACATAACCACTAGACAAAACCACTTCATCAAATTTTTGATGTCATTGCTTAGGTGCCTGTTTGAGTCCATATAGAGACTTAATCAGTTTACACACCTTGTTTTCATTGCCAGGCATGATGAAGCCCTGAGGTTGGTTCATGTAAACCTCCTCATCCAATTCACCATTCAAGAAAGCTGTTTTCACATCCATCTGATGAATAATCAGATTGCGAATAGATGCCAAAGCAATCAGCAGTCTTATGGTACTGATACGAGCCACAGGGGCATAAGTATCAAAATAGTCTATCCCTGACTTTTGTTTAAAGCCCTGAATGACTAGTCTAGCCTTGAACTTTTCAATAGTTCCATCTACCTTCATTTTTCTTTTGAAAATCCATTTGCAACCCAAAGGTTTGCAACCAGGTGGTAGATCAACCAACACCCAAGTGTTGTTGCCCATGATGGAATCCATCTCATCATTGATTGCTTCTTTCCAGAAAGCAATATCCTGGGACTTCATTGCTTCTTCAAATGTCTTGGGATCATCCTCAACAATGAAGCAATAGGAGTATTGGTCAGAGACCTCATCCCTTGTTCCTTCAACTAAGTATAGTTGAAACTCAGGTCCAAATGACTTTGGAGTCCTGACCCTTTGCTCTTTCTGAGCACAGTTTGAGGTTGGTGCACCACAACCTCATCAGGGACCACTGATGGTTCATCATCAGGGACCTCTGATACACCAGTGTCATGAGTTCCATTAGGAATCCTCTGACTTGGTCTAGGGACTGATGAGAATCTATTCTCATCAAAGTCTGCATCCCTTGATTCAATTATTGAGTTAATTGAAATATATTCATTAGGTTCAATAACATAGAACCTAAAAGCCTTGGAACGCTCAGCATATCCAACAAATATGCATTCAATGCCTCTTTCACCCAAAGTTTTCATCTTTGGATCAGGGAGTCTTACAACAACCCTACAACCCCAAACCTTGAGATAGTTCAGGTTGGGTTTCCTTTTAGTCCAGAGTTCATAAGGGGTAACCTTGTTCCTTTTGTTGGGAACCCTATTTAATAAATAGCAAGCTGTTAACATAGCTTCACCCCAGAACCCTTGACTCATTCCTGAATAGGACAACATGGAATTAACCATCTCCTTCAGCACCCTGTTCTTCTTTTCGAAAATACCATTTTGCTGAGGAGTATAAGGGGCAGTTGTTTCATGGATAATTTCAACAGACTGAAAATACAGAGTATCCATGTACTCACCTCCCCTATCAGTCCTTAATCTTTTGATCAGGGACCCAAGTGGTAATTCAACTTCAGTTTTAAACACTTTGAATTTATCTAATGCTTCATCCTTGGTATGTAAAAGATAGACATAACAAAATCTAGAAGCATCATCAATAAATGTCACAAAGTACTTCTTATTCCCCAAAGAAGGAGTGGCATGCAAATCACACAGGTCACTGTGTATAAGCTCCAAGAGCTTAGTGTCACGACTAACACCCTAAAAAGGTTTCTTGGTAATCTTGGTCAACATGCAAGTTTTACACTTTTCAGTGTCCATGTCAAAAGCTGGGATTAACCCATCCTTAGACATACCTTGCATTATTTTATAGTGTACATGGCCAAGTATTGCATGCCATAGGGTAGAGTCAGTGTCAGTGGTGGTCACAAATGCTGAATTAACACTATCAGTGACAATATTAAGCCTGAACATTTGATTACACAAATATCCAAAACCAATAAAAACACCAATGCTTAGAAAGAACAAATTTATCAGACTCAATAACTTGTTTATGTCCATGATTATTCAAAATACTACTTGAAACCAAGTTCTTCCTTATATCAGGAACATGAATAACATTAAACAAAGTTACAATCTTTCCAGAACTAAACCTAAGATCTATACAACCATGACTATGCACCAAGGCTGTTGACTCATTTCCCATGTGAAGAATAGAACCATCATTCAGTGACTCATAAGTCTTGAACCAGCTTCTATCTTTGCACACATGAACTGTTGCACCAGAGTCAACCCACCACGCAACATCATCATCCTGCACATAATGAGATTCAGATACATATGTAACATAATAAATCTGAAAAGACTTATTAACCATATTCTGACCTTTCAGTGAGTTGGAAGAACCACCACTCCCTGAACCATTAGTGCCTGATCCATTGGCTTTACCACCAACTTTAACACCCTTACAGTCCCTTTTAATGTGACCAGTTTTGCCACATTTCCAACAAGTAGGTGTTGCCTTCTTGTTAGGATCTGCCCTTGTGTTGTCATGATATTTGCGTTTGCCTTTGTTGTCATTGTACCTGGTGGAGTTGTTATGCTCCACCATATTGACGACAGATGGTCCAGCAGCATTGCTACCCTTTGGCTTGTCATTATCCTGCACCTTGAGAGATTCCTCAATGTGCAGATGACTGCCCAACTCAACCAGAGTTAACTCCTCCTTCTTATGTTTCAAGGTATGCTTGAAGTCTTTCCAAGAAGGAGGAAGTTTATCAATAACACAAGAGACTTGAATAGCCTCATCCATGTGCATATTGTGTTGTGTAAACCTTCTAAGTATTCCAAGAAGTTCATTGTATTGTTCCATGACTGTTCTTGAATCAGTCATTTTGTAATTTGTGAAATTACTAACAAGAAACTTCTTACTTGATGCATCCTCAGCCATATATTTGGCATCCAAGGAATCCCACAGTTCTTTGGAAGATTCAAAGTTCTGATAAATATCAAACAGAGCATCAGACATACCATTGAGAATAAGACCTCTGCATATGTAGTCATCATTCTCCCATTTGCTCCTTCTCCTGATCTGCTCCACAGTAGCATCATCCCCATCATCAGGAATAGGAGTGGTTAGCACATAAACCGCACTTATGCTTGACAGTAAGAAATGCATCTTCTTCTGCCACCTTCTAAAGTCCACCCCTTCAAACTTGTCAAGCTTAGCAAAGTTTGAAGCCATGTGTTTCATTGCAGCAGCAGCCATCGATTATCACAAAATAGTTTACTTTGATTGTTGGTGTGCATTTCCCAGAACAGGGTAAGATAATCAATGTCAGCAGAAACAAGTATCAAGTCAGCAGAAACAATTACCACTAGGTGGTTACCGGATATCACTTGGAATCGTGTGATCACTTTCCAAAGTAAACTATTCGACCCTAATGCCTGGGTATCACGAATATCTACTTGGTATAAGACCAAATGTATGTTATTGAATTAGGCACAAATCAATAACCCTTTGCTTATAAGTGTTTATCGTTTTCTGTGTATCTTTCATGCATAATCAGATCTCCTATTTATAGGAGGTTACTCTAAGCTAGTCAAATGTAATTATGAGAATTAATCGGCCCATTAATCTCCTCATAATTATCCCCATTATAGCCGTTAGTGGTTACATGACCAATTAAACGTGGTCATTATGCAGTTGTAACTGCCACTTGAATAGGTCAAAGCCCGTTACAAGCAGTACTTTCATCAGTACTTTCATAGCACTATCTGTGGAAACACTGCTTCAGTGGAAACACTACTTCAGTGGAAACACTCCTTCAGTGGAAACACTCCTTCAGTGGAAACCACAAGCAGTACTTTCCACAAGCAGTACTTTCTACTAGCACTACCAATACAAACCACTATTAGAGTCAGGGTGTTCAGGGACCTTATGGGTGTACACTCCGTACCTCCTAACCCATTACAAGGTGTGAACTAATCCCACAAGTGCACTAAATTTTCCAACACAAATATAAAGCATCGCCAAAAGACAAGCTTATTTCAGTGGAAGAACCACCACCTACATTATCATCACCACCAGCCATAATACAAATAATAAGGAAAGCAGATAACACAGACAAGAATGAAACACAGATAAGCACAGAACAATAAGATAGCACAACTAGAATAATAACCAACAATATCTCAAACAGAGATAAGAGACAGTAAGATAAATAACTTGAAATTAAGAAATAACAAGTACCAAGCCAGTGGATTGGGGTAAACCAGAGCAGGTATTCGTACCACTCAGAGGTGGCAGATCAAGATGTTAGTCTACCCGTTTGCACCCACAAAGACTTAAGTACTGTTATTTAAGAATGAAAGTAGACTTACAGAGTAATATGCAGCGGAAAGAACAAATCACAATTACCCTAGATTCACTTAGTCTAGGGCTAATTGTGAACATGAAGCAACCAACAATTACGCCAGTAGCAAAAGCCCCAAAACACAGAGAAATTATGGTTTCAGGAGAAAGCCCTAATTTTTCAATTGATACCCAATATAGCAAGGTAATCGAGATTGACCACCTTTTGAAACCCAGAAATACTTTTAATTGTGATTATGAGCCTGACGCTCTCATACCATGTGAGAAAGTATCAGCAACAACAGAATCACAACAACACCTTTATTCAAACCAGAACCTCAATAGTTGGCATAGATTGAACCAACCAACAATACACAAAGTTTACAAGGTCACGTTACTATCAATAAGACAATAACCAGACAGTTACAAAGAAAAAACAGATCAGTACAATGATCAAGAGAGAGAGAGAGAGAGTGTAAGACAGTGACTGCACACACAGTCGTATCTAACCCTAGAAGAGAGGGTTTGGTTAAGTAAGAGAATAAGATACACTAAGACCCCTCAACTCTTCTGATATGATCAAGACCAGCAGCATACTTTCTCTTATAGGAGATAACTTATGTTTTGTCCATGAATGACCCCTAATATAAAACATGCGATAAGACACATCTACAAGAACCATTAGCAATTGATAGATTGATATGTTTGACCACAGATTATCATGATATATTTGACCAAATAGGTGTTTAGACAATTATAAGGTATTTAAGGCTCTAGAAATTATGGTGCTTTTTGTGCTTGGTGTGAGGCCTCGATCTTGGAATGAACCAAACTCCAATTGGAAGGAAGATGCAATGTGAAGGTTTCTCCTATGAATTATCTTCCATGATATATATAATTAGTACTATCCTAAATTCGTATCCAAAGAAGCAAGAAGCCATATGTAACCTGTCTAAAAGTCCTTTTTGTAGTAGTGATAAATACTCCGTAAGAATGCATGTCATTGCTTATGAGTTATGTCAATAAATGGCTATGTAAATATAAACTATAAATTACGACTATATTAGTTACAATTATCAATTAAAAAATGGACCACAAGACTATGCCAACAACATACTGTATCAAATAGTATTAGAGAATAAATATGTCCAAGCCCGCTTTGTCGGTTTAGGGCATCTAGGATTTTACCATTATAAATAATGGTTAATAATAAAATTATACCTACGGGTTTACATTGTCTAACGTGATATCGGAGCAGGTTTGATCCTCAAACCTAAGTAGCTAAGTTGAGTCACCTCCCCTAAGCCGCCCCCTCAAACACTATCATACAAAATAGCCGTCTCTGATAACCCTGACTTCACTTTTGTAAAACACCCACAGTCATCCTCTTCCCCTAGGATGATTCAAGAGGCAGCTATGTACAAGGCAAAGGTCAAGTCTAAGATGGTTCAAGAGGTAGAGAAGTACGAGGCAAAGGATGAGGAGCATAAAAAGAATATTTTGGTTTCCATGTTTTGGATTTATATGCTTTTAAGAAAAAGGATGTCTCATTTTTATGGTTTATGTTTTGGATTTTAAAATTAGTAGTTTAAGTTTTGCATTAAGAAAAAAAAAGTTATAATTGTTTTATTGTTTTTTTGGGTTAGTCGATTGTTCGTAAGGATTTGTTACTAGTCGAATAAATTTGACCGTTGGTACCAATTCCTAAAGTTGATTGTTGATACGGTTGTGTTACCAGTCGACTTAGCTGACCGTTGGTATCAGTCAACAAAAGTCGACCACTGGTACGGTTTTGTTACGGGTCGACTAAAGTAATGTTTTTATTATGTTAATGTTTTTTTTGTCTAGTTTACTACTCCCGAGCTTTGGCGATTTTGCCGCTCAGACTGCGGGGGAGTATTAGAGAATAAATAGGCCCAAGCCCGGTTTGTCGGTTTAGGGCATCTAGGGTTTTACCAGATAAGTACATACGGAGCGGGTCTGATCCTCATACCTAGGTGGCTAAGTTGAGCGGCCTCCTCTATGTCACCCCGTCAAACCCTAGCCACCACCATTTATCCCTAAAGTCTATTGTGAGGATCTAAACACCTTTGAGACTTGTGTTATTAGATACTTTGAGGTTATACCAAGTAGTATGCGGAATCTACTACTTAGCACTTTAGAAGACAATGGTTATTGGATGTATATGGAACAGTAAACAAAGATGTAACAAAACGATTCAATATTATTGATGATAATACGAGTGATCTTTCTTTATCATTAGGGTTTACAACCTTGAAGCTTAACCAAAAGATACGTGTTCTATTCCTAACCCTAGGACCTCCTTTTATAGCTTAAGGAGTCATTTACAAGATAACTATATAATATTCGTATCAATCTAAACGTATAAGATATACATGTAATCTATTCTATAATTACAAAACGCGTACATATCCTACTAGCAGTTAGTACTGCTAGTGTATTCTTTACTAGTCTAGTTTGTATGCCTGGCACTATAGCAGTTAGTACTGCTACGTTTAATTCCCAACATATATGCTTTGATTTTATTTTTGTTTCTTTGCTTTTGTTGCTGCTACAGATGAAGATCTGTTTCCGCTTGCTGCTATCGGAGTCTTTAGAGACAAGGGTGTTAACCACTTGATCCAACCTCTGTCTTCAGAGACAAGGGTGTTAACCACTTGATCCAAGCTTTGCTATTAGTTTTGTTATGAGTAAACTCTATAAATACTTTATGTACTCTTTGTTTTACTCATTATGCTTAACGGAAGTGGTTATGGTGGCGGAGGTGGTGGCGGGTGGAATTGGTCGTGGCTAAAAAAGGTGGTGGTGTTGGCTAGAAGTGGTGGTGGTGTGGGCGATGGTCTTAAGGAGTGAAGGTGGTGCAACTAATTAAAAGTGGTGGAGGTGGTGGTGGCGACGGCTAGCGGTGGTGGTGGTGGTGGCCAGGCCCGAATATAAACAAGGGCAACATGGCCAGTGCACATTCCCATTATTTGGAGGGGCACTAAATTTGTCAGAAGCCCAACTCATACATACATTTGACAAGCCTATTTTGAAGCCCAATAAAATAATTATACATAGTTAGTTGAATATGTCGAGTTTTAGCATGATTAGTTTTAGATTACTGTCTCTATATATGGATACGAGTTACTAGTTACCACGTCCCATACTATAGTTTTGAGTTTTAATATCGATCGAAACAGAAGAACGGTGATACCATGTGTCCATACTCTAATGCACTAATTGCATATAGAATATTGTTGACCATCTTTGTTACAGTGGCATCCGCACAAAGAAGTTTCTTAAAATTGAAGTTGCTAAAGTCCTACTTATGGTCCTCAATGTCACGGGAGAGACTTAATAGATTGACATTGTTAGCTATTGAGAATGATTTGTTGGATAATGTTGATTATAAGGAAATGGTCAAGAATTTTGCTTGAAAAATGCTAGAAGAATTACACTATTCATACAATAAAATAGTATTTGCAATCGTATTTTTGGATATTTTTAACTATTTTGTCATCGATTAGTATATTTTGATATTTTTAGCATCGATATATGTTGTTTTACTCGCATTCTTTTCTTTAAAGGGTCTTTTTTTTTGTTTTTAGTTACGGCCCAGGGCATCCAAAATCCTCTTTGTTGTTGATTGGTGGCAGTGGTGGTGGCAGGTAACGGCCTACTGTGGGGATTGTTGTTGATTGGTGGTAGTGGTGTTAGTGAATGGTAGTGGTAGCGGCTAATGGTTTACGATGGTAGCGGTGGTGGTGATGGTGGCAGGTTGGCAGTGTTAGCGGTCTTAAATGGTGGCAATGGCTGGTGAGAATGACTAGAGCATCTAGGTTATTTTCATATAAAATAGATGAATGTAATTATGTATAATTAGTAGTTGACCGTAACCTATTTTAAGGTTAATCAATAATAAACACGTAAAAAAAGGATAATGAGTTATATGAGTACATTACTATTTTTAAAAGTTTGTATTATGGACAGCTAAGTGAATAACTAAATACTTAGGGCCTGTTTGGCAAGGGTTTTTTGGAGGAGCTATTAGCTTTTTGTTACAAAATAATCTCCTATAAACTAAGTAGCTTCGTTTGGATGCATTACCTACAAGCTTTTATTTCAAACAAATAGCTCCAAAATAAAAAACTGATTCATGAAGCTTTTTAAATGTCTATGAGTTGTTAAAACTTTAAATTACTAATATACCCTCCAAACATTTATTTACAATTATAGATTTGTCCTTTTATATCATTTTACATATTATAATTACATTTAACAGCTAATTTACCAAACACTGTTATTGAAAAAAAGATACAAATTGTAGCTCATGTTAAAAGCTTTGCAGTTTACAGCTTACAGCTTACAGCATACAGCTTACAACTAGTTTTGCCAAACATATCCTTAATACAATTAAAATATGATTTTCAAATACCGTTCGATCCGTGTCCACTTTAACAAAACATTAATTTATTGAAGACGTTTGTATTCACGTGAATGAGGTAAATTAAATTTTGCATTTTGCTTCCTGGTAATATAATCTAATTTTCACCTCACAAAATAGATGTGATAAAACTGAACATTTGTTACGTACCACACACTATTAACATACAACTCTTAATTAGCGACACTAATTATAAGCCACTAACAATGACCATTTTTCGACTCCAATCTACACATACAACTCCCTTAACCCCAATTACGCGACTACAAATGGAGACTAGACCGAAACTTGAAAAACTTGTTATCAAACAAAAACCCGTCGCAACTTCATTTTGTAGCGATGACCCAAGTCTTAAATCGACTTGGGAACATCGTCTATGGGTGACAACGGGGTGCACCATGGTATCGATAAGTCTAGCAAGTTGCATTGTTGGATCATTCAAATCACATATATGGCTCGAACCCATCTTAGCTGCATTCATTGGGTACATTTTAGCGGACCTTGCAACTGGAATATACCATTGGGCTGTTGACAATTATGGAAATGAAGCAACTCCAGTATTCGGTACACAAATCTATGCATTTCAAGATCACCATAAGGTGCCCAAAAAGATCACTAAACGTGAATTCGCAAACAATTTATACAAGTTAGGGTTTCTTTTTACGTGGATCGTGTTACCCTATAATTTATTTTGTTACAATCAACCAGTTGTTATGGGGTTTATTGGGGTGTTTAGTGGGTGCATAATGTTTAGCCAAAAGTTCCATGCTTGGGCTCATGAGAGCAGGAGCAAGCTCCCGCGTATAGTGGTGGCACTGCAAGACGTAGGTTTGCTAATATCTCGATCTCAACATACCCTCCATCACAGGCCTCCATTTAACAACACTTATTGTATTGTGAGTGGGGTTTGGAATACTTTTTTGGATAAGCATAAAGTGTTTGAAGCTCTTGAAATGGCGGTTTTCTTGCAGTTTGGAAAGAGGCCGCGGTCGTGGGGTGAGCCATACTACAACTCCAACGAGATGAAAGTTGTCGAGACTTCACCGACGACTTTAGTGACATGATGAGATCGATTTAGATATGTATGGTTGCTCATGTGCGTTTAAACTGATTATGGTGATGGTTAATTAAAAACTGATTGTTAAGATAAGTACGTGTCGTTTTTAGCTATTCTTAGTTTTGATTAACGGATTATTACTCTAATCTAATCACATGATCACTTTGCATATGCATGAATGATCCGCAATCATATGTCAAATAAAAAGGAAACTGGTTGGGTTGAGTGTTTGCAACTCTTTTCTTAGCTTGTTGCATTTTGGTTTTACATTTCCTGAAAAGTATGGTTATATGAAGGAGATAATTATTCGTCTCCTTCTTAAGTCTTAACAAAAACGTTTATTGTTTTCCCTTGAGCAATATTGCAAGAAATTAAGAACATCGTATCATACACACCCAACCTATGTAAAATACTGAGTAGGTCAGCTAATTAAGAACAAGTACTAAAAAGTAAAAGGTTTAAGTCATTTAGACAAAGTCGGATAAGAATGACCTATTTTACAAAATAACCCTGAACATATGTTTGTTTGGCAAAACAAATATATATATATACTTATGAATAAACATACAAGTGACATAAAACTAAAAGTTTGACAACTGCTTGACCTAAATCCATTGATCAAGATCAACTCATTATACGTTTCAAGTTTGCATTTCATGTTTGAGCGCAAACGTGATAAAAATAAATTAATGTAAAAGCTATACAAAACCCCAAAAAATGGATAGGTGTTTTAACTAAGGTGTCATTTGGTTTGTAACAAGGTTTAGAATTGGTATCGGATTTAAGTTAAGTGTAAAAGAAAATGAGGTAAGAGTAACGGAGTAAATTAAAAATAATTATCTAAAATTTAAATAGATTAGTTTAAATCTAAATTTATAATTTAATATGATTTAAGAGGTGAGAGATACAGTGAATAATGAAGTGGGACGAGGTATTTCACTAAAACAGGCTAACTCATAAGGATTGTAAACATCTTGCTTTATGTTAAATCTTAAACCTAAATATTCAAACAAACAATGTTTTTTTTTAGGTTAATGGTCTCTAAATGTCTCATAGTTGTCATGATTTTCTTCTACATGTATCGAATAATTTTTTTATATATATTATGTACAAAACTTGATTTATTGGGCATTCTTGTGTATTTTATAACCATTTTGCCCGCTCCAAATTAATAAAATGAGGGGCAAAATGGTCATAAAATACACAAAAATGCTCAAAAAATTAAGTTTAGTACATATAATAGCAAAAAAATGTGTTCGATACATATAAAAGAAATATGTGACAACTATGATACATTTTAGTGCTATTAGCCCATTTTTTTTAACTTTAAATCCCCAAACCCAACCCTAACCCCTTCAAACAAACACACCCTATCTATATGTACTTTAACCTTTTCAGCACCATATCCGAACCAACTAATCTTATAATCATTAAAAGGTAGGACAAATGACACAAACAAAAAATACACTACTTAGGATAATTTTCAATCAAGGTATCAAACTTCTTCTTATTATTATTTTTTTCATCATGAAAAGACAGTCAGCTTATTATTTTGCCAATTGGAGAATTTTCATTAAATATATAATGATCACCCATTAAACTTTATATTTTCATGTCCAGCATCGCCGCCACCACCAATCACCCCCGCTAACACCAACCCACCTATTGCCACTACCAACCATTGTCACCACCACAAACCCCACCCGCCACCACCAACCTACATACCCACCAATACCAGAGCGACTACCACCAACACCACCCATCATTGTTTTACCCCCAACACCACCCACCATCTCTACCCAGCAATGTCGTCACCATCACTGTCACCCTCTACCCAACACCGTAGTCACTACCAACCCAACCCATCGCCGTTATCACCACCATACCCATCTACCACCACCATCTCCCTCAACCCCAACCGTCATCACCATCGTAGTGAAGGATGATGTGGTGAGTGGTGGATGGTGGCGGCAGAGGTGGCTGGTTGTGGCAGGGTGACTGGTAGTGGTGCGGGGGTGAGGTTGGTGGTGGCGGTGGTGATTGGTAGTGGTGGATGGGTCTGTGGTGGTGGTGGTAGCAACAATAATTGGTGGTAGTTGTGGCGGCAACGACCAAGGACTTGAAATGTTAAATTTAACGAATAATCGTTAAATACTTAGGTACCTTTTGTTAAATACACTGATTGAAAAATAATCACTAATTTAGGTACCTTTTGTTGTTATTTGCCCCAAAAATGTAATATCTACCAATGTTGATCGGTTTACAGGTGTTACCTCAATGCCTATGTGTGAAAAATAGTGTTTAAATTGACTCAACTCTCAAAAAAGTGTGTACCCATGTTGTTGGATGCATGCTCATGTTCTCAAAATGTTACACTTGAAAACCAATTAAGCTATTGATAAGAATGTATACAAATGTATTACTCTTATGGGTTGATCATTTCGGGTCAGTTCATGTCAGGTCAAGGTTAAAAATAACATATCAGAACCCGACCCTATTCAAGTTCAGGCTAGTCAGGCTCGAGTCTACTCAGGTCGGGTCCAATCGGGTTCAGGTCACCCCGAATATGAGTAAAATTTACTAAAATTGCCTATTTGTCCGGTTAATCGGGTCGACCTGAACCCAAGTTAGCCAAAAAAATTTCAACCCGATACCCGACCCTATTTAGTATTTAGGTTACTCAGGTTGACACGAATAACCCGAATAAAATTATTGACCCTAGTAACCTAACCCAAGTAGGCTTAATCAGGTTCGGGTCCGGATTGGGTTTTTTGACACCCATATTTACTCCTTAGTCCGCATACATAGCATGATGACAATCTAGGTGTTTCTTGTTTAAAAAAAACACTTTATTGGTAATTTTGTCAGCAAGCTGAAAGAGATAATGAACAAAATGCTTTTGTTTTCTTCTATTGTGTCTGCAAGCGAAAAAGAAAAATGAAAATTAAATTGCATTAGTTTTTTTCATATTGTTAAAATGATTTCGATTTCACCACAATTTTTAAAATTTAATTCTCTTTAATTTGTTATAAATATTATTAATTATTTTGAAACTTTTTTTTACATATTCATTAGGTCTTGATTTTCTTTCCATTTTCGACCCTATTTTTTACCTTCAAATTTGCCGAATCATGAAATACTTAAAACACGAAAGTTGTAGACTTTGGTTCACTCTTAACCCAAAATTTTGAATCATCCAAATTCGATATGATATGGGTGAGATATCAATGTTAAAAATGGCATTTTAGTCATATTTGTTGCGCACAAGGTGTTTGATAAAATGTTTAGCTTAATTTTTTAGTGTTAAAATTGCGTTAAATGCTCTAATTTTTGTAGCACAACGCATCATTAATCATTTTATTATTGTAAGATTCAACAAGTGATGTTTTTTAATCGTTAAATATTTTTAAAAAATGTATGTTTTGTTAATCAGTTAGTCTTTATTCATCAGTTAATCTTGTTCATCAATTAGTATTGTTCATCAATTAGTGTTGTTCATTAGTTAATCTTGTTCAAGATTGTTGAACTGATGAATAATGTTAACCCACAAAAGATACTTCTTTTCATCAAAACGAGATTTTGTTAATCAACTGTCTTGCACATTTTATTTATGTTCATCAGCTGTCTTGTCCATTTTACTTTTGTTCGCAGAAGATTTTTTTTTAATAAAACGTTTTGTTCATCAATATAAAAGTGTTGTTCATCAATAAAAAGAGTTGTTCAGTTATTCATCAATAAAAAGTGTTATTCATCAATAAAAGAGTTGTTCATCACCATCACAATGTTCATTAGTTTTCTTTATTTTTGTTCATCAGTTATATCACAATGTTCATAAGTTAGATTACGTTGTTTATCAGTTTTCTAACAAAAAAAATTATAGTGTTCATTAGTTCATCAATTTAGTAAAAAAAATTATAATGTTCATCAGTTTATCAGTTTAAAAAAAATCATAATGTTAATCAGTTGTTTAAAAAAATCACAATGTTCACCAGTTAAGGTCACAATATTCATCAGTTTATCAGTTGATGTTGTTCATCATTTAGTCTTTGTTCATCAGTTAAAAAAAACTAAAACTAACAAAAATAACAAAAAAAATATATTGTGGTAGACCAACTAATGCATTTAAATGTACTTTTATAAGAAAAATCTCTTTTAGGTATTTTATCAAACACTTTGTGTGCATTTAATATGTGTAAAACGTTATTTTTAAAATGAGATATCTCACTCATATCATATCGAAATTGAGTGATTCAAATTTCTGGGTAAAGAACGGCAAAAAAGTATAACTATCGTGTTTTAAGTTTTGCGTAATTCAACCTTTAAGTTAGACAAAAGTAAGGTCAAATATGTGAAAAATTTCAAGAAAATCATAACTCACTTGAAATCTAAAACAAAAAAAATTCAATTTATATATCAAAGAGCATATCAAATTAAAGAGAATTAAATTTTAAAACTTATGATGAAATCAATTTTTTTTTAAAGTTTGTCGTTTGAAAGATATATGCATTTGAAGTTCGGGGTTAAATTAAAAAACGCAAATAACTAAAAGGGAAAATGATAAATTTAGGCATCAAACTTGCCACGTTTTCCTTTTCTGGGCATCGAACTTTTTTTTTCCTATTGTAGCACTGAACTTGCCTAATTTTCCTTTTGTGACACAAAATCACACTTTTAGTGTAATTAACGTTGTTAATCCCAACAAAGCAGTTTTAAGCTGGTTTTTTGAACTTCGGGCATCTTTTGAACAAAAAATGGTTCCTTAGGGGTGTGTTCTAAACTAATTTACAAACCTTAATAACATCCCCCCACCCAAACCCGTTTTCCTCATAACCCGTAAACATTAGAAGCCCTAATTTCACACACACAAAAAATTGTTCGTTGTGCATTGCCATAATTGATGCTTGTTTCGTTGTTTGAGGTAAACAATTGTATGATTTCTTTGATTTGTATCTGTTTTGATCAAAGTTTTAGCATGGTGAAAACCCTAATTTTTTTTTTCTCAATTTTGTGCTAGAATGATACCAGGTACGAATTTGCACCAATTTGATGTACACAATGACGGATATTTTAGGCATTTGCCCCTACACTACGCGGATGGGGTGATTCTTAACATGTGTGCTCCAAGGATGCCCTATCTTAGATTTGCTGAATTCCTGGAAGAAAAGGTTGGTAATTACTTTCAAGGTTTGTATTATAAGGTGCCTCATAATGAGTTAGACAAAGGATTAGTTAGAGTAACTAATGATAAGGAAATAGAACACATGTTTGATGTTGCTCAATTGTTTGGTAGGATTGAACTGTATCTTGATCACAATGATATGAATCTGTCAGAGTATTTAGGCCAAGCAGATACCACTTTTATGGATGAGTCTGTTGCTAAAGCAAAAGGCTCTCCCAAAAAGAGGTATTGCAATGACTTCTCAGTAGATGAGATGGTTAATTGGGCTGAGATGGAGGTAGATCAAACTAGGAAGGTTAATGAATCAGAGGGTGATAACTCTAGGAATAGTGTAAATGGTCAGAATACTAGGACTAGTGTAGATGGTGATGATAGTAGGCCTGGTGTAGAGGGTGATGATTTGCAGACTAGTGTAGAGGGTGAGGATTTGCAGACTAGTCTAGATGGTGATGATATTAGGTCTAGATCAGGTGTGGATAAGGGCAAATGGAAGGCTAGTGTAGTTGAGAACATTGATGCAGTAGATTCAACTGTTGCACATGAAGTGGAATTACAAGATGATGTAGTACAAGTTAGATTGTGGAGGCCTAGTGAAGATGGCGAGGATTTACAGACTAGTCTGGATGGTGAAGATAGTACGCCTATATCAGGTGTGGATAAGGGCAAAGGGAAGGTTAGAGAGGATGAACAAGATGGTGAGTTGTATGGTGACTTTGATAGTGACAATGACAGTGGATATGGTTCAGATAAATCAGTTGACTATCTAAGTCCTGGTGAAGAGGAGGTTATAGAACTTAGGAAAAGGATTAAAGCCTATAGATTGCAGGTAATTGAGTCAATGCCAAAAATCAGTGAACTAACTCCATCAAACACTGTACCTCCTAATAACCTTAGAAGTGAGACTATGATGGAACATGATATGTTCATGAACAATTTGATGAGAAGGTTACAACCATCTGAAGGCAGTTCAGATGAAGATCCTTTTATTTGTGTGGAGAATGCTGTTGACAGGTATCCAATCTATGATGAAACTAGTCACTGGAGACTGAGGCATCCAAAGGTATTATCTTACTTTTATATTTCAAGTACAGATATTGTTTATGAATTTTGGTCATAATATTTTTGTTGTATATGTAATGCAGGTTGGTGAAAAGTATGCAAGTATTGTGAAGTTTAAAGAGTGTTTAACCTACTATGCTTTGGCAAATGGCTTTTCTTTGTGGTATGAGAGGAGTAACAGTCAGAAGGTTGTGGCAAAATGTGGACAGAGACCACCAAAGTTGATTGATCCTGACAAAGGTAAACAGAGGAAGAAAAATAAATATCCTAGTGCTAGTTCTGATGAATTACCTACCTGTCCATAGAGATGTTATGCTAGGTGGATGAATAAAGAGAAAACCTTTCAGATACAGTCTTTAGTAAATGAACACACATGTGTTAGGAACTTCCAATTTGGTTCATTAGTAAACTATAAGTGGCTAGGGACACAATTTGGTAATAAGATTAGGGTTGACCCTGAAATTAGGTTGAAAGCTATAGCTGACCTAGTGATGAAAAAGTATAAGTGTATGGTATCCCCAAATCAGTGTAGAAATGCAAAGACATTTGCCTTGACAGAGTATGAGAAATCACTTGGAGGCATTATGCCTTGCTGAGATCATATGGAAGGGCAATTTTAGATTCAAATCCTGGGTCCACTGTCAAATTAGGAGTGACTGTAAATCCTGATAACAAAACATACTTTGATAGGTTTTATGTCTGCTTTGCTGGACTAGTAGATGGTTGGAAGGCTGGGTGTAGGAGAATAATTTCCTTAGATAGTTGTTTTTTGAAAAAACCAAACCATGGTGAAATCCTTACTACTATTGGAAGAGATGGAAATAACCACATTTACCCAGTTGCTTGGGCAGTGGTTAATGTTGAAAACAAGGATAACTGGAGCTGGTTTTTGGAGTTACTAGAAGGAGACTTGGATTGCACAAAAGGACAAGGTCTAACTTTTATGTCTGATCAACATAAGGTATGCTTCTATCCATACTTTGATGTTAATGACTTAGTCTTACATATATTCTAACTAGGTATGCTTCTATTTAGGGTCTTATTGAAGCTGTGAAGACTGTCATGCCATATGCGGAACACAGGCAATGTGCTAGACATATATATGAAGGGTTCAGGAAAGTATTCAGTGGTGAGGAATTTAGACAGTTGTTTTGGTCAGCATCTAAGGCTTCCTATCCACAGTTGTTTAACAAGATCATGGAGAAGATTAAAAGGGCTAACCCAAAGGCTCATCAGTGGCTTATGGACAAGAACCCAAAAACATGGTCAAGAGCATTCTTTGAAGTTAATAGAGGATGTGAAGCAGTGGAGAATGGATTCAGTGAATGCTTTAACAGTGTCATTCTAAGTGTTAGGGACAAGCCACTGCTAACTATGCTAGAAGCATTGAGAGTCATAGTTCTTGACAGGATGCACAAAATGAGGGAAATCAATAAGAAATGGAACCCTGGGGTTTGTCCCAACATTCAGAAGAGGTTGGAATGGTTAAAAGACCAACAAAGGTAAGTATCATTTACAAATTAAAGTTATATCAGTTATGAAATTGTTTGAATTGACACTTATAAGCTTGTTTTATTGTAGGTTTTGGCATATTATCCCTGCTGGTGGGAATGTGTTTGAGGTCAGATCAGGGAGTGAGGCATTCACAGTTAGTGAAGCAAGTAGGACTTGCACATGTCGAATGTGGCAGTTATCAGGTATACCTTGTGTACATGCAACAAAGGTAATTCTATACATAAACAAGGTACCTGAGAGCTATGTGCCCGATTGGTTTAAAACAGACAAATACTATGACACCTATAACCATTTCTTGAAACCAATTGATGGTATTGATTTCTGGCCTGACCAGAGTATGTACTCTGTTGTATTGCCTCCCAAACCAAAAAAATGCCTGGTAGGCCAAGAAAGAAAAGGATCAGATCAAAGGGTGAAGGTGGTAGCTCAACTAAGGTATCTAAGGTAGGTGTTGAGATGTCATGTTCTATATGCCACAAACCTGGTCACAACAAAAAATGATGCAAAGAAAATATTGTGTCTGGGTCAAAAGAGACTGGGAATGTGTCTGGGTCAAAGAGGAAAAATGTTGGGTCAAATGAGACTAGTGGGTCAAATAAAAAGGCTTGTGGGTCTAGTGGAACTGGTGGGTCAAAGAATGGTAGCTCAAGTGGGTCAAAGGTATTATCTTACTTTTATTTCAACTGCATACATTGTTTCATACTTTTGGTTTTAACCATTTGTTGTATTTAGGCCAAGCAGGTTGGTGGGTCAAGTGGGACAAATAGGAAGGTGTTGAAAAGAGGATGCACATCAGCTTATGCAAGATGGTTTGGTGACCAACATGATCAACAACAAGCTGAAACAGATGCTCAACCTGAAGATGCAGCTGAAGACCCACAAGTTGACCATGAAGATACAGCTGAAAATCCTCAAGATCACAATGAAGAACAACCTGAAGTTCAAACAGAGATTGAAATGACTGCTACTCAAGTTGAACACATGCAAGCTGAAATAGATCAGACTCAAGAACAAGTTCAGGAACAAGTACAAGAACAACCTCAGCAGCACCATTTGCAAAAAAGGATGACTAAACTGAAAGTAAGAAGGTCTAGTGAAAGAATCCTGAAATTGAAGTTGGCAAAACACTTGGATGGCCAGGGCAGCACTACAGAGTCTGCCTTAGAAATAGATGATGCTTGAACAACAAGGAACTCCATGTGACCTTTTTGTATATCTTTTGTGGGCAACTAATGTAAACTATGATAACTTAATTTGGGTATGTAATATGTCTAGATAACTAATGTGAATAGGTCATGACCATCAACCAATAGCCCATTTTGTAAATCTTTTTAGGGCACTAACTGATGGTCATTTTGGTATGTAATATGGGTAGAACTAGGGGTGCTATTCGGGTCGGGTTGGTCGGGTTCGGGTCAAACGGGTCGGGTCCAAGTCGGGTCGAGGGTAAAAATAATATACCCGAACCCGACCCTATTTGAACTCGGGTTAGTCGGGTTCGGGTCAAGTCGGGTCGGCTCCAAGTCGGGTCGGGTCAAGTCGGGTCGGGTTTGACCCTATTTGAAAATGAGTAATTGCATGTAAAAGCAGGGTTGATTTTTGCATTTTGTTAAGGACTGTTTCTAAAATAAAATTAAATAGGGGTGTTTGAAAATTCATTATACATGTTAGCTCCATTGTTTGCTTGATTCTTGCAGACGTGCATGGTTTTTTTGGATGAAGTTTAACTAAGCTAATTGGACTGAATTGGCCATGGATCTAAGGTAACTAAGCTAATTGGACTGAATTGGCCATGAATCCAAATGAAGAGATTTTCTGATCTTGTTCGTTTTTTGCTCGAATAAAACTGTAACACATCACCCCCGTTAACGTTCCTGTTATGGGGCCGACAATATAAACCCAAATACCTTTATACGTGTTGCTAGCCAATGTTGGTCCAATGGTACGTGCTGGGTTCATTGATCCTCCCGATATTGGCCTAAATATTCATTTACAAGTTATATGTTTTTAATGCTAGAACAATATTTATTTACTTGGAAAAATATAATTATATGATCAAAGCTTTACCCTGCTAAGATGGAATTAATGCATACTGCTGATCCGACTGCTATACCTGCTAACTCTCCTACCTGCAACATATTACATAAAACAACATTAATTAGACTTTTAAAGAATACATTCAACAATTAAAATTAAATAAAGATAAAAAAAAAAAAAAAAAAAAAAAAAAATCCTAACTCGGGTTAGTCGGGTTGACCCGAACCCGACGAAGCAAAGTATTTAAACCCGATACCCGACCCTAATTCGTACTCGGGTTAAACGGGTTGACCCGATTGACCCGAGTTAGATTTTGGACCCGAGTAACCCGACTCGAATTGACTCGGGTCGGGTTCGGGTCGGGTCGGCCCGAATGACACCCCTAGGTAGAACATATAGCAACCACTATTGTTACAAGTTTATGTAATGACCATCTCAGCACAAGCCCATTTTGTACATCCTTTGAGGGCAGTAAAAAGATAGTCATTGTTAAACTACTAAGTTTAATGAAATATGCAGTTTGTAACTATGTTTTGTTATTAGTTTCCAATAATGAAATATGCGGTTTTTAACTATGTAATATGCAGTTTTTTTACCATTGGTTATAGGCATTACTGTTTGCAGTAAATGCACTTGTCATCCTTTATGCAGACATATATATGAAGAAAGTCAATGAGACATAGGCATCCTATTTGCAGTCTTTCTTTATGCAGCCTATATACACATTGATAAGGCAGTCAATGAGACATAGGCTATTTGCAGTCAAGTTGAAATCTGTTTTTTATGCAGTCAATAAACATAGACTATTTGCAGTCAATGAGAGATAGGCTATTTGCAGTCATTGTAAATTTAATGAGAATCCCAACCCAACTGTTTTGAAGACAATTTTCCCTTATAAAATCCAATGAACCAATACCATATCCCACACATCTTTTACTCATATCTGTGTATCTAAACAAAATTTCTATTAACATGAGTTCAGGCAAGAGGATAATGTCCAGCCAACCACCAGGTATGTAACAACTTGATAATAACCATTTCCATAAATACTAACCATAAACCAGGAATTCTAACAACTTTAATGCACATTTCCTTTATGCATTTACTGACATTTTTTTTTATTTCAGAGATAATAACAATTTCAAGCACCACAGATGAGAGTAGTGAACAAGGTGGTTCTGAAGGAGGCTCATGGGGAGGTTACTTTCCACCATTGCAGCATGGGAAAGTTGGTTCCAGCTCAAGGCAAGTTGAAGATAATGATGATGAGGAGGTGTCACTAAATGCAAAGCAGCTTGCCAAGCTTACTTTTGATGCTAGGCCCAAAGTTCTGGGTTTGCCAAACAAGGCAACTTGTGCTGAGATGGGCATCAAAGACTGGGTTGCCAAGCCTATCAACATTGAAGCTGAGACTAAGGGGAAGGGGAAGGGGAAGAGGACAAGTTCTAGGAAATGAGTGGTTTGGAACTCATGAGTGATTTTATGGCTTGAGTAAGGTTAGTGGTATGGCTTTAGTATGCCCTAGAATAAAACTATGTAATGCAGTCCTATTTAATCTATGACTATGGTTGCAGTCCTATGTAATCTGACTATCCTATCTGTGTGCATACCATACTAACACTTATCAATTCAACACATGTACAAAACTAAAACATTGACATTCATTATCCAAAGTTAAGTTTTTACAATTCAAAATACTACATTAACAACTGAAGAAGAACTAAATCTGTGGGATAGTTTCATACCAAACCAGACACAAATGAAACATAACACTCCTAACATCATCATAAACAACCTATCATACAATTCAAGTTTTGACTTTCCAGCCTTCACCTCCTCTTCCAATCTTGTCTTTGTAGCCTTCAACTCCTCTTCCAACCTTGCCTTATCCAAAGCTAGAGCTTCAATCATGGGTGCATTTTCAACACCTCTCTGCCTTTGAAAGAACCCATATACCAAGTCCTTGTAGTATTCACTAGGAAGGTCTACATCCAGAAACTCATAGACGCGACATTGAGCACATTTTACAAATCTCTTTCCTGGATTCGTCCTTGTGGTTGATGTTTGGACTCTCAATTGGCGATCACACTTACAGAAATGTTCAATCTTACCTCCAACTACACGTGATTGTGCTGAAGAAGAACTACTCATAATTAGGGTTCTTGAATTACAAATGATTGGGGAAAAAAAAAGCTGCAATGCTTTAGGGTTGGGATTGGGTGGGGGGAAGTTATTAAGGTTACTAAAAACCTCTACAATACACCCCTAAGGAACCAATTTTTGTTCAAAAGATGCCCGAAGTTCAAAAAATCAGCTTAAAACTGCTTTGTTGGGATTAACAACGTTAATTACACTAAAAGCGTGATTTTGTGTAACAAAAGGAAAATTAGGCAAGTTCAGTGCTACAATAGGAAAAAAAAAAGTTCGATGCCCAGAAAAGGAAAACGTGGCAAGTTTGATGCCTAAATTTATCATTTTCCCTAACTAAAATACCCTTTAATCGAAAATTAAAAAAAGAAAAAAGAAAAGAAGAAGAAGAAGGGATAAGGATAAATTTGATGGGACACTTGTCACATTGTGAATGACTTTATATCCTTTTTAATTTTTATCACTTTGCACACAATCACAACTCAACAAATCTATATATTACATATAAAGTAAAAATGATCAATGTTGAAATATGGTCAAACTTTTAGCACATTTGAAAATTATTGAAATTAAGCTATGCATTTGAAAAGTATTGAAGTGTTGAGATGTTTGCTATTAATACACATTGAAAACGGTGTTGACCCGGGACGCTTCAAACCCGGCGGGTTGACCCGGTTTAATTTGCCCTGTTTTTTGACCCAACCTGTCGGGATGACCCGTTTTTTCGACCGGAACGGCTCAACCGGTTGAACCACCCGAGTCGACCCGGGTTTCAAAATATTATGTTTAATCCTAAAATCCTCAAAGTTTTATTATTTTTCGTTTATAACCCATAAATTATTTTTATCACTAAAACTATCTACCACTATAAAATCCCGTTGCTACGCACGGATAATCGTCTTGTTATACATAAAAGTTAAAAGATCTAAAAAGTGTTGGAACACAACTTAGGGTCCGTTTGGTACCAGGGGTTAGGCTCTTTGGATTTGACTTAAAGTTAAAATTTAATGTTTGGTTGCATATTTGTACTATTCAGTTTAGACTCAAAGCCAAATAATTGGTCATCCAGTGGGTTTACACGAATTTCTTGGTTTTGTATTTTCAAATGGGCCCTTATATTACATGAACCACTTATTTACTTTTTTATTATTGTTTTAGAAATTATTTTTAATTTTTAATTATATATTTTTATATTAATAACTTATTTATTTTATATTATATTTTCTCTTTCATATATGAAATCCAAACTCAAATCCTAATCTAAATCCAAATCATAATCTTAATCTAAACCCATCTACAAATCAAACGGGCCCTTATATCTCAAGTACGGTTCCTAGAAAAATTAAAAGGGAGTACAATGAAACACTCACATAGTCAAGGGACCTCATGTCACGACAAAGAATCCATCGGTGAAGTTTATTAGTCCTAAAAATGTGGTCTAGCAAGCTCAATCATTCAACAATTAGTGGAAAATAAACAAAGGGTTTAAGGAAGGAATTGTGAGTCATGACACCCACATGTTAGTTGTTTTGAAGCAGACAATAAAACCCTTTAAAAACCCTAGTAGTGAGTGCTTTTTCAAAAGCTTATCAAGACGGCTGCTATAACACTAGTAGTCACTAGGAAGCTTGTTGGGCTGTCTAGAAAAATGGCGTTGACAACACCCACAAATAGCTTGTGGTTTTGCCATTCTTGTTCTCGCTCATTTACCTCTTCTAAACGCTTCTTCAGGTTTATCTTTTTCTGGGTTCTTTGTCTTTTGTGGTATTATTCATGGGTTTGTCTGTTTTTGTTGTGAGAGGGGTGTTTGGTATAGTGGATAAGTGAATTAGTGAGTTTAGGATAACTTTTGGGGGTGTTTGGTTAAGCTTATTTTTCATTAACCCCATTTTTTGAGGCTTATTTTTTGACGTATGAGCTTGTTATGGGGGCGTTGGTTTAGGTTCATTCTTTGGCTTATGAAACATAAGCCGAAACTACATAAGCTCATAAGCCCGGTATTAAGCTGAAATAAACACCCCCATAAGCTAATAAGTCAAAAAGTAAGTCAGAAAAAAATGGCTTAATGAAATATGTGCAAAAATAAGCTTAAACAAACACCACTTGTGACATAAAGATGTATAATAAGCTCATAAGTTAATAAATAAGCAAGAAAATGGGCTTGTGAGCCGAGTCAAATAAGTTTCTAAGCGCCAAAATAAGCTTAAACAAGGACCCCTTTAGTTGCTAAATATTGCTAAACACATTCCTGTCCCTCTACACTCGGGTAGGGGTGTGACTGTCTACATCCTATTTCCCCATACGCCAATTGTATAGTTGGTGTTGTAGTTTGCTAAACTCATAAAAGAATAAATGGCAAACACCCCTAACTTTTTGTGAAGGAAACAAAATGTAATTTGTAGATCTTCTTTTTTTTTTTTTTTTTTTTTACAAAGAGTTGTAGATGTAAGGGGTGTTTCGATGTGCTATAAACCGAAGTGCCAATAGTCAAGTTTGTTTGTTTTAGGGTGAAATCACATTTGGTTAAGTAGATAAGAAGGTACCCATAGGAGGAAAATTGATTGTTTTAAATTTAACTACAATCCCAAAGCTGGATGTAGTGTTTGGTCTTGGATTTTAGATATGATTATGTGATATGATATAATTAGGTAAGTATAGTTAGGGTTGCAAACGAGTCGAGCCTTTATTGAGCTACTCGAGCTTGTAAATATATATAGCAAGCTGACCTTGCACACTTATAAGAGCTTGGCTTGAGCCTGCATTATGAAGGCGCATCAGGTTATTAAGCCAAGCTCCAGTTTTTCAGACCTACATATAATCAGCTATAATAATAAGCTTTGTTGCAGCTACTCCTAAGCGGCTAACCTTATTATCCGAACTGATTAGCTAACCCGTAGAGAGCTAGATAATCAGAATCAGTTTCATAATACAGTTACACTGGAAAGCATGATATTTAATACACAATGCCCCACACACCCTTCTTTTCTTTGAGTTTTACAGTGATCGCTGTTATGAATTTGAGTCAAACAATCACATTTGGAGAAACAGTTGAAGTTGTTGAAAGAAAGAAGAAAATTGATTGTTCCGATATATATGAATTTAACTTTCTAAAGAAGAAAATTGATTGTTCCGATATATATGAATTTAACTTTCTTTTCATAGCTTCGACTCCTGATTATCATTATCAAAAGGCACACCCAAACACTCTTGGTGACTTTTGTTCGGTTTTGTGTTTCACATGCTTTTCGTGCGATTTATGTTTGTTTTTGTGTTTCACATACTCTCATGTGTGATTTTTTTTTTGTGATTGTTTCACGGAAGCATTCTATATGGCTATATTATATTTTCTTATGCACCTCTCGTTTCTGATCTACATTTCAGGTGGCAACTTCAAAGTCCTAATAGCACCAGAGACCGTCTTTGCAATGTCACCATGGTTTTTAATCCATTTGGAGTTAACTCGCGGTCAAACTTCAATACCATGGGATTTGATGAAAGTGAAAGATACGCTCCGATGAAACTTCAAACTTCACCTTCTGACTATAGGCTTCGCATAGATTCAACAAGAGGCAATTCATACGCTCGGATGATCCCATTTGGTACTCCTAAGACTGAAGCTCATCAACGAATCCCATTTAGAAATGATGAATTTGAACCAGAAACATGGACAGAAGCAACACAGGTGATAAAAAGCATCAAGGAAGAGACATGTTTTTCGAATAAAGTAAATGTTTCGGTGTCTACTGCTCAGTATGCAGAATCTGTTATAACCGAGCCGTATAAACATGAGACACAAAACATGAATGGACACGAGAACTTTCCAAGCCAACAAGTCAACGGGAATTTGACTTCAAGAAAGTCAGAAGTGTCACCACCCCAACTATACCAAAAATATCCAGGGTCAAAGCAAATGTCATCGCCCCAAGTCAACCAAACACATCCAGAGCCAAATCAAAAGCTTTTAGATGATAAGTATTTGAATGGCTTCAACCAAAATGACTTGAAACGTCCAAAGCCAACACAAAAGTCTTCAAAAGGTAAATCTGTGAATGGTGTCATCCATGAGGATTTGAAAGGCCCAGAGCCAACAGAACAGTTTACAGAAGATAAGTTAGTAAATGGTTTTGATCAAAAGGACCTGAAATGTAATGATTATGAGGAGACGTACATTGTACCAATCGATACTTGGCATCCCACCACTGATTTACAAAAGAGGCTTATGAGCATTTATGACAAGGTTCTTGTAGTGGATAACATCTCCATGGCTAAAGAAGTGGTTAACAAACTCATGACTCAGTACCGCCATCTAGTCCATGCTTGTGATACAGAGGTATGTAACTATGTATAACAAATTCATGACTTGTTTGAACTATTTCATAATTTTAACTTGTTCTGACCCATTATAGATAAAACAGAACTCAAATCGACCCATTCGTAAGTAAATGGGTCAAAACTGCCACCTTTAGTCCTTTGCTTACATATGTTCTTACGTGGATTGCTTATCTTTCAGGTGGCGGATATTGATGTGAAAAAAGAAACACCTGTTGATCATGGAGAGGTTATCTGTTTCAGCATTTACTCTGGGCATGAAGCAGATTTTGGAAATGGAAAAACATGTATTTGGGTTGATGTTTTAGATGGCGGTGGCAAGACTATGCTGGAAATATTCTCACCTTTTTTTGAAGACCCGTCTATTAAGAAGGTTATAATACCTTCTATTTAACGCTTTCTGTTTTATAATGAGCCAATTGTATGAAAAGGTTAAAAACTTTGGTCTGGTCCCTTTTATGTAACCATTTTTGTTTTCACCCGTATAAAGGAACCAACACTTTCACAAATACTGATTTAAGGTAATTTTACGTGATCAAAAATGCTGACGTTGCAGTATTTTTTTTTTCTTTTTTTCTTTTTTTCTTTTTATTTTTTTTCTCTCTCTGACGTTGTGCTACTTAAAAGTGTTAACTTAAGAGATGACTATAAGTTATTTTATTTATTTAGTTTCTATTAAGTTTGATCCTTTTTCTGAGTGCAACCAAAGTGTGTTACCAAAACAGATTTCAGACTAAGTTTACTTACTTTTTCATGCTATTTCCATCAAAAGGTTAGGAAAATTTTTATTTGTTAAACCTCTGTTTGTTTTGCAGGTATGGCACAACTATAGCTTCGATAACCATGTGATAGAAAATTACGGTCTTACCCTTTCTGGTTTCCATGCTGATACAATGCACATGGCTCGATTATGGGATTCTTCTAGAAGAATGTCAGGTGGTTATTCGCTAGAAGCACTTACTAGTGATTCGAAGGGAATCATGTCGGGAGCTGATTTAGGTCCTAACGAAGAGTTAATTGGGAAAGTGTCGATGAAAACCATTTTCGGTAGAAAAAATGAATTGAAAAATGGTTCTGAGGGCAAAAAAATTGTTATTGCTCCCGTTGAGAAACTTCAAAGGCTGGAAAGGGAACCATGGATTTGTTATTCGGCTTTAGATTCAATAAGTACTCTCAAGCTTTATGAAAGATTGAAAAGTAAATTGTCGAATAGAGAGTGGAAATTTAATGAAGTTACGAAAGGAACATTGTTTGACTTTTATGAGCAATATTGGCGTCCGTTTGGTGAGCTTTTGGTAAAAATGGAGACTGATGGGGTTCTGGTTGATCGACCTTATCTTCAGGAGATTGAGAAAATAGCAAGAGTTGATCAACAGAAAGCTACAGAAAGGTTCCGTAATTGGGCTGCAAAGCAGTGCCCGGATGCTAAGTTCATGAATGTGAATAGTGATACACAGCTGCGCCAGCTATTCTTTGGCGGCATCATTAACAGGTAGAACTCAAGTAATCAAAGGATTCGTGATTATGGTTATTAACAGTATTTATAAGTTTTACAATGTTTGGATCAAAGGATTCATGATTATGGTCATTAGAACTTAAATAATCACTTTTTGGATACTTAGTAGCTTATTTGAAACACCTTAAGCTTTTCAGAAAGTCCAAATTTTAGCCCTTCACTAATAGATCAATAAGCACTTTTTGGGCTTATTGTGTTTTGAAAATACAGTAAGCCAATAAGCTATCCAAACACCCCCTTAAGAACAAAACTGATTAAAAAAGAAGAAACTAATTTATATAACTCTAATGATTCAAAATTAGATTATTATTTTCAGAACTCATATTCAAACAATCCCCTAATCTCAGAAAGACATTGTTTTTCTCATGCAGCAAAAATTCAGATCTATCTCTTCCAACGGAAAAGGAGTTTTTAGTTCCTAACGTGGACAAAATAATCGAAGAAGGGAAGAAAACTGCAACTAAGAACCGTAAAATCAAATTAAAAAAGATTTGTGATGGTCTACAAACCGAAACATACACTGCATCAGGGTGGCCTTCTATGAGTGGAGCTGCTTTAAAGACCCTTGCTGGGAAGGTTGTTTTGGACTATGACATAATAGAAGAGGACAATGAGGAATCAGATGAAAACGTTGATGATTCCCCTGACGAGCTGGTTGAGACAAAAAGTAATTCTTTTGGTAATAATTCAGATACTGATTATGGTACTGCTTATGACGCGTTTGGAGGTGGGTTGGAAGGACATGAGGCTTGTCATGCTATTGCTGCTTTATGTGAATATTCCTCTATAAACTCATTGATAACCAACTTCATTGAACCTTTACAGGTTAGAATCCTTGAATTACCGTGTTTACTTAGAAATCAATGAAAATTTTGAAATTGGAAAATTACTAATCTAACTCTTTTTCCGTGGGCAATTTAGCAAAATTTTCTTTTTGTATATATATTAGACCAGAAAGAATTCGCCTAAACATGATTTTGCAGAAGTTTTCAGATGTTTGCTCTGTTTTTGACTTTTTCAAAATTACCATATTCTGCGTAAATTTTGGGGAACTCAAGTGTTTGGACATTTATAGAATTTTACGAATCCAAAAAGTTAACTTTGAGAATCATGGTATTATATTTGTATATAAGTTATTACTCTTAGCAGCCTAGAAGGTAGTCTTGTTTGTTACTCTTTTAAAAAGGGGTTAGATAAGTAATTTTCTTGAATTTGAAGGATTTTTTTTACGTTAAAAAAGGGTGAAGACGCGTGTTTCTTTTGGTGTATGCTTTTATGTTATCTGCACAAATAGTATTTCATTTGTCACAGGCCTTCATAAGAAACAATTTACAAACACATTGTACGTTGGTGTGATTGTAATTTCTCATTGTAATAGTTTGTTTACGAGTTTATTGGTTTTGTTATCTGCAGAAGAATGATATATCTGGGAAAAATGGACGCATTCATTGCTCCTTAAATATCAACACAGAAACAGGGCGTCTGTCGGCTAGGAGGCCGAATTTGCAGGTCTATTTCAATATGACTCAGTGCTCTTATTATTACTGTCAGTTATGCATAAGAGCTAAATCTCACGTTGCCTTTGGTTCTGGATTGATCCTAGTTACCATAATACCATCAATTGCTAATAAGAAGTACTAGTACTAATATAGCATGATTAACTAGCCATTCATATTAAGGGGGTGTTTGGATGTTTATAAATATCAGAATGATTGTGCAACATTGTAGAGTCATAATCAACGCGTTAATTATGTTAAGTTTTTTTAAGAAATGGGAAATAAGTGGTGTGTCAAACTGACCCGGCCAACACTAAAGATGAGACATTCTAAACTGAACCTATTCTGACCCGTTACCCAATCCGCCTGACCTGCCCATCTTACCACTTTTGCTGATGTCGATATCTTTTATTTCAGAATCAACCAGCTTTAGAGAAAGACAGATACAAGATCCGTCAAGCATTTATAGCAGCGCCGGGGAACTCTCTTATAGTTGCTGATTATGGGCAGGTAAAATATCAAATCACCATATAATTTTGAGATTCAACGGGGCGCAAACTGACTATTAATTTTATGCATGTTTTTTGTACATGAGTAGCTGGAGCTTCGGATTCTTGCACATCTAGCTGGCTGTAAAAGTATGTTGGACGCCTTTGAAGCTGGTGGTGATTTCCACTCAAGAACCGCGATGAACATGTATCCTTACATCCGTGATGCAATTGAGAGCAAGGAGGTTCTTCTTGAGTGGCATCCTCAACCTGGTCAAGAAAGTCCACCCGTTCCTCTTTTAAAGGTAAAGAAAATCGTGTTCTTATCTAAAATTTATGAATGATTACCTTCTGTTTGGATTTAATTATTGGAACTGATTATCTGATTGTTGCAACATGATAAATAGATTATGTAGGTCAAATAATCAGTTTCATACCAGGTGCAACGCAACTTTTTCTATGAGAGTAAAAAGTTACCTGTTACCCATTGTAGACTTTTACTCCCATTTAAGAAAACTACTCATTTATTTCAGTAGATTTTTTCCAAACACTAAATTGGATTTTGCATTTTGTAAGTGATGATGTTTATATTGTACTTCAAGCCACAACAAAAATCGCTTTTGAATGGTAAAATGAAGTTATATATATGTATCTCGTCTTTTGACGCAAGACTTTTACTCATGTTTCTTAAAAAAAGCATTATTTTTGGTACTTTTATCCTTTATTTCCAAAAGGTACCAAATACTGAACATGTTATTATCAATTAACTACAACTTGTAGTAGCAGAAGCACATCTAAACACCATTATTACAACCCGCTTTGTTATTAGTTATTCAGTATCATATGATGATTTCCAAAACACACACCCAAGCATCAATTTAAGGCATCAATGATCTCATTTATACTTTTCCTCCACAGGATAAGTTTGCGTCAGAAAGAAGAAAAGCAAAGATGCTCAACTTTTCCATTGCATATGGGAAAACTGCTGTAGGTCTTGCACGTGATTGGAAGGTAAATTTCCAATTATTGGAACAGTTATAATTTGATTTATTAAAATGGTGGTTGATATTTTCTTGATTGAAGGTTTCGGTAAGTGAAGCAAGAGAAACGGTTGCCCGATGGTATAGTGATAGAGCAGAAGTTCTAAAATGGCAAGAAGCACGTAAAAAAGAAGCTCGTAAAATTGGCTGTGTATATACATTGTTAGGACGTGCACGTACTTTCCCGTCCACAAAAAATGCCAGTCCATCTCAAAGAGGTCACATTGAACGAGCTGCTATTAACACTCCCGTCCAGGTTTTGTTTCTTTGAACATCTATTATTATTCATTATCATCCGTTATTGTGCAAATAACCCGTTATCTAATAGATAAATTGTTCTACTTGTATATATTTATGAACAGGGTAGTGCTGCAGATGTTGCTATGTGTGCCATGTTGGAAATATCTAAGAACGAGCGACTAAAAGAGCTCGGGTGGAAGCTGCTTTTACAGGTGCGTGTTTCTCAGCCGTTAGGCTGTTGATGCATGTTCTGAATATGATTATTCATTGCAATAACCCGTTTTAGTGTTTGGTGCAATCTACTTTTGTATATGATTACTTAGGACTTTAGGAGTCAAATAATCGGTTTTTATTGATCTTGAAAATGAAATTTTGAACACAGGTTCATGATGAAGTAATACTGGAAGGGCCAACAGAGTCGGCCGAGGTTGCTAAAGCAATAGTCGTGGATTGCATGTCAAAGCCCTTTGATGGCAAAAATATCCTCAAAGTTGATTTATCGGTTGATGCAAAATTTGCCAAAAATTGGTACTCTGCCAAGTAGAAACCGAGTAAATGACATTTGACATCTGATGGCTGCTCATTAGAAATGATGACAAATTGACTAGTCATATGAGTTTTTTGGAGCTTGATGGGGGTCCTTTAGAATAGTTTTGATTTTGCATAGATCCCATGTGTTGTATATAGCTTTTGGAATCTAGGTGACGATACGATGTTAATGTGCATTTGTAAGTGTAAAAAAGATGTTGAATGCAGTTTTTGTAACAATTTGACAGTATCTGTTTTTGCGTCGTTTATTGTCTGGCCTTGATTCTAAGCACTTCCAAATTATCCAAACAAATGTTTCCATACCAAACCAAAACCACACATATAAAACCAATCAGTTAGTCTATTGTTTTAGAACGAAGTTAAACCTTAAGTCTTCTATACAAATTTGTAAAAGATATACCAAAAACTGGTTATATAAAATGCAGGAACTACTATTTGTGTAGCTGTTGCAGATTCATATCCCACACTGATGCCAACTGCGAAAAAAGTTGGTTTGGCATCAAACCTTCCCAATTCTCAGGAGGGTCTATAGTCGATGAAGCTTCATTAAGATTCACCATTATCTCCGTTTTTACTTCCGCAGGGATTCTAACAACATCTGTTCCATTCGCCACACTCATATCGAGCAACTGCAAACATAATCAAATTTAAAAAATGCAATCCGTAAGTCAAACAGTAAAGCATCACCATTTTTACTAATAGAGGCAACAATCACAACTTTGACTACTGAGTTCATATCGTCGTTAAAGAAACTTGTCTAGTACTACCAGAACTTGGCAAGTATATATATTTAGTATATGAATGTAAAGTTCTTATAGCTTCAAAACAAGAATCCAAATACCCCTCATAGACAGATAAAGATCCCATACCTGCTGAATCCAAGATAAACATATGTCAAACAAGTTCGGTTCTAGAAGAAATTGAGCAACCGCATGTAAAACTTCACTTGCCACCTCACCCGAGAGCTGATCAATGACTGGTCCCGTTTTATCCATCAACTTTACAAGCAAAAGATCATCCCCACTTGACAAAACTTCACCAAACGCCATATCCATGTCACCCACACGAACTCCATCCATTGCAGTTTTCCAAACCGCTAAACCTGGGTCCCCATTCTTCACTGGATTCTCAATTCCCGACACTTCGGGTGCAGCACCTCTAATGGCCTCCAGTGTAGCTTCATTTTTTGATGCTTTCCAAACACTTCTTGCTGACGGACCCTCCCCAAACCTTACGGGCCCACCCCCTTTCCTTAATCCTATTTGTGTGTTTCGGATATGAGTTTGGTGGTTCCAAGATGAACCCCTACTTTTGTAGTCAGAAAAGCCGTTGTATTTGCTTAATGATCTTCCGGAAGATTCTTCAAAGGCGTTCATATAACAGCTAGTTTTTAGATTGTTCATTGATAATGATAAATTGCGAGCCATGTCTTCGACGACTCTTTCTAGACCCCACACTCGGTTCTCCAAAGTTACCATACCGTCACGAGATCCACCCTTAAAATCCTGCAAATATTAATAAATTAGTTAACGGGGTATCATTTTTTAAAATTTTAGGCACAAACAATTGTGGAACAATGGGAGGATGGACTTGTGTTTAAAAATAAAAAGTTTAACGGAAATTGATAAGGTGAACAAGACTAGGGTACTTTTGTCGTCTAAATTTTTACTTTGGAAATTCAGATTTATATTATTGTACGGAGTAATAAGTAACTGCCCATTTTCATACCTGTAACATGTTCATGATATGTGCCTGTTGTCTCTCCAACTGTAGTAACTGCCTCTGAATTCCTAACCAACTTCCATTATTATCAACTTCTCGTCTTCTCGAAAACCGACCACCACCTCCCTGTTCCAAACCACGGTCCTGCAAGTTGATCTCTCCATCTGGCTTATAGCTCTCTTCTGACTTTGACTTTTCCACGGCATCGTTGTCATTGACCACCGGCTCCTCTTCAATTTGCATATTACCATTGACAACAACTTCAACTTCGCCTGAAACCCTTCTTTCAATTCTTTGAAAGAACTCAGGGTTCAGTTCCTTATCACTTAAAGGAGGACCCTTCTTTTTCGTTCCAGCTGACTTTTCAGATATATTTTGACCCTTGGTCTGACTATCCTTCACTGGAATTAACTTTACTGGAATCTTGGGTGGTTCAGATTTTTGAGCAGGAGCAGGTGTTTTTTGGTCTTTGCGGTCTTCTGCAATAAATTTCCATAGAAGCAGTGCCTCCGTTATACTATCTCTCACGGGTTTTATCTGCACAATGTCACAAAATAATGTACATTAATCTCAAGGAATCTTGCAGAAAAATGTCATTTTTGATCATCTCATATTTAGGAATAATGATGTATAAGGAGGCCACCAAGTATTAAAACCTTTCTCATTAAGGGCACCAAGCTATTGAAACTAGTTTATGAGTCACCAAATTATGCATCTGGTTCAGCGTATACCAAATCGAGCAGTCACAAAACTGGTTTTCATCATTCTGCATGTTTTTTTATCCGACTTGATATAAACAAAGCTGGATATATACTTGGGTCACCTATAAAGTAGTTTCAATAGTTGAGTGGCGTTGATAGATTGAAGTAGCATACTTGTCTCGCCTCCTTGTACATTATCCTTTATATTCATCAGTATCTTAAATAACCAGATTTTTCACACTCAAACAAGTAATTAACTGAATATTACATTAGACTAAAAGCACATCTAAGCACTGCCTTTCACAGTCTGTTATATACAGCTAATTATATTCGCATAATCATTCCAAACACTGACAAATAGCCATTAGAGTGCAAGACTAAAACCAAAACTCAATTGCGAATTCAAATACTAAAAGTACTATGTTTGACTTTACAAAATCAATAGTATCCAATAGTGTGATCTTGATCAATTAAGCAAAAGCATTACCAAACTTAATATAAAACTTAAGGAAGACTAACCTTATCAAAGCGGCATGCCTCAAGTATTGTTATTGTAGAAGTTGGGTTTTCTACAATTAACTTACTTGAATGCAAAGCCAATGCATTTAATGTATCAGCAGCGGCTTTTCGTGTTGACCAATCAGAACTACCAAGACAATCATGAATACTTTTAAGCAATGGATCCAAATATTGTGGAGAAATAGCACCAGCCTGCAACAGGATTATAAAAATATTTCACAATTATTTCAACATAAAGCTAATATTGATTGTATATTAACTATGCAGATGTTTGTTTTTAAGATATCGAATTACAAGCTTAAGGGTATTTAAATGTGCGTTTAGAGGGTGTTCAGATTTGTGTTTAGGAAATTGTATCTGAAGCCACATTATCAGCTTTCAGTGCTTGGATAAACTGACTGATAATCTCTTAATGTGATCATTTACAGGATCAACTGTTTTGATGAATTAGTTTCACACCAGGTACGAAAAAACACACGACATTAGTGGCTTAGCTCTTCGCGCTTCCCGCAGGCCTTTTTTATAGGGAGAGTCTATTTATATCTAAGTAGGCCTTTTTAACCTCCTCTTTTGACCTTATCTGAGAGACTTACTCGCATTTCAAAATTCATTTTTCGTTTTCTCACTAGAAAATGTCCTTCACTTATCACAAAAATCCCTACAATATCTATTGATTCCTAAATAACCAGAAAGTGTTACACGCCACATCTGATCATTATAACTTAGTACGGCATAAGCACATCCAAAAATTCAATCACCATTTTCTACAACACGTTCTACTACAGCCTGTTATCTTATTCTAGTTATTCGATATCACGTAATCACTTTGCAAAGGCACATTCAAACTGATTACGGTTATATTTTTTGATTACCAAGGGTCAAAGTTATCAGATTTGGAGAGGCAATAATAAGTTGAATTTAAGAAACCGATCATTCAAATACAAGTAAAAGGAACTAATTATCTGATTTGGATTGTTGGAGTTGCAATAAACCCTTTAATGATGCACACCCACACACCTCCTTGATATGACCTATGTGTACTACGTTCACCCTATTAATGGAATAAAGGCTAAGCAAAAATAATTAGCTAGCATAGAACCAATTTTCTATGGGTAAAACAAAATTACCTATCACCTCTTTTTGCAAAATATCTAAAACGTTTGCCCAAAAATGTCTGGTTTTGTCATTATATCTTTTAAATTCGTTGATAATTAGAATGCGCCAAACATCCAAACATCACATAAACTATAAACATTAGAAGCACATCCAAACACTAATTTCTACACGCAGCTATTTATTACTACCAAATAGATTAAAAAAACAATAGATCTAAATTCCTAACAAGGTATATAAACGAGACTAAACCTGCGAAAGGCTCGAAACAACAGGCAAAAGCGCCCCATTAGCCAAAAAATTCGGACTATTCAAAAACTTAACAATCCTCCCACACATTTTCTGATACGCCAAAACCGGCGGATCATCACTACTCATTTCCACCATCTTCCCTAAACACAACGCGGCGCCACTTTGCACCCACTTATTCTGCTCATTCATAGCATCAAACAACGGCTTAACAAACCAATTCACCAAACCCCCACTCCCATCCCCCTTTCTCAAATAAACCCCGGAAAGCGCCCCAATGGCGTCAATACACGCCTCCTTAACACCCGAATCAGGGTCATTCAAACACTTAACAATGCAAGACACAATCTTTTTCAAATGGGTCATTGTTAAATCACAATGGGTGTCCGAAAGAAGCGAAAAGAGCTTAATTGCTTCTTTTTTCAACAAGGGTTTGGTGGTGATGGTGGTTATGGTGGTTTGTGAGTAAAGGGTGTTTAAAAAGATGGAAATGGTGTCTTGGGAGAGTGTTTTTATGATTGTTTGGAGCTCGAGTAGCGCGATATGGTGAGTGTCTTTGTCTGAGAGCTTTGTGAGGGAGTTTAAGGTTGATTGTTTGAGTTCCATCATAGTTGACATTGATGGTGTTGGTGTTGTTGGTGGTTTTGAGGATTTTGTTGTTGGCATTGTGATTGTGGTGGTTGTACGGTGGTTTATGGTGGTGATGGTGATGGTGATGGTTAAGAACGTGAAAGCAAGTATAATGTGGGAGATGGGAAAGTGAGATTTTGAAATATTGAAGCTCACACAACTAGTGTACTTTTTAAAAAGCCTTTGCAACTATGCAAGGGATTTTTTCTTTCTTTCTTTATTTTGTAGAAAAGTTAAAATATAAAATGAAATAAAAAGGTACGAAATTAGAGGTGTGAGGATATATATGTCAAGACACTCAAATTTGAGTGTATCACTGTCAATAAATTGTGCAAGTTGCACATTCCCTTAAAAATTAGACTGAAAATATTTACTTTTTGTATCTAGACTTTTCTCTCAAAAAACTTTAGAAACGAGCATTTGTATTTGGACGAAATTAAAGGTGTTTGCTTAAACTTGTTTTTTGACTTACGAATTTATGTGATTTTAGCTTATGTCATATAAACTTTACTTTTCGGCTAATTTTGAAATTAATAAACTTATATAAGAGCATTATGAAATAATACGGAGTAAATTTATATAAGCTCATAAATTTATTAAAAAAAAAAAAAAAAAAAAAAAAAAAAAAAAAAAAAAAAACCTTATGAAATATAAACAGAAACCACAAACGCTCATAACTCAAAATATAAGTTCAAACAAAAATCCCCTAAATACTACAAGTATGTTATATTGAAAGAGGGTAATGTACACAGTGATATAGTTAGGGGAGTTTGGTTGGAAGTTATTTCGATGAGAAACTTTTTATTTAATTTTCTTGCATGCCCAAAGTGAAATGATGAAAATCTTTTTGTCTTCTTTTTTTTCTTGACGAATGTAAACTAGTCATTTTATTTTAGACATGGACACAAATTAAATCAAAAGTATTCCCTAAGCATGCTGCCTACATTTTGGAAAAAGTAAGAACCGGCAAAAGTTCAATATAAATCTTAAATTTACTATAGATCCAATGAACCAATTATAGCCATTTATTTTTCTAAAAAAAATAAATAAATAAACTTTCACCCTTTTTATAAAAATTAAATATCTCGCAGGCCGGTAATCGTTACGCGAAAAAAATCATACCATCGCGACGAAAATTAAATTATCTTTCTATAGATATGCACTTCTATATATTTGTAACGATTTTTTTAAAAAAATTTCGGTAAATTAAATTATCTTTCTATAGATATGCACTTCTATATATTTGTAACGATTTTTTTTAAAAAAAAATTCGGTCCAGAAAAATCATATATGATTTGTGAAAATCATATGTGATTCGATTTTTACAAATCATATATGATTTTTGCAAATCATATATGATTTGAAAAAATCACATGTGATTTGACTTTTACAAATCCTATGTGATTTTTCGGGGCGGAATTTAAAAAAAAATGTTTTTCGAAATTATAAAGAAGCGCATATCTATAGAAAGATAATTTAATTCTCGTCGCGATATGTTGTTTTTAAAAAAAGAGTGAAAATTGTCTTTTTATTAATTTTGATAAAAATTGAATAACTAAAATTAATTTATTGGATTTATGACAAATATGATATTTATATTGATCTCAACTCGCGTCTTCAATTTGGATAAATTATATAGACGATTTCTACAATTCACTCTAGAGTTTAGTGTAAAAGGTCATCCGCCTTTTAATATTTGAAAGATAAGATAAGTCAACAATTCGATTATATGATTTAAACAATTCAAGCTTATAAATAAGTCATAAGTGAAAATTAAAAAGCAAAAAGTAACATTATGTATCTCAAGTTAAGTGAAAGGGTAAAAAGAAAAAGAAAGTGAAGGATAAAAAAATAAAAAATAAAAAAATAAGCTCATGCTTTTAAGTTTTTTTCTAGTAAAGAAAATGATAGCAAAACGGTAAAAGGAGGAAGTTTTTGATTTCAAAACTTTCACCTCGTTTTTGGTGTGAAACGTGGGAACAAAAAAAGAAGCGAAATGATTTGCACACTTCGCTTTATGATAGAGACACTCCAATTTGTGCATTAAATAGTTGTACTGTTTATAAATTATGTTTTAACTAATTGTAAATTAGAGTGTGCAAATCAAAACGAAATGTGTGCAAATCATCTAAAAAAAAATGAATATAAAATGGGGTGAGTTATTCATACCCTCCCATAGGGAGGGTATCCAATAATTGCATGCATCGGAAGCTTGTACGGTGTGCATCGCGGTTTGTACATTTTGACCAAAAAGCTATATTGTCACATCATAGGGAGGGTATGTATAGGGTATCCCATATAAAATATCACAATTCCCCTGTTATAATTCACTACTTTTATGATAAAGTGTATATGAAGAGCATTATTGTAACTATGTTAACTTTATTTCATTTCCTCTTCAACTTTAGAACATGAAAGACTATATAATCTTTTACTTTCTTTCATTTTCATTTTAACTTAAGAATACAAATATTTTTGTATACTTTCTTTCATTACTTCACTTTTTTCTACTTCCATTCCCACCATTCTTTTTACTTAAAATAAAAATTGAGAACATAGTGTAAATAAGCTTATCAATATTCTTTTTAATTTCAGTTAGCTTATAAACCAATAACATAAGTTAATCCACCCCCTAATATGTTTGGTTGTACTTATTGCATAAAGGGAGACAAGTCAAAGGGAATTGAATTGTGTTTGTGTATGGTAAGTAAATCGGTTTAGAGATGGGATATGAATGGTTTTGTTGTTTGGTTTCCCGTGTAGAGCGGTAAGGACCCGATGAGATTGATAAGGATCAACAAGCTCGGGTAACACTTAAATAAAGACCATATTTTACTGTTGTGAGGTAGTATTTGCTCAAGTGTGTGAAACTTGTGAAGTTGTGTGTGTTGCTCTCCTTTTATAGAGAGGCTTGTAAGGTTTAGAGATAAACCCGTTGGGGATGATGAACGGCTGCTAGAGAACCAGGTGTAGATCATCCGAGAGTAGACAAGGAGGACAAGTGTTGTACACTCTTTGGCTCGTACAATATGGTGCTTGTCGTGCGTCCCCATGGTACAGTTTAAGATAGTACATCTTAACCGCCAGTGACAGTTGGGAAGCAATAGTACTTGCGTGCTCAGTCTGGCCTGAGAGGTTTTACCAGGCCCTGCGTGGCCTAGGATTTAAGTCGGGCTTCCATCAAGTGTTTATTGATGGGTCTTGGTAATAGGCTTGATTCAAACGTATAATTCATAGGCTTGGGTCGCTAATATTGATACACTATCAAGTCCCCCCAACCCCCCTCCCCCCTCAGTATAATATTAGATCACACATTGATGATATGATGTTGGACTTTTTGTAATTGAGTCCCCCCAGTCCGTGATGCGCTACCAGGATTCCTTCTCATGTCCTTCGTTTCCAGGTTGTTATTGTATTTGTTTTTTTGTGTTGATGACTAGATGCAAGCTTTTTACCTTCATAAGGATTGTAAGTTTTGTTGGGAAATATGGTTACTTAATGTTTACATGGGGAAGTGTAGGAATATCCCTCTTTGGGTTTATTCGCTATCTTTGGGATTTGACTCGTCTTTATTGTCTTTGTGACTATAGGCGGCGTCAACCTGACATTTCTTGTTAGATGTGTACGATTTATCCCTTTGGCTGCACATGACGTATGTGTTGACGTCATATGTAAGGGTGTGCATGGTCCAAAAACCGGACCGGACCGAAAACCGATTTCGGCATAAACCCTAGACCGAGACCGGACCGAATGTGGTCGGTCCGGTCTCGGTCCGGACCGGTCCGGTCGGTCCTTCGGTCGGTCCGGTCCAACAAGGCCAAATTCGTCAGTTTTGGTCCGGACCGGACCGAGGACCAATTAGCCCAAAAGCCGGGACCGAGGACCGGACCGAATGTGGTCGGTCCGGTCTCGGTCCGTGTCGGTCCGGTCGGTCCTTCGGTCGATCCGGTCCGTTCGGGTCATATGCTCACCCTTGGTCATATGTACTCGCATCTTTGCTGAGTGTTTGTCACGCGCCTATTTAAATATGTTTTGACCCAATGGGCTTTTTCCAACTGTAACTCGCCGATTCATTTTCCATACCTATAAATAGGGCTAGAAAAGTGTGGAGGTTACAACTTGAAGCAATAAAGTTTCTTTTACTCTCCTATTCTTCCACATCTCTTCCCAAATGTCACAACTCGTATTTTTAAGGTCATTACACAATTATAAACTCAAAACAACTTACTTTGAATATTTGAACATTTACTTTGATGCATAACCGTTAGGTTAAATCACGTAAATCGGAAAAACAACATTGAACGTATAAAGGCACAAGACTAAGTTTAGTCTACGTCAACTAAGTATATTATCATTCTCATAAGCATGATTTACAAGTCGTTTACTACGGTTTTACAAAACGTTACGTAAATCATTTTAACTTACGCGCATGCATGCACAACTTACCCAATACCCTCACCACCTTTACCAATACCCTAAATACTTATTTACTTTCAAAAATGTATTATTTCCCTCCCCCTTTCATTATTAAAACCGACCCCTTATGTGTTTTCTACACAAAATATCACCAAACCATTTTCTACTCTTACACTTAAATAAACATTAAATAGTATACATCTTTTTCAAGATTTCTCTTACACAACCTAACAACACCATTTCCCCTTCCTTCTTACACAAAACCCACGCCCCCCCCCCCCCCCCACTTCCTCCCCTTACTTCTCCATTAATTTCATGTCCTTATTGTCTCCTAGATATTTTCCTAAGTCTTGCACTTTCTTTTCTTATATACTACTACTTCTTTCCTTCTCATTTTACCTCAACACAAACACACAAACTCTCTCATTTTCTCTACCTATTTTCAACAGTAAAATCACCAAGAACAAGAAGTATTCAAAGCTTAGTTAAGGGTTTTGTAAGATTATTGATTAAGGGTTTGAAAAGCTAGGGCTTATACTTTCAAAACTAGGATTTCTTAGTGATTCTTAGTTTCTTTTGCACTAATCACTCATCAATCAGTTGTAAGCATCTAAAACTCATTTCCATACTCATTTCATGTTTATATATCATTCCATGTTCTAATTATATCACTTATGTTTACTTGTTTTTGTTAGGAATTAGAAATTCCATAAGTATCGGTCACCTCAAATATAATCTAGCATAAGTTAGCTCGTAGACATATTGTTAGTTACGTTATTTGTTAGTTTATTAGTTAGTTATTAGCGTAGTTTAGTTTAGTGCAACACCGTGGAGGAAGGACGGGTCTTTACCCACTGTATACATGATCCACAGGCCGTCAGAAGGTCGTTTAGTTTGTAACTATAAATACCCTTCCCACTAAGGGAAGGGTGGTGCTTCATTAATCTAACCTTTCATTTTCTTGATTATTTCTCTCTCTAGAAACACCCTCTCCTCTCTTCATCTCTCTAAAATGGCTCACTTGTTTAATCATAATCCTAGACCACCCGAATCATCTAAACAACATATTATTTACGATCCTACAATTGGTATCAAAGCCAAGGTTATGGTATTTTGATTATTTTGTGTGGTTTTGAATCAAAGTTAAAACTGTTTTTTGGATTGACTTTTATGGTCTGGAAATTTTTTTTCTACTCATTTCTGAAAAACAGTTTTATACTTGTTTGTATGTATCCATTTTGGTTTGTTTGTATGTATCCATTTTGGTCAAAAAATATCATATGGTCTATTCAAAGGGTAACAATATCTGTCTTGTGTCATTCATGTCCAAACATGTTGTTTTTATCATCTTTTAATGACATTTTTTTTGTTACCAATCCGTGAAACTTTTGTGGTCATCTGGTGAGGTTACGTGGTTAAAACAGGGCAAAAATGAAGTGTTTTTCAGTCCCTTTTTTCTGGGAATTTGAAGCAGAATTTCTGGACTCATACTTGAGTTTCTTGAAAGCGACTTGGTAAGCGGTTTGAAGATAAATGCAATGAAGCGAGTTGTGTTTAACCAAGATGTGTTTTGACTCATCTTGCAAGCGAGTTGTTTTGTTGACACAAGAAAGCGACTTGTTGACCAATCATGTAAAGAAATCGACTTGCCAATTAATTTTTTGCATTTTGATGCAAAGAAAGCGACTTGTTGACTCAATGACCTAAGACCCAATTACCATGACTCGTGCCTCTGGTTAAGATAAACCATCTTCAGTCCATTTTAAGTAAATGAAATTGAAAGATAACATATAATCAGATCCTATCAAAACTAAATACTAACCTAATCTAGACTCACCAAGGACCCTCACATCCACTCCCCAACTCTCATCATACAAACATCAAACCTCTCGATAACTGAAAATTAAAATAAGATCTCTGATCCGGTTCACGTTTTATCAGTACAAGATTTTTTTTTGTGGAACCATCTGTCATCACTGATCTCTTGTGTGTGATACTATCCGAATCATTCAAGTAATAAAACATAACAAGTTTGTTACTTTTATTTCTTTGATTCGTTCAAAGACTAAACTCAAACGACTAACAAAAACTATTAGTTAGACCTACCCGAGACCTTGGTTGTCTCAAGACCTTGAAGCCGATTAAATTGTTGTTCTTCAATCGTGGGTTTGTTATAAACGAGAGAGGATTAATTTGTTATTCGTGGGCTTGTTATTCAATGTGATTCGTGGGTTCTTTAGGAAAAGATCATAGATGAAGTGATTAGATGAGATGAGATGAGATGATGTATCTGAGTTGAGAAAAGAGTTTGGTGAGAGGAGCGTCTTGAGTGGTAGGCGAATATTTGTGATATCTGTGTTTTAGGGTTATCAATGTGAGAATAATTAGGGTAAAATCTAATTATTATAACCGGATATTAGTGGAGTTGGATCATATGTTGGTTTTGGGCTTTGGCTTCTCATTTGGATCATGGGCCTATAACAAGATATGAAATGTGCCTTGTGTCTAAAAGTCATCTTGGGCTGAAAGATGGAATGGGCGTATTGTTACAAACGCTTCAACGTTTATGTGGAGTTACAAACTGGTCATCGAGTGGATTAAACGGATAAAGAAAGTTTTTATCCAAATGTTTTTTTTTAAAGAAAAACAAAAATATTGGATACAAATTCTAATTATTTAGTCACTTGAGTGGTATTTTTGGTATGGTATAAAATTTCACGGAGGGATACAAATTCATGGCTTGAGCTTAATATTTCAGAAAAGGATTATTGTAGTTGGTGACCTCACTTGGGCTTTGGAGTTTGAATGGATAAATCACACTTTTCGTTTGGAGATTATTTTACAATTTCTAATTTATCTTAACGGGAGTATAAGTGATTGATATACAAGTTCGTTTGAACATAGAGCCATAAAGCTTGGATTCGGATGACGGTCAGATGGGCTTCTCAATATGAGATCGGATTTAAGAGATTTGATGATGAGACTTGGTGTGATGAGGAGTGTTGTTGTGTTATGCAATTTAATATTTTGGGTTATACATTATCACGGAGGATACCATTTCACGGGTTGATTTGATGATTGAACAATGTTGACTACGAGGTTTTTTGTACGATGTTTCTCATTGGGATTTGAAGTAAGGTTTTCCGGGGGCGCTTACTTGTTTCGTCTTCCGGGGGCGCTTACTTATTTCGTCTTTTTTCTTTCTATCCTTCCGCGACGATGACTTGTTTGGGCATTTATAGAGTGTGATAAAGACTTGGCTATTTAGTTACTGTTGTGATTCTTTCTCACTTAACCCACAACATAGCTATCACTTCGGTGTCTCACGCAGTTGAGGATATGTCAAGAGGTTTGGTACATTGGGTACACCGTTTCTTCTTCACAAGGATTAGTACAAGCTTAAGAACAAATCTGAGGAATTTTACGTCATGTTCATGTTTGATATATCGGGTTTACTTCTCCATGTGGTAACTACAATAGCAGTCAGAATACGTGAATGATGTGTTTACCAATGGATTGAATGGTTGAGATGTAATCAACAATTCTCATGGAATATTGTTCGCCACAGAATGTCTATGACACTTTACAATCTAAGCAAAATCTTTCAAGAATCTTCAACGTCAGTCATAATTTTTCAAGATGTTTGCTTATGACAAGAACTTCTCGTGCTGATGGTCGTACACGTTATGATGCTTCCGAAAGTTTGAAAGCATCATGGGGGAGAAACGTGTACTTTGATGTTTTACTGTCAACCTCCAGGGGAAAGTAGTGTATACTACTCTACTTAGTATGGTTTGTGAAGTTTTCTACATATGGGTGAAGAATTGTTGAAGAATTGTTGATGATGATGAATGAACCGTTGAAGAACCGCTGCATATTCCCCTAAAACAAATATTCACCGAAATCAAAGTTGTCAGAACACGTTCAAACTAACATTGTTTACGGTTTAGTCTTGATTTTGTAAAATCCCGCGAAAGAATAGATTTCTCTGTTTAATTCATAGACTTGTAAAATCCCGTGACAATGAAAACATCCTGGTAAATGTAAAGTGCATCTCCGGATCTATCTCTCGGTTTATTCTTGGTTTTGTAAAATCCCGCGAAAGAAACTATTTCTCGGTTTAAACCATAGAATTGTAAAATCCCGTGTTCATAGATTCGTCTTGGAGAAAGGGAAAGTGTATTTCTGGATCTTATCTGATGTTGGTGCTACGGTTTCTACTTCGAAGAAGGGATAAAAGGGTGTACTTCATGAATTGGGTGATTGCTTGGATATTCTTCATGGTGGTTTGGTTATTACATGGTTTTACAGGGTTATGTGCTTTTAACCATGGTCGGGATGAAACCATTATCAGAGTTCACTTAAAACGTCAAAGGAGGCTAGATTTGAGCTTTTAACCAGAAGATGTGACAACGGCGTTAATTCACTATTATTTATTTGAGGTTGAAGTGAAATATCACGGGCGAGTGTACTTAGTATCTGAAGGTATCGAGGATGGTTGGATGAAGATTCTTCAAGATCCTTGTTCGAGTTGTTATCAAAAACAAAGACTTGGAAATCTAGTTATTGTTGGGTGACTTTTTCCTTTTCTTTTACCACTTGGGGGAATTGGGCTCTTACCACCACAAAATAACTATCACTTTAAGGAGTTACGTTGTAGTGCTCAGTGTCACATTCAATTATAGATTTTCAAGAGGTGATGTACGTCTTATACTTGATGGTTGGTTGGATGAAGAATATAGAGTACTTAGAGATTCAATGGAGGATGAACTCTCGGCACCGCTCTTTGTTACATATGTGCAAGTTCAAGTCACGAGTTCGGGTTAGTTTACTTCAGGGTCAAATTCATCATATTGGGTTTTCTCCATCAGCTGTCACGACAAAGAGCCTACTGAATGATAATGGGATGATTACAAGTTTGCCAAAAGAGATTGAAAAAAGAGAGATTATGACGTTTGAACACAACAGTTCAAGCCTCGTTCTCTAAAGAAAAGAAAAGTGTACGTTTCAGTGCGCTTTATCTTCAAAAGAAGAGAAATCTTCTTGTGACGTTTGAACACAACAGTTCAAGCCTCGTTCTCTAAAGAAAAGAAAAGTGTACATCTCAATGCACTTTATCTTCCAAAGAAGAGAAATCTTCTCATTAATGACCATTCTCATCAACATGCTTCATACTTTTTCCAAGCGCTTTCAGTTATCAAGTGAACCGAACTACTGTTGATTGTTTTCTTACTCCACTTGCTAAATTATAATGATGATGATGACATCATATGCTACCTTTGAGGGGGAGAAGTGTGAATAGAATGCATTTGGATGATTTTCACTTATTCAATCAAGAATGGCAACTCCGTATGCAATTCTTGAGGGGGAGAAGAAGTGTGAATTTACTGCATGGTTGATTGATATCTGAGAATAAATGGTCAAACAGCTTCAAACTCATGTAAGAACCGAGCTTCTTCTTATCGGGTCATCTTCACATGAGTTTTCTTCTAAGAGCCGTTGGTTGACATCTTCCCAAGCTGATATGAGTTTAACGACAAAGTGCTTCCAGTTAATGCTTCACGACACATTTCAAGTGTTCGTTGCGGGCTGATTGCTGATTTCCTTGATGAACATCTTTCTGTTCTTGTTTTATTGGGAGGGATTTTAGTTAAGGGGATTTTCTTTATGTAAGTTAACGGGGAATGCATTTGGTGATTTGAAGATGTTAACTTTCTGATCTCCAAACAGACAATCTTGAAGAAGGTCGAGTCTACAGTCGGTTCTACATTTTCTACTACATGTTAGAAGACTAAAGACGAGTTGCATTTAACGATAACTTTTTCTTAATTCAAGCATTCATCATAAAGATTGTCGGTTTAGGGGAGAGCACTAATTGGGGGAGAGTGAAAAGTCAAGATTCAATCCCTAATTAGATTTGCTCACGTAATTCTTCAGCAAGTTGAATCTCACAGATACATCTAAGCTTATGATGTTCTTCTCAATAGATTTCGAGTACATGGGCTTACAATATGTTGCTGATTCTGAAGTGTCAAAACCAGCAAGGGGGAAGGAGACACACATCTAAACACAAAGCGAGTAAACTTGATGAACTTAATTCTTCTAAGTGATTTAAGATATCCCGAGAAGACAAATGTCATGACCGCAGAGAAATTCAAGGTTTTACTCATCAAGGCTTTTAGTGTTCGTATTCCAACTATGTGGGGGAAGAGATGGAAGAGTTAGTTTCTGAAGATAAAAGAGGTACACAAGTGTGTGATGATTTCGATGTTATTGCAATCATCAGGGGAGAGAGAGTTGTGTACATTGGGGACGCTCAGCTGTTTCACTTGAGTGCTTAATCAGTGATTCAGAGTTATAATCACTTATTCCGGAGTTGACATTCGTAGAGATAGTCATCCGCAGAGATAATCAGTGATTCGGCCTGCTTCTTCAATATTATCGGTTATTCTCTCTTTGGGCATTCGGGTACTTCGGGTTCTTGAGCTTCATACACTATCATCAGGGGAGAGAAAAGTATACATCGGGGTTATTCTTTGGCTATCGGACTTAATCTGCTACTTCGATGGTATAAGTTTCTCTGTCTTCGGGTATATGTGTATTCGGGTTCGTGATCTCTAGTCTAAGAGACTGACTGCATCAATTCATTTGAGTGGGGGAAGTGGTCTCTTGACAACTTTTTGGTATGGATCGCTTCAGACTTTAGTGGAATGAAATTTGAGAAGAGTTATTTATGTGTGGGATGATACGTTGTTGTTCGTTTGGATGATATAACCTCGAACGAAGAATCACAATGATTATTCTTAAAAGGAGCAGCAAGATCGATGATAATGGTGTACTTCTTTGTGCACCTGGCTAAGGCAAGCTTGAAATAGAGCTTCGAATCTGCTCAACAAAAGGATTTACGGTTTGAGGGGAAGCTGCCAAAGTCTCACTTTCAGATGGTTCAATTTCTCTCAATTCAGGAGCCTCGAAAGCTTTGGTGGTGAATGTTTAAGAGATGATGTCTTCTATCTTCTACAACGGGGCTGCTCGATATCCTTATCTCGGTACTCGTATCATCATCTTCTTAAACTATATCATCTACTCTATCTGTGTATATATTTATCAAAAAGCAAAATACAAAAATATAAAACCAACAAAACCAAAATAGAAAAATTCAAAATCTTCAAAACCCATAAAAATCAAAAAAATTGAAAAATACCAAAAATATTGTTTTCTAAAGACATGTCTTCTGGTATCGATAACATCTGCGGTCTTAGAAATGTCATTCAATAATGGCACGAGACCATAGATGAAGTTCGAGCAGGAGGTGTAAATATTTCTTTTCAAAACATGTCAAAAACTATGGCTTGCAGTTATTTCAGACTGTAACCCGTGCTTAAAACCATGGTTTGCTATTATTTCAGATAGCAACCCGCTCTTCAAAGAAGGAAAGTGCTGCGCTAAACCAATTTTCAAAAATTTCATACACTTATCCTAAAACAAAATGAGGAAAGTATGTCGAAGGACTACTGTTCCTACTCAAATATTTTTCCTTCTAAAATTCTTCAGAAAAATATTTGTTTTAAGAATATGGTGGAAAATGAGTTGCTTGAAAATCAATCAGAATCTGTATTTTCATAAATTTGCAAAACCCAATCAATGACTTCGGCTTATTTAAAACTTTTCATAGAAAGAGTCATTGATTGAGGGGGAGAATGTTTTTCAAATTTATATCATCTATCGGGCTTATCTAATTATCCTATATGCTTAACTGAAAAATGATGTTAACCTATGTTGAAGGACTAGGTGCCTAGGATATGATTGTTAGGATTAGATGATTAGAGTTTGATAAACACATAATTCCCATGCATTTGTATGATCTGATTGATATGTTGAATTGACTTTTATTAGTCGATTGTTGTTTGGGTGTTGTCGACCACCATATATCTGTTTGTGTTGACTAACGTATGCAGATAAAATGGTTATAAGAATGTTTTCGATCCGGATCCCACAATAAAATATGATTGGATGCCGAAAGGAAAGGGTAACTATATCTTGGGTCGACAAAACAAGAAACGAAGCTTAATCAGATCTCTCCATGGATAGTTGGCACGATAGATGCAACTTCAGAGGTCTTGCTGCATCACCAGATGGTTTTCTTCCTGCCCTACAACAACAACAACAAAAGCAGCTCAACTACCTAACGTATCTTTGTGCAGGACAAGTAGTGAATAATACCATTTTTAAACAAATTTGATAAAATTGGTTTGAAAATGGAAAAATATTGTTTTGAAAATAAATTGGACTAAATTTTGAAAATCACCGGACTTCATTTTATCAAAACTTAACTCACTCAATCAACGACTACAATCATCGATTGAGGGGGAGAGTGATTTAAAATAAAATACTTTTAAACGATATTTCTTCATAATAGTTCCGGTTTGTACAATAATAAGTGGTGATCTAAAGATTTAATGTTATGTCATGGTATGATTTTGTTTAAAACCCAAAGATCTTTCAAAATGAAATTCTTTCTGTTCTTGTTTGATTGTGAAATTGTTTTATTTTACTTAAAGATCTCTTAAAAACTATCATACCTAACACTAACAATCTTTAATGTCTATAATTAGTCCTTATCAGTCATTTTTCAAAATTAAATCAGGCCACATCTTTCCCCAAACTTTTCTAAATGATTTAAATCAATCGGGATCCAAAATCTCAATTGGTTTGAAATTTTTGTTCGGGGGAGAGATCGTGATTTAAATCTCAAATCGGTTTTAAAGGGTGATTGTTTCAAAACCACTCCTTCCTTCATGTGCCAAACGATTTTGAAATACATAATGCACATGATTGTGGAGGAGCATTTAACCATAAACCAGAAGAGCTTTTAAATCAGGCACATTTTCTCTCATGTTTTCTAAACCTTATTAAATCACTTGGGATCCAAAATCTCAAAGGGTTTGATATTTTTGATCGGGGGAGAATTTGTGATTTAATATGAAATTTGATAAAAGATGATCATTTCGATTCAAATGTGCATACTGCTCTCCCATATGTGCTAAACGCTCTCGAATCTCGAAGCACATATTGAGGGGGAGCATTTCAAAAGAAAATAAACTTTCAAGGTACAAAGATTTATATGTTTCAACATAAAGTACCTTGATGGCTTTTGTGATCGTGAATGTGCTTCAAAAGAACTCTTTCCTTTATGTGATAAAATGATTTCAAATATCCTATGCACATATTGAGGGGGAGAATTTACCAAAGAAAATCAAATGGCTTTTTCCATGAAAATTGTGATCAAGAATATATTTCAAAGAACTCTTGCCTCCATGTGCGAAACAATTTCAAAGTCATATGCACATGTTGAGGGGGAGCATTTCTATAAGATAAAAAACTGTTAAGGTACAAAATGCTTTGATATTATATCATAAGTACCTTGATTGTTTTTCCAAATGATTTCTCAACTGGTTTCATGAAGAAAAGAACAATACCAAAAGACCGACCAATTTACTTTATGCATGGTATTATAAGGATGGTTAGGTTAAGTATTCGTTCCCACGATCCCGCCAGAGCCGGAGGGATCTACGCAGGGACAATCCACTAGATAGTGTAGAAGTCCTTAGGTATGATGAAAAAAGGAGAAAAATGAGAATACGGGAAGAGTGCGGACTGAGAAAGAGCTAGAACTGGAATAAACCCAACAAGGTTCTAGTAATGAAGTCTCGGTAAGCACTGAAGGGGTTGAAGAATGAAAAAGAAATGAATGTAAAAAGGGTGAAAAGAAATAGCCCTCCAATAATTCAACCTTAGGGCAGAAACCGGGTTCAATTCATATGCTACTGCTGGTGGTTACTAAGGTAACGCCGGTATTGAAGATAAGACGTCATGGACCCAGTGACGCACTGCACTAAACTTCCCAAGATACTCAAGTTCCTCTTAAAAGGGCTTGTTTCATTCTCACAGGGAACCGACATTATCTATCGACTTTCTCTTAGAGATTGTTGATATTGAATAAGGAGACCCTCTCCCTAGTCTCCGGCATAGGAACCAAATGTGCACAATTGAGTCTAGAGCCAAGATATCATCCACAAAATCTCATTAGGACACAAAATTAATGAAGACTTGCTGTTCCACACAATGTGGAAAGTAAGTATATATATTTAGAGTCCTACGCATTATCCTTGTGATATTGCCAGAACATCCGAGTGATATGTAAAAACATTCACGATGAAGATGGAAATCCTTCTAGAGCCAACATCAAACAAGCTCTTGGTGGGTGACATGTGAGATCTTTTCTAAAGATCAAGCTTGTGACAACTAGACAGAAACGATGGGGCGATTCATTCTTGAATCAACCTTGGTCCAGGAAATGAATTGACGAATACTTTTGGAAAAACCGTTCGATGTGCAAATCTTCTTTTCTCTAGCACATCGAATGTGTACTCATTCAAATACAAAAAGTATCTCTGATTGAAAAAATACTTTTGGAAAAACCGTTACGATGTGCAAATCTCTTCTTTTCTCTAGCACATCGAATGTGTATTCTCTTTCAAATACAAAAGGTATTTTTGATTGAAAATTGATATTTCTCATAAAACCTTCGTCGTATTGCAAAACTCTTTCTTCTAAGCAATACACGATTGTTTTCAAATCAATTTTTCATCAATCAGTGAATCTCAATTCGCTGGTTCACTCACTCCGCGTTGTCTTCTTTGAGACGTTCCGGTTTGAGAACAGCTAGAACAGCTGCGAAACCCTGTCAAGGAGATTCTTCATAATTATACCTGATCACAGGCAGTACTTGTACTGATCAACGGGGAACCGTGAGCCGTGTACCTCAATTCAACGAAAGTGATCAAAGACACTTTCGTGTGTTTTATTGCTAACTTTTGTTTGCAGGTACATTTGGACGGTTGCAGCTGATCAGAATTGAGAAGTCAATCCAAAGCCGCATGCTCACACCATCCACACTTAATTGAAGAAATCATGACTAGTGCATATCTACATAACCTGGCTCTGATATTTTTATACTATGCTTCTGCTACGCTGCTGCAAATATCATGAACCAGTAAAGCTTCCGCTACTCTGATGGAAAGATGTCATGATCCTGAAAGTGTGAGCATGTCGGTCCAAATGTCACAACATCACATGATGGCAACACAACAAAGGGTGATCCAGAGATTTACTGTGGCTGATGATCTCGAAGAAAGCTCGAAGATCATCATGATGTGGATCAGTTCAAACACCTCCACTCAAAGTACAAAATAATCGGACTTTGAAGAATCACTGCTAAAGCATAAATATTGCGGATGTGAAGAATTAAAGTCTACGAGCTCAAGACTGAAGATAAAATAGAATGCTAGGATTCAAATGGGGTGACCTCCCTTAGGGGGAGATTGTTAGGAATTAGAAATTCCATAGTGAAGTATCGGTCACCCCAAATATAATCTAGCATAAGTTGGCTCGTAGACAAATCATTAGTTACGTTATTTGTTAGTTTATTAGTTAGTTATTAGCGTAGTTTAGTTTAGTGCAACACCGTGGAGGAAGGACGGGTCTTTACCCACTGTATACCTGATCCACAGGCCGTCAGGAGGTCTTTTAGTTTGTAACTATAAATACCCTTCCCACTAAGGGAAGGGTGGTGCTTCATTAATCTAACATTTCATTTTCTTGATTATTTCTCTCTCTAGAAACACCCTCTCATCTCTTCATCTCTCTAAAATGGCTCAATTGTTTAATCATAATCCTAGACCACCTGAATCATCTAAACAACATATTATTTACGATCCTACAGTTTTTGTTAAAATTTGAATTAAATATAAATTAGTGAACATACTTTCTGCTCAGAATTTTCAGTCGTGAACATCAACATTGAAAACCATCTTAAACATTTTTATGGGACAAGCCAATTTACACATACCTAAATATATGACTTAGTATGTTCCGTGAAATTTTTCTTAATTTTTGAAGTTGATTTACTATTTTTAATATATGATATGTAACTGTTAGTCAAAACCAACAAGAAACTGAGGCCCGTTTGCAATTTGTGAAAACGACCAATTTAAACACTAGATGAGTAAAAATGGTAAGCATAACTATTGTAGAGAACACCTAGACCTAACCACAACAATTTTGATGGAGTCATTACATTAAGTAACGAAGGAGATATGGTCCCGACAAGATAGGTTAAGTAAGGCTTTTTTTTTTTTTTTTTTTTTTTTTTTTTTTTTTTTTAATTTTGGACAACTTTGACATACATATTTTTTATTTTATAAAATAATTGGTGTAGAATTGAGACAAGAGGCCTATATTTTTGGAAAGTAGACTCAAAAATGATGAACATAGGCTTTTGAACCAAGTGATTTCATTAGAAAATGAGTGAGAGATAGCCCAATTAAGTCGGAAATTTTTTGAAAATGTGTAACAGCAGGTCCAAGTTTGATTTATTATAAACCGACAACCAAATCATATTTCCACAAATTGATGCCAGAAAATAATGAAATCTATGTTTAGAGAGTTTAACAAAGAAAAATATGCTTAAAACGAATTTGATACATTCATTTGAGGTCGGGTTAAACTTAATAAGTAACACTTCGTTTTCTAGGATTTTTAAGTGTTAAAAACACGAGTGACCATTTTCGGGCCTTCTTTCGAGAACCTTAGGCTTAGAATGATTAAGAGCGGTATTTGAACTTTTTATAGCCCTCGCGGCATACTTGACACTGAAATTTGAAATGGCCCAAACCAATAAGACACGAAGAAGTTATAACCTTCTAAAGTTGAGCAAAACTCATTTTTGGAGACTTTTGAAAACTTAATATTAAAAGGTGAAACTTGTGTTTTGCTATGTTTTGAGTCATAAAACCTCACTACAAGTATATAAGGATGATAAAGCTTTGTAAAACTAATACGCATTTAGTACATGTTGCATTTTTTCCTAAAACAACTTATTATCCTAGGTCGCGTTTAGGATTTTCCGTCGTTACTCTACGTTATACTATTCCAAATACATTGATTACTTGAGGTGACTTTCATGGCCTCATTGTTACATGTTTATATTTGTTTTTAAATACTTAGGGTGAGAATAAATTACTTGCTTTTACATACGGGCACAAGTACATAAAACATTTACGGATTGCCTAAGTTACCATATTGCCATTAAGTCCCCAATATTATGGACCGTTAATTACATAGTAAGCAGGAGTGTCGTGAATAGATCTATTTCGGGTTAGTCGCTCCAACTGGGTAAACGGACCCATATCATTTGGGAACATTGGGTGTTTGGCTAGACACCTAATGCGGCGGATTATAAGACAAGAATTTTTACAATCCTCCTATGCAGAGTACCTAACCATTGTAGTGATCGTTCTTGAGGGTTGAGGGATGATTATTTTTTGTATTTTTATATTTTTTAGAAAGCAAGTAAATATCGCAGTTTGAAGAGTTTGGTTTTTATAACTAATAACTAAACTAAATTAACTAAACTAAACTAAAGATACGGAAAGGTAAATTGATAGAAACGCGTATAGGTAAACAAACGTTCTCACTTAATCATGTAGTAATCCCTAGTTGAATTCTCTAACTTATTTCCATGTCACTCTCATTAGTGTAATGTGTCAATATTCCCATAATTCTATAACGGGTTGGTCAAGTCCGCTATCTATGTGACAACCTAGGTAAGTGTTACCTGCACACACGCTCTTGCCCAATAATTATTCACACGCACTAAATATTTAAGAAGAATCTCCACTCAGTCGACTTATGGTTATGGGAGGATCCTTAATTCTAATCACCTTTCACTAGACGTCTAACTGTGGTACGGGATACAATTAGTTTTCTAATACCTAATGCGCACACCACTAACACGAAGCAATAATATTAAAGACTATAACTAGGTTTCATACAATCATAAGAAAACACTAATTAATTTAGTCAAGTATGTTAAATCGAAGAGAAGATAAACAAATAATCACGCAATACATAGACATATTGTAATAATTAAGGATTGAATAACTTATCTTCAATAAAATATAGAGTTATGGGGGCTAAGAACCCTTACAAAAGCTGTAAAATTCGGACCTCCAATTTCACACAAAGCCTCTATCCAAGTTTCTACTCTTTTTAATGAAAAACATACGAAAATATATATAGTTTTATAATTGTGACGAAGTCACTTGCAAAGTGTGACGCCGTCAGCTCGCCGTCATTAGGGTTTCATTTATTTGCACCGACTTAATGTGACGGTGTCACATTATGAATCATAAAGCCGTCGCTCTTTAGTTTTCTGGTCATGACGCCGTCAACTCAAGGTCGTCTCCATCGCCTGAAGCGCCACTTGGAAAATTCAAAACTTGATCATCTCCGTTAGTCTTCAAGTAACAGTGTCACTTAGTATTTCAGACGCCGTCCAGTCCCTTTCGTGACGTTTTCTTGACTTTGTCGTTTTCTTGTCCAATCGAGCCATAAACGTTTCATTTTCCAGCATTTTCAATTAATAGTGTATGACATTTAAAACGTCTATGCTGAAATTATAATACGTTGCCAACTCCTTTTTTATATGTAGTGGGGAATGTGGAGGTGGAAAGAGTGTAACAACAAAATTAGCGACATTGTATCTGGTAGAAGCTAGAGACGGTGATAGTGATTTCGCTGGCAGAATACTGCACTCTGGATGTATCCTAAAAGCTATTGGGAATGCAAAGACATCTAGGAATAAAAATTCTAGCCGATATGTGAGTTCTGAATCATTTTAGTACTTAACAAGGGTGAGATTACCTCAAGGTGTCTCACTAGATTTTAATGTGGTCCATGGGAAATTAATCGACACCTAAGCATATATACTTTTAATAATGGGGAATTTACTTTATTTAAGTTTTACTAACCGACTTTTTGTGCTGATGATATTGTGATCCTGACGTAAATGCGTTCATGTCCTGTTGCAGGTGGTAATACATGATAAAGACTGCGTGTTCACATCAGCCAGATTGAGGCATAAAAATGTAATTTACACGTAAGTATCAGTAGTTTCCGTTATTAATAATAAACATTTAGCAATTGTCTACTTCATCGATGTTTCTATTTATGTTTTGTCTGATTTATTATGCATTGCAGATATAGGCAATATTGAAACAGATACAAATAAGGGATATCAACAGATTTCAAATGGGCAGGAAACAGTTGCGACTCTTGAAGGGGATGGTCAACAAACATCGGACGTGTTTAAAACCACAATAATGAGACGTGGAGCCGCAATGGGTTAGCTGATCAAAACAAGTATTAACTTACTATCGTAATGCATTAAGTTCATATCGTCATATGATCGTAATTCATTAAATTGAAATCGTTATATGTTATCGCAGGAAGAAAGGACACCAGAAATATTGAATGCTAACCAAGGGTCGGAAGTTAAATCAAAAGCGTATTATGTATGTGCAAAAGTAAAAATAAACAGTTCTGGGTTTGTTAACTTTATGTTATACAAATGCATTAATAGATTCGGTTTATCCACGTCACAATTATATAAGCAACTTGAAACCGTAGAGTTTTGATTGGTGGTGACATTTCATTTTAACGATTTTGCGGGCTTGCTATTGACATATGGCCACAACAGCTGGTGACAAGTACGTATCTTTTTTATTTTATTATTATTATTTTTTTTTTTGTAATTGTATACATATAAACCAACAGGTCATAGGTCATGGTGTTAGGTCCATAGTAATACCTTCAATCTTTAACCCATAATATGTATTAGTTCTCGGCTCAATTTTAAATGCAACTTTAAATATTTTGTGGAACGCCTCTAACTTATAATTTGTCGTTGCCTACCTGCAGGTCCATTCTTTGGGGTTGGAGTCCAGATGTTTAGGTGCTGCAATGCGGGGTGAAAAGGGTGGATATGGATGCTGAAACGGTGGTTGAAGTGAGTGCGTTTGGCTGCTGAAATGGGACTGAAATGGGTGCGGTTGCCGGCCTAAATTGGTGGGTTTTGGATGCTGAAATGAGGGCTTAAATCAATGCGTTTGGGTGTTGAAACTAGAGCTAATACGTGTCGATATAGGGTCTGAAACGGTGGGGTTGGATTCTGAAATGGGTTACTTAGGGAGCTCAAATGTGTAACGGGTTCCGTGCCAGCAGGTTTGGAAACTAGATCTTTGTAAAAAAACAACTGGTACGAGAGTATGTAACTATCCACCTTTGTTTTGCAACCACCCCCGCCACAATGCGACGGGTTCCTTTCACTTGTTTGCATACATAGATGACGTATGTGACACAAATAATGGAATTCTTATTATGAGATGAATGTTACAAATGTGTATTACTTACGGTATGAGAAAAGTTTAATATAGATCCAATATTCTCTAAAAATTCAATAAACCACTCATAGCCATTCATTTTTTGATAAATAAAATAAAATAATAAACGTTCATTAATTTTGAAAAAAAAGTAAATATGTCGCAAAACGTTAATTGTTACGTGAAAAGATTCATGCAATTACGACGTTAATTAAATCATCTATCCATAAAGGGGCACTTCTTTATACTTTCAAGGAAGTTTTTTTTCGACATCATTTTGTAAATGTTGAAATTTACGTCCGGAGAAATCACACGTGATTTGCTATTTTCAAATCACATGTGATTTTATGCCATGTGATTTGTAAAATCACACGTGATTTGTAAAATCACACGTGATTCTTAACATACAAATTACATGTGATTTTTTAAGACAACAAATTTTAACACCAAAACAAAACTCGAAAAAAGAAAAGTTCGTCGAAAGTATAACGAAGTGCCCGTCTACTGAAAGATAAATATATTCTCGTCGCGATAACGATTTACCATTTGCAAGATATTTTATTTTAAAAAGAAAAAGTGAAAAATAATTTTTTATTAATTTTGATGAAAAATGGATAGTTAGGATTGATTCATTGAAAATATGAAGAATATTTGATTATATTGATCTCAACTCTACATGGTAAACAAGTACATGTTAAATACTAATGGGCTAGTAATATAATGGTTAGGGTTTAGGCCGTACAATATACGCGTACTTTTTCAAATATACTGTTTTGGTACGTGTACTAAAATCTGTTCCATTTTATGTTGCGTACTTTTATGTTTTGTACCATTTTGCACGCGTGTTTACCTGCAACCGTTTGGGAATGTATAAAACCGGCAAAAATGCCTATGTGGCATATTTTTTGAGTAAATTACATAGATAGTCCTTCTTGTTTGTCCCAAATTGCATCTACTGTCCCTGGTCGTTTTCGTCATTTTTTTTACGTTTTCGTCCATTTTTTTTTACGTTTTCATCTGTTTCTTTACGTTTTCACCCGTTTTTTAACGTTTTCATCCATTTTTTTTATAAAATTTTTGTCATTTTTTACGTTTTCATCTGTTTCTTTACGTGATATGTCTGTTTTTTTGGTTTTCGTCTGTTTTTTTACGTTTTTGTCCGTTTCGTTACGTTTTCATCATTATTTTTCGTTTACGTTTCTTTTTTTACAATTTCGTCCGTTTTTTTTCATTTTCGTATGTTTTTTTACGTTTTCAACCCGTTTTTTTGTTTTCGCCTGTTTTTTTAAGTTTTTATCGGTTTCTTTACGTTTACGTCTGTTTTTTACGTTTTCGTCTGTTATTTTAGGTTTTCGTCCGTATCTTTACGTTTTTGTCCCTTTTGTTCAGTTTCGTCTGTTTTTGACAGACGAATACGTCAAAAAAAACATAAAAAATGAACGAAAACATAAAAACGTAAAGACACAAGAACAAAAAAAACAGACGAATACGTAAAAAATGGACGAAAACATAAAAAACGTAAAGAAACAGACGAAAACGAAAAAACAGACAAAAACGTACAAAACGGACGAAAACGTATAAAAACGGGTAATAACAGACGAAAACGTAAGAAAAACGGACGAAAACGTATAAAAACGGACAAAAACTTATACATGTACAAAAACGGTACATTTGAAAAAGTACGTAGCTATTTAGCGGCCAAAACCCTATTATTTAACTTATTTTTGTTAGTGGATATCTGACGTGGCTTGCACACGTGACAATAGTGATTATGGGTTCGGTAAAACAAGTTTAACCGTGCAAAATGGTACAAAACATAAAAGTACGCAACGTAAAATGGAACAGATTTTAGTACACGTACCAAAACGGTATATTTGAAAAAGTACTCGTATATTGTACGGCCTAAACCCTAATGATTATTATACATAGGGTGTGGATCTAGTGAGAAGGATTATTGAAATGAGAAGACTGAGAAAAAATTGTATTCACATATTTTAAATAAGAAAAGAAAAATAATAAGAAGATGCATATATTTTTGTGAATGGATCTAATATATGTAGTTGTGGTTTCTTTTCATTCTTCTCATCTTAATAAATAACCCCGTAATAAATATTTGCAATAAAAATTAGAATGATTTTTTTTTTTAAAGAAAAAAGAAAAAAAGTAACAACAATACTGACAAGTTAAAACACTTACCAAAATACGACCAAAATGTTGTATTTGATTATTATCCCATTCTCCTCTTGCTGCAATTTGCATCGTTTACTTACTCAGCAATGTTGTCGGTTGTTACAAGTATTTTAATCATGGTTCTGAAAGATGTGATATGACGGCGCAAATGCGCGAGACGTGACCTTCACGTTACGCAATAAATTAAGGCGTCGGTTTAAGGCGTGGCGTGGATGAGGCACGAAAATGTACGATAAGGCATGCTAATGCGTGAGCCGTGAAGCTTTTTTTGAATTCAACAACGATAAAACAGGTTTTTTTTTTTTTTTTTTTTTTTTTCAAGAAGTGAAGAAAATTACATGTAAGGATAATTTAATGACTTATTTCTTTATGTATAATAATTTTTGTAAACTTGATATATATAAAATATGATAAATAATATATAAATTTAAATAATTTCATATTTTTTGCCGCTTTAAATCACGCTTTAAAAACGTTAATGCTTTGCCATAGCTTCTAAGACGTGAGGCTTGACCATGCCGCCACGCCACGCCTCACACGATCTAAAACCTTGATTTTAATCGATATTCGTTAAATTTCCTAATCACTTCAAAAAGACAAACATATAAATTACAACAAGATTCATGGCTTGTTTGGTTTGTAGATGGATATATGATTAGCATATAGATTTTATATTTAAACTTGGTTTAGGATTTAAATTTAAATTTATGATAAGAGAGAGAAAATAAAATAAAAAATGTATTATATACTACATGCGTCTTAAAATTTAAGTTCACTTTGAAATTTTTTTTGCAACTTTGACTTTAAATATTTTTTTCGTGTTATATAATACTTGATACAAAATAGATAAATGGATTGTATTTTAAATGTATTTTTATTGTTATACTTTTTATCAAATATTATATAACACGAAAATAAATAATTAAAGTCAAAGTTGCAAAATAAAAACTAAAATGAACTTAAGTTTTGAGACAGAGGATATTAAAATATTAATTAAAATTATTTATATTAATGATGTGGGATTTATAAAAAAGAAAAAAGAAAAAAAAGAAAAAAAAAATTGAGGAGGAGAAAACAAAATGCCCCACCTTCGTTTATCATAAAACCCCTAAAACAACCCACGTTTTCAACGAGTATTAGTAGCAAAACCTTTATTCCAAAAATGTTTTTTTTTGGTAAAGGGGATTATTCCAAAAATGTTACCACACAATTTATTAGACTATACAAAATCCAAACCCACAATAGTACCATGGATTTTCCTGGAAGGTGAGTCGGGTGTGGAAGTCATTTTCCTGGAAGGTGATCGAGTCGGGTGTACGCGTTTTAGTGCCCTAAAAGAGACCATTGTGGCTGGACGAGTCTGGAAAGAGCTGCATTAATCATCTTTGTGCGCTGGTGCCTTGTGACTATTTCGATCCTCTTGATGAGGGACATGAGTTCGGGCGGGATACATGTTAAATTTTGGGGTAATAATCTGTGGCAAACATGTCATTCTATCAATTGCTAATGTTTTTCAAGCTATGTTCATTACAGGCTTATTACAGAGGTTAATCATGGACAAAGCATAAATTGTCTTAAGTGTCTAGAAGTTCATTTCTGCTGAAGCCTATCTCATTTCTGCTGATGCCTCTCTTATAGCCGTTAAGGGGGTCTTTGTGTAACTTTATCTCCTATTTAATCAGTCCCCTAATCTAGGGTTAGAAATAACTGTGTGTGCAGTCATTGTCTCACACTCACTTCTTTATGATCATTGCACTGATATTGTTTCTTCTTTATTTGTATGGTTATTGTCTCATTGACATTAATCTAACCTTGTAACACTTTGGATACTATTGTTGGTTTAATCTAAGCCGACTATTGAGGCTTGGGTTTGAATAAAGTATTGTTGTGAATCTATTGTTGCTGATAATTTCGCACATGGTATCAGAGCCAGGTTCATAATCATAGTTGATTCACCATCCAAGGGTTTCTTCGTAGAAACTTGGGGACATCTCTTCAACAACAATTGGTGGTTTAGGGTTATTGCTATTGGCGTAATCGCTGGTTATTTTCTATTCAAAATTAGCCCTAGACTAAGTGAATCTAGGGTAATTGTGATTTGTTCTTTCCGCTGCATATTGCTCTGTAAGTCTACTCTCATCTTCAACCATAAGTACTTAAGTCTTCGTGGGTGCAAACGGGTAGACTAACATCTTGATCTGCCACCCCTGAGTGGTATGAATACCTGCTCTGGTTTACCCCAGTCCATAGGCTTGGTGCTTGTTGTTTCTTAATTACAAAGTCTTATTTATTTTTTATCTGTCTATCTGCTCTAGCTGTTATCTCTGTCTGTGTTATTTGCCTGTCGCATTGTTTGCATTATGGCTATTGGTGATGATAATACTGGTAGTGGTTCTTCCACTGAGAAAAGCTTATCCTTTGGTGATGCTTTGTATTTACACCCTAATAACACCAATGGTACTCCTATTATTTCCATCAAACTCACTGGAACAGAAAGTTATAAAATATAGAATATGGCCATGACCTTTGCCTTAAGGAATCATAATAAGTTAGGGTTTATTGATGGTACTTGCATAAGAGATGACTCAAATCCTAGTCTTGCTAATCAATGGGATACCTTTAACTCTGTTGTGGTTACTTGGATTTTTAACTCTCTCAGTCCTGAATTATTTGCTGGTGCTATCTATGCTAAAACTGCTTATGAAATGTGGAATGATCTTAAAGATACTTATGATAAGGTTGATGGTTCAGCTATTTTTAATTTGCATAAAAATATAAACTCTCTTAGTCAAAATGGGTCCTCTCTTGCTGATTATTACAACAACCTTAACTCTTTATGGAAACAATTTGATTGTATGATTAGCTTGCCTCCCTGCACTTGTGAGGCTGCAAAACATTTTGAAAAACACAATCAGCTAATCAAATTAATGCAATTTCTTATGGGTCTTGATGACACTTATGTTCCTATCAGAAGTAATATTTTAACCAGAGACCCTTTGCCTAATGTTAAAACCGCTTTCTCTGTTGTCTCTGGAGAAGAATATCACAGAAATGTGTCATCTGGGAATAGCTCTGCTAAACCCAATGCCACTGCTTTTGCTGCAAAAACCTTTGATAGTGGAAAATTTTTTGATAACAAAAAAGGATCTAACAACAACAATTTCAATAAAGGTTCTAGTTTTAATACTGGCAACAACTCTAATAACAGAGGGCCAAACATGAATCTCAAATGTACTAACTGCAAAAAACCTGGTCACACTGTTGATAGATGTTATGATCTTGTTGGTTATCCTGCTGGATATGTCAAAAGGAACTTTAATGCTAAACCTGTCAGCAGTAACAATGTTTCCACTGATGCTAATCATGTCACTGATAATAGAGCTAGCAACTCTCCTGTCTCTTTGTCTAATGAACAGCTCTCCAGACTTATGAGTCTTCTTAATGACAACAATATGTCCTCTGCTAATGCCAACATGGCAGGTAAAATTTTTTCAGGAACTTTCTTTAATGGCAGTGTCAAGTTTAACATAAACTTCAACAAATTTTTTAACAACAACACAAAGACCTTATCTGGAAACATCAGTCTTAGTTGGATTGTTGACTCTGGTGCAAATCAGCACATGACTGTATCTGCAAAAAATTTAATTAATGTTGTTGACATTTCAAATCTTGGTCTAACTGTTGGACATCCCAATGGTACTCAGGCCTTAATTACTAAAATTGGTGATTTAAAGGTCAATAATGACCTAAATCTTTTTGATGTTCTGGTTGTTCCTGAGTACAATATCAGTCTGCTGTCTGTTCATAAGATTGCTAGAGACAATAAGATGTTTGTTGGGTTTAATGAATCTAATTGCTATATACAGGATTTACATCAAAAAAGGATTGTGGGGATTGGTAAACAATGCAATGGGTTATATATGTTTGATATTGATTCTACATGTAAGATTACTTCTAATAATTGCATATCTGTTTGTCATGTTTTTAGAAATCTCTGGCATCAAAGACTTGGTCATCCCTCTGACCAAGTCCTACATATACTTAAACCCACTCTTAAGCTTGATAGTACATCTGAATCTGACCATCTTTGTGATACTTGCAATAAAGCTAAACAAACAAGGGAACCATTCCCTCTAAGTGAACATAAATCAACTAAAATTAGTCAACTTGTTCATCTAGATGTATGGGGACCATATAAAGTCACTAGCAGAGATGGTTACAAATATTTTTTAACCATTGTTGATGACTATTCTAGGGCGGTCTGGGTTTATATGCTTAAGGGAAAGGATGACGTTTATGTTTCCATTGTTAACTTTACTCATATGCTATCAAATCAATTTGAACACAATGTTAAGATATTCAGAAGTGATAATGGGACAGAATTTTTCAATAACAAAATTCAACACTTCTTTCATGAAAAAGGAATTTTACATCAAACCTCTTGTGTTTATACACCTCAACAAAATGGTATTGCAGAAAGGAAACATAGGCATCTCCTTAATGTGGCTAGATCCCTTATGTTTCAGGGGGAATTACCTCTATATCTTTGGCCTGAATATGTTCTAACTGCTGCATATGTCATAAACAGGATACCCTCTTCAGTGTTGTCTGGCAAGTCTCCCTTCTCCCTTGTGTATGGGCATGACCCTTCACTCTCTCTCCTTAGAGTCTTTGGCTGCTTATGCTATGCCACCATTCTCAACATCTCTGACAAATTTGGTAGTAGGTCTGAGAAAAGTGTCTTTATTGGTTATTCAAATGAGAAAAAAGGTTATAAACTTTTAAGTTTAGAAACAAAAAATATCTTTTATTCCAGAGATGTCAAATTTTATGAAACTGTTTTTCCCTTCAAATGAAAAATACTTTGTCAAAACCTGTTGTTGAAACTTATGTGCCTAAATATTTAAATCACAAAAATTTCTTTGACTCACAAATAAGTCCCAATGATGAAGGGAGAGTGACATCCTATGATGATGGCACAGTGTTGGGTCATCCTACTAGGGATGATGAACCTGTTGCAACTTCTATAGATGATAATACACACCCTGAGGGCACTATATCACATGAATCACATCCTGCTGATGCATCTTCTGATTCTGCTAATACATCTTCTGATTCAAATCAGAATTCTGTACAAGAAGAAGGCTTGCCAGCCACTACTGCTAGAAGGTCAACCAGAGTTTCTAAATTGCCCAGTAATCTTAATGACTTTATTGTTAAAGGGAAAGTTAAATATGGTGTTGAAAAGGTTGTTAATTACTCTAACCTTAACAAAGATAATTACTGCTTTGCTTCTAGTCTTAATAAAAGTATTGAACCTACCTGTTATGAAGAAGCTATCCTTGACAGTAACTGGGTTGATGCTATGAACTCTGAAATTGAGGCCTTAAATGAAAATCATGCTTGGGATATAACTGATCTTCCACCTAATAGAACTCCCATTGGTTACAAATGGATCTTTAAAATCAAATATAAAGCCAATGGTGAAGTTGATAGATACAAGGCTAGATTAGTTGCTAAAGGTTATAACCAAAGAGAAGGAATAGACTATGATGAAAGTTTTTCCCCTGTTGTGAAAATGTCTAATGTTAGATGTCTTATTGCCTTAGCTGTGGAAAACAAATGGCCTCTTTTCCAACTTGATGTTAACAATGTTTTTTTGTATGGAGAGCTTGATGAGGATGTTTATATGACCATCCCTAAGGGGTTCTGTAATGAGAACAATAAGAATAAAGTTTGTAAACTTGTCAAGTTCTTATATGGCCTTAAACAAGCTCCCAGGAAATGGAATGAAAAACTTGTCAGTGTTTTAAAATAAAATAACTTTGTTCAATCTGTCAATGATCATTCTTTGTTCACCAAAACAGAGAATAACAAGTTTATTGCTCTGCTTGTTTATGTGGATGACATTGTCCTTACTGGAAACTGCATTGATGAGATAAACCTATTCAAAGAGTTTCTAAAATCAAAATTTCATATCAAAGACTTGGGAAACTTAAAATATTTTCTTGGCATTGAGGTTTTAAAAACTGGGAATGACATATGTCTCACCCAAAGAAAATACTGTCTTGAACTTCTCAAATAATTTGGTCTTCTTGGGTGCAAACCTGTGTCCACTCCTATGGAACCCAACTCTGTTCTTCCATACATACCCACTGCTGATGATCCCTTACTTGTCAACATCACTGGTTATCAGAAGTTACTTTAGAAACTTATTTATCTCACCCATACAAGACCTGACATCTCATACTCAGTTCATTGTCTGGCACAATATATGCATTCTCCCTTGAAATCTCATCTAGAATGTGCCCTCAATGTTCTGAGATATCTGAAAGGAGCTCCAGGAAAAGGTCTAAGGTATAATTTCAGCAACTCTGAAAATCATCTTGAAGGGTATAGTGATGCAGACTGGGCTAAATGCAAGAAAACCAGGAAATCTGTCACAGGTTATTGTGTTTTCTTTAATAATTGTTTAATCTCATGGAAAAGTAAAAAACAAAAAACTCTTTCAAAATCTTCCACAGAAGCAGAGTATAGATCAATGTCTACTGCTGCCTGTGAAATTATTTGGATTCAAAAAATCTTAAAAGATCTAAAAGTTGATATCAATCTCCCTGTTAATCTCTTTTGTGATAACTGTTTTTCATGAAAGATCAAAACATTTTGAAATTGATGTTCACTTCATCAGGGAAAAAATTGCAAGAGGTGTTATAAGTGCCAAAAAGATTGGCTCTTCAAATCAAACTGCAGACATTCTTACAAAAAACCTTCTTGTTTATCAGCATAAATTCTTGTGTGAAAAATTGATATTGTTTGATATGTTTGCCCATCAGATTAAGGGGGAATGTTAAATTTTGGGGTAATAATCTGTGGCAAACATGTCATTCTATCAATTGCTAATGTTTTTCAAGCTATGTTCATTACAGGCTTATTAGAGGGGTTAATCATGGACAAAGCATAAATTGTCTTAAGTGTCTAGAAGTTCATTTCTGCTGAAGCCTATCTCATTTCTGCTGATGCCTCTCTTATAGCCGTTAAGGGGGTCTTTGTGTAACTTTATCTCTTATTTAATCAGTCCCCTAATCTAGGGTTAGAAATAACTGTGTGTGCAGTCATTGTCTCACACTCACTTCTTTCTGATCATTGCACTGATCTTGTTTCTTCTTTATTTGTATGGTTATTGTCTCATTGACATTAATCTAACCTTGTAACACTTTGGATACTATTGTTGGTTTAATCTAAGCCGACTATTGAGGCTTGGGTTTGAATAAAGTATTGTTGTGAATCTATTGTTGCTGATAATTTCGCACAATACAAATAGACTAGACTATTTTCGTGTCAGTCCTTTAGAAGTGTCTTACGATTCAGCATATGGTGAATCCAATAACTATGGTGGTGGTACTAGTCATACTGGTCAACAAGAATCCTCTCCCACTATAAATTTCGACATTAGTGACTTACGCCCAACTGATAGTAATGTACTACAAGAAGAAACCATTCCCAATATTGGTTTTGGCACCATAGAGGATGTCCATGCTGAAAATACCTATATTGGACAGGATAATGATACAACAACTGATTTGTCCAATTGTATCATTTGGTTAGGAATATTTGGTTTGGTTTTTTGCTTTTATGGATTGATTTGAACATAAACCAAAGTATTATTTAGGTTTTTGTATCTATTGGTTACTATTACCATCGTATGAACCAAATAGTCCTACTAAAACAACTCGTAATGTGAAGGATCATGCTTCTGAGACAATGGTCGGTGTTAAGGAATGACATGTTGTAGAAAGTCACAATAAAGTGTGTGTTCGCTCGCGATTTGTAGTTTTCACATTGTTTGGATGTGAATCATCCGGCTGTTTGATTTTTTCTAGCTACCCGCACTGTATTTCCAACAAATTAGTTAATATTATATGTTTATACATTTTCAGCTAGTTATTGTTGATATATGTTGTTGTGTACGAGTGGGGAAAGAATTGTCTCTATAGTTGATCATATAATAGACAAAATTAATTACTACTACTATTTTGTGTAATTGTTGGCTTGTTGCAGATTCATATCGTTCAACAGTCTATAAATCTTTATTCAGATTCACCAATGTCCCCCTTTTCATTTCCGCAGGTATTGCCCCAAGTCCCCAACATCTGTGATCCGTTTTATATAATCTTATCTAGCAACTGTATGCATAATCATACTCAAAAAATGCAATCCGCAAGTAGACATTCAAGTTTAGCTTGAGTATTAAAAAATACTTGAGTAGTAAAGGTGGTTACCTGTATCAAACTCTGTATGTTATTTACATTTTGATCCTTTGTGTGTGTATACATTATTACTTGTATCATATAGTCGAGTCGCGTTTAGCTCAAAAGTATCTAGTTGCCCTCCATCATTACTTCGGAGCCCACTAAACCAACATCAAATAGATGATAAGCTATTACATTTTCATTTCAACTGAAACTGCACCTAAAGCGCTACATGGCCTTAAACCAACAAGTAATGCATTTTCTTCAGTTATATTCTATCATTACATTTAGCCAGAAATATATTACTTAATCAGACTTTACAGGCATAAGAGAATATTAAAGAACCGTTTATAGTTTAATACTGAGGAAATATATTACTTAGTCAAGGATACCATTTGACGCTGATCAGTAAAGAGTAAATAAAAAAGAAATGCAATTAGTATTATGGATGTGGCAATGATTAGACAAGTGCTCTACCAGCTTCTGTAAAATCAGTTTGACAACTTTGAGCACGATTGATCGATGACCACATAATGTGGATCAGCCGTGTTTGTGATACATGTGTGTGATATGTACCTAACAAGATAGCAACTTTATGCAAATCGTTCGATGCACTGATACGTACGTAACAAGATGGCAACTTTATGTAGTTGTTGTACAACTTTATGCAATTATATGTAACAAAAACTTAATTGATGCTTTACAATTTGGAACAAATATCACACTTAAAATGGCTCCGTTGCAACGCGTTGTAGCCTAATTCCTCGTTTATATTTAAATGGGGTAATGTAGAAATCAGAGGGAATATTGAATATATATATTAATCAGATTCGATAAACTATGAAGATTACAGGAGATTAAATAGTGACTAGGGAAGGGATCCAATAAGAAAAAAAACTAAAATGAGAAGAATTACTAACCACATGTTTTAAATTAGAGTGAGATTTTTAAAAGGAGATGCATAAATACTTGTAGGTGCATCTAAAATGTGTAGTTGTGGTTTCTTTTTATTCTTCCCATTTTAATTTTTCTTCTTATTTGATTCTAACTCATAGTGACTAACCTAAATAAAACCTAGCATTTATATGGGTCAAACCCAACGGGCTTGAGAGCTTTTATTATCTAACATCCTCTCTCAAATTCACAATGCCACAACGATAAACATTGAGAGTTTGTCAAACTGAAAATAAACTAAAACTGGAAAATAAACACACAGCTTCTGAACGTCCCAGGCGCAAACTCGGTGCTAGACGGAGTCTCAATCTGATGTAATCCAAACTGCATAGTACTAACACCGCGAAATCAGTCAAGTATTAAACAGACATACCAAAGTCGACGCAAAACCAAAACCAAATGTAGAATCAGGTCAGAGCAACACAAGTACAGAGATGAACGAGAGTAGAACATGCATAACTAGACAGACCATAATCAGGCAGATGCGAACATGTGCATAACACAGAATCATGCATGGGGAAAAGAATAGAGCATACATGTGCAAATGGAGAACCAAAGCAGAACCACCCAAATACGAAGAAGAACCAGAGCAGATACATACAAGATTCAGACATGCCAATGTAAACAGAGAAGATTCGGAGCAGATTCAGGCATATAGAGCAGATTCAACATACAGATGCAAACAGATCATATTCAGACAGAGTAGATTCAGGTGCATAACCAGAAAAATAACCAAAACATAATCAGACATAACAGGCGATCTTATAGGCAAAACCATATTGAGTACCAATACCAATGCATATGTGAAACCCTATTTCCAAACAAAACCAAATTTCACACAAACAATTTAAACCGTTGATTGTCGTACAAATCCGGATAACAGACTGATCACACAAACAATTTAAACCTTGAATAACAAACTGAATTTCACACAAACATTTTACGTTAACATGACAAGTATTCCTCGTGGCATTAAATCCGTTATTAATACAGACGACCCGTTATATTCACCATCCAATCAAAATCAAGTTCTAAAGATTATAATTCAAACAATTGACTAAAACAAAACTCTCACCACGTTAGGGGCCGTTTAGTTGGAGAGAAATACTCCATTTTTTCAGAAAATTTTTCATATGAAAAGGGAAAAACTAAAAACCCGTTTAGTCGCACTTTTTTCCAATAATTTTCCAAAAATATGAATTTCTCATTTTCCAATTCTTAATAGAAAAAATGAAAATACCATTACATCCTTTTCACTTTTTTCATTTCTAAAATAATAACCCCATTTCCTCTCACCCCACTCTTATCACGCCCACCTCCGTTCACCTTCCATCGCCGCCCACCTTCCATCGCCTTCACCTTCCATCGCCGCCCACCTCTTCGTCCACCATCGCCGTTTTAAAAAAAAAGGAAAAATAAAACTCCAACTAAACGGATTTTCAAACTTCTCAACTCTTCTCTAGAGAAGAAAAACCATTCCCTTCTCTAAGAATTTAGAAACGGAAAAACAGTAAAAATTTTCACCAACTAAACGGCCCCTTAGCCTTTTGTGTTTTCTTTTTTCGTCAATGGCAAGCATTCTACAAACCAACACCCAATCAAGCTTAACTAGGAATTAATTTGAAAAACTTACTGGAATGATTATTGATGCAGACATAAACGAGAACCAAACTAAAAGATATATATTCCAACAATGAAGAACCGTCAGCAAGATGCGGACGACAAAAAGATCCGATCCAAAATAACAACCCAATAATTCTTTTCTTTCCATAGCTCTATAAGATGCCATGTAGAAATCAGAGGAATACTGAAAGTGACTAACCTAAATAAAACCTAGCAACTAGATGAGCCAAACCCAATGGGCTTGAGGGCCATTATTATCGAACAATGTAAACATAGTCATCTAGTTAGGGAAGTTTGGTTGGAAGTCTTTAGGGCGTGTTTGGGAATTGAGAGCGAAAAAATGGAAATGGTTTTATTTCAATTGTTTGGTAATGCAAAGAAAAATAAACATGGAGAATGTCAATTCTCGAGAGTTCAATCTACATGTAATTTAAATTCTCTCGTTTCTCGTCCAATCGAGCTTAAAATGCTTCATTTTTCAGCATTTGCTTCCCAAGTACCTAAAAATCAAATAGAAACGATTTAGGGCAGACAAATTTAGAGGAAAAATGACCCTTTAAAAACGTATAAAATTACACCTCATCACCCACTTTCAGTGCTGTTTGATGTTGACACTGGCGGGATTTCCATTCAATCATCGAGGATCACAAGTGTGAATCTACAATGAATGTTTTGGCAAGATTACTAGAATCTGTGAAGGACTCGCTTGTGTTCTTATTAATGAACAACAAGTGTAGATTGGCATTTGTCCTACGAGTTTTATTTGTGAATTTCAAGGCAATACTGATGGCACGCATATATTTCACAAAGATTAGAAAATTATCTTGATGCGACATGTTCTAATGTGGTGGATCCAATAATGTATTTTGTAATTATAGAAGTCTGGCAATGTGATAAATAATTGATATGCATCTAAAAGAAAATGAATAGAACTCATTTGAAGTTGAGATTCCATGAGGGATATAAAATGCATGAAGCATGTCTCGTGATTTAAAATGTTGAAAGCGTATAAGAAAGTTTTCAAGAATAACAGTTGATCAAGTTGAACAAATCACTATATAAGTGAAAGGCAATATGGGATTGGTTTGAAATGAGCCATTTAAATAATAAAGTTTGCCTGTGTTAGTTTAAAGAGATTTGTATTTGAATATGATATAAGTTACATATAGTTTGATGAGGTAATGTGAATGGAACTCATGAGGAGAGTTTCAAGACGGTTGAATACCTTGAAATGAAATACAAAGTTTTGTCTTGTTTTATGAATTAAACATCTTAAAGAAAAAATCAGTTTTCATAATGAAAGCTAAAGAAAGATGCTATATATCTTTATATGGATAACGACGCTCATGTTTATGAGGTAAATTTATGAAGAAAGACCCCTTTACTTTTAAAGATGATGATCACAATATCAATTTACATGTGTCATACTAAAATGTGTATATGAGAAGTATAAGGATGTACTTAAATGAGATGTATGACGTATCTTAATCCTTAAATTGGATATGCGAACAACATGTAGAGAGTATTTATTCATGTGATTCTATCAAAGACACATTAAGGTACATTCACTGATTCAATGAGCTTAATTGATGTGATCATCAGGGGGAGAGAAGATACGCGTAGCACTCTTTTTCCCTTGACCACGGTTTTGTCCCCAGAGGGTTTTCCGGCAAGGTTTTTAATGAGGCAACATCCCCAAGCGTGTAAAGGAATTATGTATTTTTTTTTCCTTCACTAGATTTTTGTCCCACTGGGTTTTGTCTAGTAAGATTTTAACGAGGCATAATCCTCAAATGGACATCCAAGGGGGAGTGTTATGGATAATTATAATATGGATGTCCGTATCTTATAGGATACTGATTAGAGGTATTTGAGTTATATTAGAAGATTACATATCTTTCATAATGTCTGACCCTTACAATGGTCGATCTTAAACTAGATATGCATTTACAAGTGGAGGAACCGCAATTTCATGGCGTTAAGCTAAGCAGACGATCTCAACGAATGCAAAAATTCTAGCGATACATGAAGTAAGTCGAGAATGTGTGTTGGCTAAGAAGTGTGATAAAACACATACGTAGATCATGTGGAAATTCTTCAGACAAGTAGGCACCAATAGTTTTGCATGAAGATAATGCAACATGTATTGCTCAACTTAAAAGAAGGTTATATCAAGGGCGATAGGACGAAACATATTTTGCCAAAATTTATCTTCACTCATGACTTACAGAAGAATGGTGATATTAACAAGTTCGTTCAAGCGACAATTTGGCGGATCTATTTACCAAGGCACTTCCTACCTCAACATTTAGGAAACTAAGTTACAACATTGGAATGCGACGACTCAAAGAGCTCAAGTGATATAGTCATCAGAGGGAGACAATACGCGCTGCACTCTTTTTGTCCTTAGTCATGGTTTTGTCCCACTGGGTTTTCCTGACAAGGTTTTTAATGAGGCAACATTCTTGAAGCGTATTAACAATATGGACGTCCAAGAGGGAGTGTTATGAATAATATTATGTGGATGCCCATATAACTTATAAGAAGCGCATGGCCTAATTAGCTATTAGGGTTTTACCCTAATGTTTATCTTATATATACCCTTTTGTATCTCATACATTATGATCAATTGAATAATACTTTTCATTCCCTCAACTCTTGTTCATAACAATATTTGATTATTATCCCATTCTGCACTTGCTACAATTTGCATAGTTTAGTTACTCAGCAATGTTGTCGCTTGTTACAAGTATTTTAATCATGGTTCTAAAAGACGCGACATGGTGGCGCAAAGGCGCGAAGCGTGACCTTCATGTTACGCAATAGACCAAGACGTCGGCTTAAGGCGTGGCGTGAATGAGGCATTGAAAAGTGTGATAAAGCATGCTAATGCGTGAGCCGTGAAGCCTTTTTTGAATTCAACTACGATAGAAAAAGGATTTTATTTATTATTATTATTATCAATTTTATTATTATTATTATTATTATTATTATTTTATTATTTATTTTTTATTTTTTTATTATACAATATCACTTCATTAGAAAACCAAAAGGAATTACAAGAAATTGGTGGGAAGCCGAGACACTTCATTATTATTATTATTATTATTATTATTATTATTATTATAAAACATTACTTAATTAAAAAATTATTATTATTATTATTATTATTATTATTATTATATAAACATCACTTTATTATTATTATTATTATTTCATGAAATGAAGAAAATTATATGTAAGGATAATTTTATGTCTTAATTCTTTATGTATAACACTTTTTATAAACTTGATATATATGAAATATGATACATAATATATAAATTTATAAATATTTTCATGTTTTTTGCCGTTTTAAGTCACGCTTTAAAAACGTTAAGGCTTCGTCGTAGCTCATAAGGCGTGAGGCTTGATCATGCCGCCACGCCACATCTCACGCTATCTAAAACCTTGATTTTAATCGATATTTGTTCTCCAAAAAGTGAAGATCGGTGAGATCACCTGGTCCCATGCATCCTATGGATGCCATTAATCGATATTTGTTAAATTTCCTAATCACTTCAAAAAGATAAACATATAAATCACAACAAGATTCAGGGCCCGTTTGGTTTGTAGATGGGTTTATGATTAGCATTTAGATTTTGGACATAAATTTGGTTTAGGATTTGGATTTGGATTTGTGATAAGAGAGAATATAATATTTAAAAATGTATTATATACTACCTTAGTTCTAAAATTTAAGTTTATTTTGATTTTTTTTTTGCAACTTTGGCTTTAATTATTTTTTTCGTGTTATATGATACTTGATGCAAAATAGATGAATGAATTGTCTTTTAAATGTACCTTAAAACCTCTATAAATTAATGATGTTGTGACCGGGATATTATTATATCGATAAATTAATAATTTATTAGTTTAAAGAAGTTTTACGTATGGCATTTAAATTTTCAAATTCAGTATACTAGTTACAATGTATACTAGTTAGAGATAAAACATATATTAAAAAAACAAGTTTCAATTAACATTTATGAATTCAGATTCACAAATTAATTGGATTTGTTACGTTCATGTTTTTGAATAAGTAAAAAGTTAGTTTCGTTGGGACACTTTTCAGTTACGTATGACCTTAATTGAATTAATTAAATTTGTACAAGTTCCAATTACGTATGACCTTTATATATATGTATGGATTTTTTTTAATAATTAGTAATTTATAATTTTGTTGTGACCAATATATATAAATTTGTACTGGTCCCAAGTTGAGACCAAATAAATTATTAATTTTATCAAGACTATTAATTTATAAATGTTTTACTGTATTTTTATTGTTATACTTTTCACGAAATATTATATAATACGAAAATATATAATTAAAGTCAAAGTTGCAAAATAAAAGTCAAATTGAATTTAAGATTTGAGATAGATTATAGTAAAATATTATTTAAAAATTATTTTTATTAATAATGAGGGGTAAAAATGAAAATGAATGAAAAAAAAAGAAAAAAAAGAAAAAAGGAGAGAAACCTAATGGCCCCTCACCTTTATCATAAACCCCTGAAATACCACACAATTTATTTGACTATACAAAATCCAAACCTATCATAGTACCACGGATTTTCCTGGAAGGTGAGTCAGGTGTGGAAGTCATTTTCCAGGAAGGTGAGTCGGGTGTACGCGTTTTAGTCTCCTAAAAGAGACCATTGTGGCTGGACGAGTCTGGCAAGAGCTGCATTAATCATCTTGATTGTCAGTAGTCATGGCGGACGAAAAAGACACTGAAGCTAGCAGACTTGCACTAGAAAAGTTCATCCCGGAGTTTAATCGTCTTTCTGTGGAAGGCCCGACTAATGATGATCTTGGTACGGGGGTGGCTAAAGGTGGCCATTTCAATCCTCTTAATAAAGGACATAAAGAGTTCGGGCGGGATACAAATAGACTAGACTATTTTCGTGTCAGTCCTTTAGAAGTGTCTTACGATTCAGCATATGGTGAATCCGATAACTATGGTGGTGGTACTAGTCATACTGGTCAACAAGAATCCGCTCCCACTAGAAATTTCGACATTAGTGATTTACACCCAACTGATAGTAATGTACTACTACAAGAAGAAACTATTCCCAATATTGGTTTAGGCACCATAGAGAATGTCCATGCTGAAAATACCGATATTGGACAGGGTAAATATACCAAGTTGGCTCATTATTTTGATACAACTGAATTGTCCTATTGTATCATTTGGTTTGGACTACTTGGTTTGTTTTTTTGCTTTTATGGATTGATTCGAACATAAACCAAAGTATTATTTTGGTTTTTGTATTGGTTACTATATATTACCATCGTATGAACCAAATAGTCCTACTAAAACAACTCGTAATGTGAAGGATCATGCTTCTGAGACAATGGTCGGTAGAAAGTCACAATAAAGTGTGTATTCGCTCGCGATTTGTAGTTTTCACATTGTTTGGATGTGAATCATCCGGCTGTTTGATTTTTTCTAGCTACCCGCACTGTATTTCCAACAAATTAGTTAATAATATATGTTTAATACATTTTCAGCTAGTTATTGTTGATATATGTTGTTGTGCATGAGTGGCAAAAGAATTATCTCTATAATTGATCATATAATAGGCAAAACCAATTACGGAGTACTATGTTGTGTACTTGTTGGTTTGTTGCAGATTCGTATCCCAGGCTGATGCCAACTGCAATAAAACTTGGTAAGGCATCAAACCTTCTCAGTTCTCAGAAGGTTCAACAGTCGATAAATATTCATTCAGATTCACCAATGTCCCCCTTTTCATTTCCGCAGGTATTCCCCTAACATCTGTGATCCGTTAATTTTCTATAATCTTGAGTATTAAAATACTTGACTAGTAAAGGTGGTTATCTGTATCAAACTCTGTTATTTAAATTTTGATCCTTTGTGTGTGTATACGTGATTACTTGTATCATATAGTCGAGTCGCGCTTTGCTCAAAGTATCTAGTTGCCCTCCATCATTACTTCCGAGCCCGCTAAACCAACATCAAATAGATTATATAAGCGATTACACTTTCATTTCTGCTCTGGCCATATAACTCAAAGCTAAAACAATAATAAAGGAAACTATAATAGAAAAAGAACAATTACAATGCACATCAATCATCTGCGTAACTACAGCATTTTAGATCTTATCCGACAAAAAACATAAGCAACAACAATTTTTGTGCGTACAAGATCAAAATTATGCCTTTTGAGCCGAATAACTTAGAATGAAGTTCTTGATTTCATCATTGGATGCCCTATCAACTGCAAGAATACAAAAAAGATAGAATATGTCCCCTGTATAGTTTATATTTTTCAAAGACGATAAACAATTTTAACAATATTTATTCAAACAAGCTATTTAACTTTAATGAAGTCAAATGATTCCAACTCTTGCTTAAATACTAATTCGTAACAATGATCATACTTTACTTAGCAATTACCTCCTGTTATCATAGTCACAAAATTATAATATAGAGCTATTTTATAGTTTTCCTATCACTTGTAAAAATCTTAACTAATAAATCAGTAAGATTCTAAACAGCTGTCTTAGCATATATAGTAAACTAGCTAGTGCCAAAGATTTTCCAGGAATATATGTGAGTCGGGCGTGGAAGTCATTGACTATTACAAGCGCCACTTATTACGGGGCTTATGAGTTTTAGTCCCCTATAAGAGACCACTGTGTGGCAACATGAGTCTGCAAATTAAGAGCTGCATTCATCATCTTGATCCACGGTAGTAATGTCAGACCAAAAAGAAAGTGAAGCTAGCAGACTAGAAAACTTGAACTCGGAGTTCAAAATTGATGGAAAAACTCAATCCAAAATCCAACTTATGATGATGATGCTTATAGGTGGCACGACCGTGGTTACAGAGGCAAAACGTCAAGTACAGAAAATGAATTTGGGTGCGATACAAATAGACCACATCTTTTTAATGTGAGACCTTTAGATGTGCGTTATGATTCAGAAAATGAAGCAGCCGCTTCCCATAATGATGATAGTAGTGAAAGTGGTCAACAACAATCTGCTCCCAGTGTAAATCTCGTCGCTAATGATTTACGCTCATCTGATGGTAATAGAACACAAGAAGAAAACTTTTTAGCTATTAGTCACACTGCTGTTGGTTTAGCGACCAATGAGAAGTGCATGCTGAAAAAACTGATACTGGTCAGGGTACATCCTGCCTTGTGACATTGATATAAGTGTTCATGGAGACGTAAGAGCTCATGAAATTGCTAGTTTTGAACGTGCTGATAATAATACTCAACAAGTGCCAGTTGCTAGAGATATTGAAATAGTTAGGGCGGCGGATCATCTTTCCGAGACACCAGTCAGTGATAAGGAACATGTTGTGGAAAGCCGCGTCCCAACTCTTGAGTGAAGCTAGTGAACAATGGTTCAAGGCGCAAAAGGTTTGCGTATAAGAAATTAAAATTGTGTGAAAGGTCTCAAAGTAAAAAGTGTGTGATTGTTCTCGATTAACAATTTCACATATGTTGTTTAAACATTCGATTGTTTAATTTTTACTTACCCGCACTGTGTTTCTATCTTATGAATTACTCCATAATAATGTTGATTTAAATTTTCTACTAGTTATTCTTGTGTGTGGAAAGAGGAGGGACTGATCGACTGGATGCCGCAATAATGTGAAACCATGATCTATAAATATGTATACTTAGTAGACTTGCTGGCAGAGCTTCAGAACTAAATTACTTGACCCGTATGAATGGTTACTGGCCCGTATCAAACTCGTGCTATTTACATCTTTTAACTTTTTTTTGTGTGTGTGGTGGTTACATAAGTACATATATTATCGAGTCAATCTTAGCTTGAAGCCTTGAAAGTATGTATTCTTGCTGCTTAATAATACCCTTCATGATTACTTGACAGTATAATTGACATATACAGTTAAAGTTGCATTTTCATTTCTGATCAGATCCAATATAACTCACAGCCAACAATAACTATCAAAACTATATATATCTCAAAAAGGGCAATGTACACGTACAAAATTCATCCGCACAACTATTGCGTCAAAATCATGCCTTTTGAGTAGAACAACTTAAAATAATATTCTTTGTTTCATCGTTTGATGTCCTATGATCTGATGCTGTTTTGCCGTCTGCCTCTTTCACATCATATATATACTTTGCTCCAGCTTTTGACAACTCCTCACAGTACTTATGCCTTTTTGTCTTCATTGATCGAGTTGGGTCTTTTGCTTAGCAATTACCTCACTCGTTACATGTATTCTATATAAATATTTATTAGACATCCTAATCACTTCCAATGTGCCGTGCCCATGATAGTAAACTACTGCAAAAAATAAACTTTCTGAAACATGAGTAGTCTTGTGACTTTGTGAGATAGTCGTTGACCACAAGTGTCTACAACGATTTGCATTTTAATCATGGCGGACCAAATGGACGGTGAAGTTACCGAAAGAGGAAAAAGAGTACGTATTCACAGTCGGGTAGTTCTTAGCGATGACGGATATTGTTGCCTATAATTATGTTAAGATCAAATGTAATATAGTCTTAGTATTATTATGTAAGTTTACTTAAAGACATAAAGTTTGTATTTTAATTCTGCATGGGTCAAATTATCTGTATGGGTCATAAGACAACCCAAACGACCCATTGCATGGAAAGACAGTTATGTAGGCAGTTATATTAGTTGGTAGTTATCCCCCAAACGACACAATGATTAGTTAATAACTGTCATTAGAATGGTGACGTTTGGAAGGGTATAAATAGGTACATTCATTGTATCAAACATCAATCAATTCGTCTATCAATATATTACTTTGTTGTTTTAAACCTTTGTCCACATTTACTGTTTCATTGCATTTGCATATTACACAAACTCATACACAGAAAACAATGACCATTTACAATCATAAGTATCAATCTCAAAGTGTTGGCAGTAAACCTGCCCAACATTGGCATCAGAGCAAAGGAAGAATAAGATCTTGGGAAAGGCCAACACAAAAGATTGACCAAGGATTTTACAGTGGCAGATACTTGTTAAGAGAAACACCATCAAGGCTTGTCAAATGGACTGCAAGAAAGAAGTGCATTAGTCCAAAAGGAAAAGAAATGCTTGTTAAAAAGGTACTAGAAAATCAGGTTTTCAATTCTTCCAACAAGGCACAAAATCAAAAGGTGCAGACTGAGAAGAAATCAAAAAAGGAAAAGAAAGCAAGATGTTTTATCTGTAGAGAGAGAGGACATGCATATTGGGCATGTGAACAAAGAAAGAGGATTGCTGCAATTGAAGTGCAACAAGAGACAGACAAACAAGTACTTGAAGGAGAGACACAATTTCCAGAAAAGATTCATATAGAAGCAGATTACATGATCCAAGGATCAACTGACAAGACATGGAATGATGTATGGTTTGTTAGCAGTGGTTATAAACATCACCTCTGCCCAAGCAGAACACAATTCAAACGAATTGAATACAAATTCAAGATGATCTTCAAAGAAGAAAAACAGAAAAAGTTTGTGTTCTCTTATGGGGTGGGTGATGCAGTGGTGAATACAAAAGATGGAGATATTATTGTTCAAGATGTTCAATACACCCCTGAGGTGTCATTAAACATACTCAGTTATGATCTTTTAGAAGAACAAGGGTACATGGTTAAGATAGAAAACAATATGTGCACTGTGAAGAGCATGTTTGATGAGAACATTGTGGAAACTGAAAAGAAACAAGAGGCAGGCAACAAAGAACAGAAGTGGAGTCCAATCAGAGAGAACAACAGTTATTTGGACAATTACTTTGAGCCCCTAGATTCAAAGGACGAATGCTCTTTGGTTAAAGGAATAGAAGAACTGAACTGGAATAAGGAAGACACCCAAGACTATGTGGACAATGACTACATCAGTTGGAATGGGACCTTATATGCCCTCAAGGTAAATTCATTCAACAAATTTTTATCTTTTATGAATTTGCTCAAGAAGAATAGCCTTGTATACAACAATTGGGGGGTGTTCAGTGGGAAGTTCTTGGAATTGGTTAAGTGGTTCTATCTAGTGCATCTTAACTATGATGCAATAGAAATGATACCACCTGTTATAGATGGAAAGGAGATAGACTTGCTAAGTCTACACAAGATAGTAGATGGTTTTGGTGGATATGTGGCAGTCACTTTGAGTGACAAATGGAAAGGCATTGCAAGTATACAAGGTTTATCTGTTGAAGATGGTGAAGCCATAAAGGCTTGTTATAGAAAGTTCATTGACCTAATATGTGTATACCACGAGACTGCTAAAGTGCCCAGTGTTGAAAAGACAAGTGAAGTGGGAGAATGCAGTAAGTTTGCAGAAGAAAGAAGCCCACATGACTGGAAGAAAGGAGCAGTAGAAGATGGATCACAAGAGGAAGAAATGAACAACTATGGTGTAAGAGTGTATGGCAATGATGAAGAAGATGCAGCCCATAGCACAAGCAGCCAAGGAAGCAGTGATTATGAGATCATTGTTTGAAGGAAGATGGAAGCAAGTCATACTCAAGAAATTTGATCTTAAAATAATTAAGAGGGAGATGTTGCCTATAATTATGTTAAGATCAAATGTAATATAGTCTTAGTATTATTATGTAAGTTTACTTAAAGACATAAAGTTTGTATTTTAATTCTGCATGGGTCAAATTATCTGTATGGGTCATAAGACAACCCAAGCGACCCATTGCATGGAAAGACAGTTATGTAGGCAGTTATATTAGTTGGTAGTTATCCCCCAAATGACACAATGATTAGTTAATAACTGTCATTAGAATGGTGACGTTTGGAAGGGTATAAATAGGTACATTCATTGTATCAAACATCAATCAATTCGTCTATCAATATATTACTTTGTTGTTTTAAACCTTTGTCCACATTTACTGTTTCATTGCATTTGCATATTACACAAACTCATACACAGAAAACAATGACCATTTACAATCATAAGTATCAATCTCAAAGTGTTGGCAGTAAACCTGCCCAACAGATATGTTGGTCATAGTGTCAAGGCCCGGCTCTTGGGGTGTGCCACAGGGCCCACTAATATGAAGGGCCTCCAAATTATTACGCTAGCTACATGAATACACATGTTTGTAAGAAGTAAGCTGAGTCATGTTAGTATTTATAACTGAAAGGGCCCTAATTAAAATTGTCTAAATGTGTTTATACGACTAGCGTGAGAAAAGTCTATATTATACTTAGTATTTCTTCTTCTTCTTTTATTATTTTTTCGTTGTGGGATGAATTATAATACTACGTACATTTAAGGGTTAATTTTATATATCCTCGACTAAAACTCTTTTAATTTCATATTTGTCAAACAAAAACTCATAATGTCATATATACACAATTTAATCACAAAATTTGTCATAAATAGTTAAATACCCATTTTACTAAGTTATTTCTTTTAATCTTTTTAAAAATCCTAATAATAATCAAAATAAAATGTATTTATGAGCGGCAAATTTTCTAAGTATAAGCTAGGTTTACAAGAAAATAAACAAATGTGGTGGTTGCATGATCAAACATGCATGAACCTAGTAGGACGAGCAAAATAGTTTTCTATCAAATCTTTTACTATCAGTTTTGGTAACTCATCAGTTAATCCCCAAGGTTGGTTTTCTAGGTTTTGAAAGTTATTAATTATCGTCTTATTTCATATTTGTTCTTCGTAAATATAGTTGTGCGTTATATATGTATGCGGGTAGTCTTGTATGGGGGCTTACCTACTTATGTCATTGTTTGATATGGGTGTTCAAAAAATCCGAGAAACCGATGAACCGAGCCGAACCGCTCAATCCGAAACCGAAAAAACCCGAAACCGAAGAAACCGAAACCGAAAAAAACCGGAACCGAAAAAACCCGCTTATCACGGTTCGGTTTCGGTTTTTATTTTTTGATATCCGCGGTTAACCGAACCGATCCGTGCTTAATACATGAAGGTTTTTTTAACTAAATATTCAAAAAATCGTACAAGTATTAATTATATTATTGCACTATTTTATTGTATAATGCCTTTTTTGCTCATAATGTAAAAATTTCTAAATATTTATGTGTGAAAGTTGATAAATGTGGTCGTAATCTATAGACGTCAAATAACTATTATTTGTTAAACGATTATGTATGGATATTTGAATGCAATTATTCTAATGGGATAACTTTTGTGTGACTATTATCTATTAAATGTCATCTAATTTTAACAAAATGAAATTTTACATTCTAAAACATGTTATTGTTTATACGGTTAAACTCGAATAAACGTTTAAAATGGTTAACCGTGACCCGAACCACGGATAACCGCTCATTTTGGGTACCCGCTTGTCCGGTTACCCGCCTAGTACGGTTCGGTTTCGGGTAGTAAAATTAATTACCCGCCCCGCGATGGATAGTTTAAATCGTCCAACTAACCGAACCGAACCGCCCCGCGAACACCCCTAATTGTTTGTTGACTACATACATAAATGCAGGGGTGTTAACAGTGGGTTGGTCGGATTCAGGTTTGGGCTGATTCGGGTCAGCCCCATTCGGGTTGAAGCTAAAACTCAAACTCGTAAGTTTTTTTGGTTGGTTGTAATTTTTATGTAGACATTTATATATTGGGATAAACTAAAACAGTAATGTAAACGTTGCTTTGAGACAGAGAGTAAATTTTGTCGCCAGAGATGACAAGTACACGGGTTGTGTCTTTGTGTCCATATATTGGTAGAAAATGAATTTCATTGATATTTGATAAACAAATTCTCCATTTAATAGTTCACAGCAAGGTAACATAGATATAGAGGAAAAGTATGTGCAAAGAAGCCCAATGGTTATACTTATAACATTCACAATCACAAGCAGCAAAGGCCTAAAGTGTGTCAACTGCTACATTCTTCTCTGTACATAAATATACAACCAACACATAACAATTTGAATGTCACAAAACAAACTTGAATTCAGTTAAGCCCCGATCAGGTGACTTCTTCCATTTTGGTGTGAACGGAAGAGTCTTCAGCCATTATAAAGTGCCCTTCGACCCAACATACTTGAGAGGTATATTGGGTATTGTTAGCACATGGAGATGTGTATTTATAGAAGGGCACAATGGGTATTTAATAATGTTAATTGATGTTTAATTAATTTAATAATAGAATGGGTATATATGACAAAGTTTGTTGTATTAAATTGGGTATATATGGCATTATGAGTTTTTGTTGAACAAATATGACATTAAAGGGTTTTAGTTGGGGATATATGGAATTAACCCCTAAATTTAACAACTTACACTTCTCACTTTGAGTTATTTTCTTGGTTATTCAATATGTCTTAGTTACTTATGTTTTAAGATTAAATTGCAAAAATCGTCCCTAAACTTTGGCCAAATTGCACGTTTCGTCCCAAAACTTTGGAAAGTGCAAATATCGTCCCTGTGGGGAAACTTTGGGGCAGAAATCATCCCTGGCCTAGATCAAATGACTAAAATACCCTTCTCTCTTTATTACTTTTCAGTTTGTTGCGCAAATGGTCCTTGTGTTTCGCCAGATTTTGCAAATTTAGTCCTTTTTTTTAATTAACTATTAATATCAGTCTTATGCTGTCAGAAAACGTAAAAAATCAGACGAAAACGTAAAAAAACGGACGAAAACGTAAAAAACGGATGAAAACGTAAAAAATCCGTAGAAAACGGATGAAAACGTAAAAAATCGGACGAAAACGTAAAAAAACGGACGAAAGCGTAAATAATCGGACGAAAACGTAAAAAATCGGATGAAAACGTAAAAAAACGGACGAAAACGTAAAAAATCGGACGAAAACGTAAAAAAAAGTAAAAAATCGGACGAAAACGTAAAAAACAGATGAAAACGTAAAAAAACGGAGACGAAAACGTAAAAAAACGGACGAAAACGTAAAAAATCGGACGAAAACGTAAAAAAACGGACGAAAACGTAAAAAATGGGACGAAAACGTAAAAAATCGGACGAAAACGTAAAAAAACGGACGAAAACGTAAAAAATCGGACGAAAACGTAAAAAAACGGACGAAAACGTAAAAAAAATAATACTAATATTAATAGTTAATTAAAAAAAAAAAAAAAGGACTAAATTTGCAAAATCTGGCGAAACACAGGGACCATTTGCGCAACAAACTGAAAAGTAATAAAGAGAGAAGGGTATTTTAGTAATTTGATCTAGGCCAGGGACGATTTCTGCCCCAAAGTTTCCCCACAGGGACGATATTTGCACTTTCCAAAGTTTTGGAACGAAACGTGCAATTTGGCCAAAGTTTAGGGACGATTTTTGCAATTTACTCTATGTTTTAATTACTCTGTACTTAGCATTCTTAATGTTGCAGTTTATAGATTTTAAGTTAATATCTTTGAATTTGTGTTATAGACTGACTTAATAAAAACATCCCCACATTAGTTGGAAAAAATTTATTGAAGATTGTTCGTTAGTAATAATCAACAATTTTGCTTTCAGAAACGCTAGGAGAATAACACTACATAGATATAAGTCACTTCACAAGTAACGAAAGACACTTTGTTTACCTTTTTTATATACTTAGCATTTCGTGTTTCCGAGGCTTACTTATGATTTTGGCACAGGGCCACCAAAATTCACGAGAGGGACCTGGATATGACATGCACTGCTTAGAAAAAGCTCCAAGATTCAATATTGATCGAGTTTGGGCGGGATACAAACAGATCGTATTATTTTATGGTCAGACCGTTAGATGTACTTTACGATTCAGAAAATGAAGCAACCGCTACCTACAATGATGATAGTAGCAAAAGTAGTCAACAACCACAATATGCACCAACTGCAAATCTTGTCGCTAGTGATTTACGCTCAATTGATGATAATAGAACACAAGAGGATAATATTTTAACTGTTAGTTACACTACTGTTGGTAATTTAGTGAACAATGAGCATGTGCATGCTGAAAAAACTGATATTGAGCAGGAAACAGATACATCCCACGTTGTTACATTCACTGATGTTAATGTTCATGGAGACGTAGGAACTCATGACATTGCTAGTTCTGAGCGTGGTGATACTAATATTCAACAAGTGCAAGTTGCCATTAAAATAGGTAGTGGCAGAATGGTAGTTCAAAGATCTGCAGACCATGAAATGGTTAGTGTAACGAATCATGCATCCAAGACACTAGTCATCGTTGACGAAGGGCATGTTGTGGATAGTTGCGTCCCAACTCGTGAGTGAACGGGACAGTGGTTCAAGGCGTGAAATGTTTTCAAATAAGAGATAAAATTTGTGTGAAAGCTCTCAAAGTAAAAAGTGTACGCGTAACATTTGGTTGTTTGATTTCATTTACCTGCATTGTGTTTCCATCTGATGAAAGACTCGATAATAATGTTGATTTAGTTTTTCTACTAGTTATTCTTTGTATCTCGTTATTATCATCTTACATGTTATCATGCCTAATCGGTCCTACCTCAAAACCTTAAACAACACCGCTTCCGCCGCCTCCGGCCGCCGGCTACATGCCGGAGGTTCGGAGGGCTCCCTTTAAACCTTAAATTCTGTACGCGCTATAATAAACCCCACCCATGTTTTGATGTTTATTTGTTAGGTGGATCTTTATGTTATTCTAGGGAAAAACACGCTCCTTTTGTTCGGAAGGTTCTTTGGGGGTTGAAGTTTTAGAACCAACTATCGTTTTCTCATCTTTTCTTTCATTCGTTTTAGTTGTAGGGGATACTTTGGGTTATCCTGTTATCTTTTCTTTTTCTTGTGTCGGTGATTTGTGCTAAAGTCACAAATCCACGCATTATTATTATGTTGTTCGTGCTTTAGGTCACGGAGTTAAGATCCTTTGAAAAGTGAAAAATTTTAAAAAGTGTAAAAAGTCTATTATTGAGTGTCATGTGTCCCCCATCCAATCCCTCCATTTTTTCTTATTAAATTCGGTTAGGGGGTATTTTGGTCCTTTTAAATCATTTTTTTATTTCACCCCAAAACTTCAAACGTAAATAACTTTTAAACGACGAACTTTTACGAAAAACCGATTTCACCATATTTTTTTAAATTTAATTCTCTTTAATTTGGTATGCATTATGATATATGAATTTCAACTTTTTTTTTCAACTTTTTAAGTGGGTGTTGATTTTCTTGAAATTTTCGGCATTTTCGACTCTAATTTTGACTAGTTTAAAAGCCGAATTTTACAAAACTTAAATCATGAAAATTGTAGGCTTTTGACCCTTCTTTACCCAGAAATTTGAATCACTCAAACCCGATATGATATGAGTGAGATATTGCACGTTAAAGATGAACAATAACTGATGAACGTTATCAAAAATAACTGATGAAAGTTATCAAATCTAATTGATGAACGTTATCAAAATAACTGGTGAACAATATAACGCTGTTTTTTTCGAAAACTGATGACGTTATAAAAAATAATTGATGAACGTTATCAAAAATAATTGATGAACAATATAAAAAATAACTGATAAACGTTATTTTTTCGAAAACTACTGAACATTATAAAAAATAACTGATGAACGTTATCAAAAATAACTGGTGAACAATATCAAAAATAACTGATGAACTAATAAACATTGTATTTTTATTAGAGAATTGATGAACTGATGAACAATAGTAACTTGAACTGATGAACATTATCAAAAATAACTGATGGACAAAATTAACTGATGACCAAAACTAACTAATGAACTAATGAACCAAAAAAACCGATGAACAAGTGATGTAACTAATGAACATTATAATGTAACATCAAAGAAAACTGAACATTATAATGTAACATAAAAAAAAACTAATTGATGAACTAATGAACATTGTGACTTTAACAGATGAACATTGTGATTTCTTTTAGACAACTGATGAACAAATTTTTTATTGATGAACAATACTTTTATTGATGAACAAATTAACAGCTATTTTTATTGATGAACAGCATATTTTATTGATAAACGATATTTTTTTGTTACAAAATTGATGAACATTGTTATTTCTTCTAAAAATCACTCTAATTACCAATTCATGACTACTTAATTGATGCAAATCAAACCCTCACATAGGGCTGAGCGTCGGTCCAAAACCGAACCGAACCGACAAAACCGAAAACCGAAAACCATAAAAAACCTAAACCGAAACCGAACCAAATATGGTCGGTTCGGTTCGGTTTAGCGTCGGGTCCGTCGGTTCGGTTCGGTTTACGTGTGTTTGTGCATGTTTTTTTCGGTTTTGGGTCGGACCGAACCGAACCGAACCGAAACCGAAAATTGTAAAAAACCGAAACCGAAACCGAACCGAAGGGTTGTCGGGTTGATTCAGTTTTTGTCGGTTCGGTCGGTTTTGTCGATCCGGTTCGATTTTGAACCTTCCATGCTCAGCCCTGCCCTCACAACCAAAAATCTGCCATTTCATTTATGCAAAATTGAAATCTCATGCCACTTTTGTTATTTCCAAATCCACACATTTAATAGTTCCTTCCTCCCATCTAAAAAAGCTTCCTCTTTCCCTCTTATTTTAACCCACAACAAGAGTGCCATATACTAAAAAAAGAAAGAGGTTGAATTATATAATCAAGAAAACTAAAATGAAAGCTGGGTTCATATCTTGTTGGTTAACAAAATGTATCACGTGACCTCTTCTGCATTTTTAATTTCCCATATTGGTACTCTCTCATAGATCTTCATCTTTCCATCTTTGTAACAAAAATCTTTGGAACAAAAATCACATACTATCTCTCATTTAATTTTTCGGTTCGGTTCACCGGTTTTCAAAGATTTGAAGACAACTTAACATGCCATCCTTGGCCTGTCGTCGGAACCTCTCGCTGGAACCCTGTGATAAAATATCACATTTGATCGCCCAGTTACAAAATTATTATAAAATGTTGAAAACATATGACATGATAATTTTGTAAGAGTACGGATATATGAGATTTTGAGAAAGTGCGGATCTGAGGAAGTGGGTGATAAAACCAAGGTAAGTTGTACATATTCAAATGATAATATTACTTAATTACCCTCGTAAAGAATACTGCCTAATCAGTTAACAAGGAGTGAATTATGTCCGTTGATTAAATTAGAAAAGATAATGGCTCAAATTACTTTTTATACTTTCTAAAAATTTATGACTTTTCAAATGATCCGTAACCTTAGGTCACGAGCCTGTGTGTTGGTGATTTGTGCTAAGGTTATAAATCCACACACTATTGTGTTAATGTTTTGTTCTTTTTTTTCTTTTCTAGTTTTACTACTCAGTATGCAGATATCTTTACTAAAGAATTGCCCACAACTTTGTTTGAAGAATTTCGCATCAGTTTGAGTGTTCGGTGTTCTCCCGCTCAAACTGCGGGAGAGTATTAGCTGTCAAAATAAACACAATATCTTCTCTACTTTATATCTCGTTATTATCATCTTACAGAACTTGACCTGTTGGGACCCGACCTCTAACAAAGTGTATGCCTATCTCGATATGCTTCGTACGCTGATGATACACCGGGTTAGAAGATAAATATACTGCATTGACATTGTCACACCAAACTATGATAACTGAATGTGAATGAGAATGAAGCTCACGAAAAAGATACCACAACTAAAAAGTCTCTGCCACTGCAATGGAAACACCACGGTAGTTGCACCATTCAATAAAAATTCGCACCGTTCAACACAACGGTAGATTCCCTCATGTTTAATGATTTCAAATCCCTACTTTTGGTCCACACCAGTCCAATAAAATGTTGCGAGCTGGCCTAATCCAGAATATTCATGGCTTCAAGGCATCCTCATAAATTTTCTCAGAAAATCATTTTTTAATCAAATTTGGTGATGTGTCAAATTTTTATTGGCCAAACCGATCCTCATATTCCTTGCAAACTCATATGCGGACCATAATGTCAAATTTGAAGCCTCATAAAGTTAGTCTACAACGTGCAGAACCCATCCTATGTGTGCTTTTTTCGTTATTTCCTAACATAAATGGCTAACATAGTTTTAGATCTAAGCAAATAACCTAACTGAACTAATACAATATCTTTTATACGAAAATAAACCAATTTTTATTATTTTACCAAAATGAACCATGACGCATTATAATATTTAAACGCGTGCCACTCAAAAACAACCACTTATCTTTTTCATATTCATGCACGCATAGAGTACAGGGTTATGAAATTTTATCTACTTGTTTGAAGTTTTTGGCTAGTTTTGGTTAAAGTCATTTATTTAGCATTACGAATACGATGGTTGTATTTTGTTTGGGTGAGTTTACTATTTTTAATTTGTGGGTTTTGGGAAAGTGTTGATGACAGTGCATTACTAGTCGTGTGTATGAGTTTTTATCGGTTGGAGTTTTTTACTTGCATGAAAAGTAGGTTAGAGTCAACTTTCATAAAAGTTTTTATTGTATTTTAAGATTTTGTACCTTCAAGGCGCACATGCTAAGGTTTTGGAACGAGGCGTGAAAAATGGAGGCGCGAATATGGGTTTTGGACCTTCGAGGCGCACATGCTAAGGTATTTTAAGATTTTGCAAATTTATAAATAGCGTGAGGCGTGACGTGACGGCATGGTCAAGCCTCACGCCTTTGCGATTAAGGTGAAGCTTTTGCGTTTATAAGGAGTAGCATAAGGCGGCACGAAGTATGAAAATATTTATATATTTATATCATAACTCATATATATCGAGTTTACAAAAACATGTGTCATAAGGCGGCATGGCGGTATGGCGTGGCGGCATGACCAAGCCTCACGCCTTTGCATGGTTTTTGCGGGGCCTTTGCGAGTCTTTTAGAACAGTGAGATTTTGTACCTTCGTTTTTATCGGTTGGAGTTTTTTACTTGCATGAAAAATGGAGGCGCGAATATGGGTTTTGGAACGAGGCGTGCATGGATTTTTTTTAATTATATGAAATTTTGTCTATTTTTATAAGAACATGGGGTACAATAACGCTATTTTTGGCATTATGCTAAGGTGACCTGCGTTAAAATAGCGTTATTATACCGTACATCGGCGTTATAGCCTGCGTTGCCATGGGTGAATAAAAAAATTACATTATCGCCCCTAATAACGGCTATAACTTTTGATTTAAAAAAAGTAGCCTTTTGGCCCTTATACGTTATATAACGGGCAGAACTTTAAAAAAAAAAGAAAAAAAAATCAAAACATTTAATAAACCACTATAATTACTCATTTAATACACAACTTTTTTTTCACTCTTCGACAACTAAAACTCATATACTATATACTTCCATTTTGCTAAAAAAAATGCCAGGATAAACAATAACGAGAGTTTCTTGAACCTCATCGGATTTAATAACCTTGAATGAGGGGTCTTCATCTTCAAACCCGAACGCGGGTTCTTCATCAACCAACATCCCTTTGCCTAACCCACTCGGCTTGACGTCCGAGGAACTTTACTTACAACATTAATGATTTCTAGTGTGGCAACAAAACATACAAATGCTAAACATCAATTTCCAAAATCTACAATTCGAACAACAATTACAACCGCCATTCCAATCATCACGTACACAATTCGAAACAAATGAAGTATCCGAAACACCTACGTCTCCATGAAAGCCCACAAGTCGTGGTAAACGAAAGGCAAAAAAATCCAAAGATCCCGAACCAATTGACGAAAAAAATCCAGACGTGATCGATACTATATTATGTTGGCAACCAAATAAGGAAAAACTACTTGCATCGTGTTATGTGGCCGTTACCGAGGATGAAAAAGTCGGGCGTTCACAACCGGGCCAAACGTTTTGGTATCGGGTTAAGAACGAGTTCAATAAACACAATTTTCAATCACACAACAAGAATTTGCTAACAAGCAAGTGAAAAATATTGAACCGTGATTGGAAAAAGTTCAACTCAATCTACAAACGTGCAAAAAAAAATTTAAAAAAGTGGGGAAAATGAGTTGGATAACATGAAACGGGCTAGGCAAATATACCGTGACGAGCATAGAGGAACGTCGTTTCCTTATGAGGATGTGTGGGATGTTTTGCGTAGACATAAAAAATGGGACGCACCGGAACCGGTTGATTTAACCGGCGATGTCCCAAGCCAAACAAGCGAGGCGTTATTCGATCATGATGCTCAACCACGATCGATTAGCAAAAAACGTGCTTCGAAGAAAGCCAAATCCGAGACCACGACGAGTACCGGGGGAACGAGCTCGTCAAGCCAATTCGGGGACGTTATGACATCCGAGTAACGTATCAAACGGGAAGCGACCCAAGCGGCGGCTAAAGAAAAAGATCAAACAATTATGAGGTTGGAAGAGATGAAATTTCTCGGTATTGAAACTTCCAAAATGGATGCAAACACTGCGTATTTGATTGCCATGGAAAAGGATAAAATCATCAAAAAATATAATTTGCAACCAAAAGACTAGATTTATTTGTATTTCAAAATTTCCGTAAGTTGTAGTTTCCTTTATGTCGTGTTTTTGATTTTTTTTTTCCAGAAAAGAAATCAATTTTTTTAGTAAGAATTTCTTACCGCATCACAGTTATAAGTTACGGCATTACCCCCCGCCCCACCCCCTGCAAAAAAATCAATTTTTTTTTTTAAAAATCGATTTTTTTTGGCAAGAATTTCTACCTCTTTAAATACAGAAAAATCGAATTATAAATATAGATTTACAAATGCGACGGCGTCGCCTTTTGCTAGTGACGCAGTCAGGTCGCCGTCATTAGGGTTTCGTTTGCGCCAAGTCATCTTTGGGATGACCTACATTTGAGAGATGTGACGCCGTCAGTCTTCATGCATGACGTCACCTGAGTCTTGGATCTTGGGCGTCTGATGTAGGTTTTGTGAGTGACGCCTTCCAGAATTAAGGCTTGACGCCGTCAGGCTTTAGGACCAGAAATTCCGCTGAGTCGTCGCGTGCACTTTTGATCAAGTCTTCAATAGAGGGACGGCGTCTGTAACGCCCCAACCCCACAAGGGTAAAGGAATCACAAGTAATGGTGTCATATCAAAGCAAACATATAAACCAAAAGAAATCTTTAACATAAATATGGAAATAATCCAAGTCAGAAGACTTCAATACATAGGTCCCAGCGGAAAAATAACTCCAAAAGAAATGTCTAAAACATAAGTCTAAATGGCATCATAATATCAAAGCTAAATCTCTAAGGTAAGTCCACTCAGCACTCATTCCAAAGCAATACCCAGCTCCAATGCTTAGATACCTGCCGCGGAAGAAAAGAAAAGTGCGGCTGAGCTTCAGAAGCCCAGTGAACAGATATACAAAGCAAAACGAATACGAAACGAAAATCGAATACGAAACAAAGTAAAAGAAAGATAGTGAAATCATAGTCTTTTCAAAAGATAATTCAGAATATCAGAATAAGTTTTATAGCTTAACTACCTCAAAGCCCAGAACATATGCCATATCAGAAACATATCATAATCACATAAGGCAACATATTTGTAGGGGAGACCTACCAGAGTTATGAAGGACGTGCATGCACGCAGCATCAATCATCAGATAACAAATAGCATATAACAGATAATATATGACATATAACAGATCTAGGATGCATCCATACGCCCCACAGACAAATATTCATATCATAATTCAAATTGAGCTCATACAGATAACAGAAAGGGACGTGGCAGAACATCACTCTACTGCCCTAGAGTCATGTCAGAAAGTGCATTCGCTGACACGGACATGGAACCCCCATGACTAGTTATATTTGGCTCGGGTGTCAACTATCAGAAATCAAATAAGAATGTCATAACTGACATAGATCATATTTTATCAAACGTTTAATCATATTTTCAAAATCAAAGCCTTCATATCATATAGTTCAAAATCAGATGTTTTATGATTCAAAAATCAAAGTTCAGATAAGCAACAGCTCAAATAAACACATTAGGGTTCATAGCAAAGGTTTAGGAAATCCTAATATGAAAACGAAAAGAAAACTTATACGAAACCTTTACTGAAAAGGTCAGAATATCCGTACCTTATTCGAAAGCAAAAGATCAAAAGTCGAAACAGGGAAGCAAAGAATTACTCCTTCTTCACAGAACCTATATACATTAATGTCGTATATATTATTAATGATTCCATAATCGTCATAATGATCCTTTTATTATTTTAGGGTTTCCATATTTAAATAAGACTTAAAGGTTTTAATACTAATATAGTAAATTAGGGTTTATATATCTTTTATTAACGTTTAGGGTTTTCATTCTTTAATGTCTCATTAATATTCATTAGCTTACTTGTTACGTCTTTTAATGACTAATTACTTAACCTAACTCGTCACATAATACTCTTTCCTTTTTATGTTTCAACGTTCACGTTTATGATTTTATGTGACATATAAGTTACTCATTACTCGTATTAATTACGCATTTACTCTATTAGGGTTTAACATAACTTATTAAATTAGCATATCAAAACTAGGGTTTATGTTTAACATAACCTTTACTTAATTAATGCATCTTCAACACTCATATGTAATTCAATTCAAATTAGGGTTTCGGTTATTAGGGTTTACACTAGTATTAGCTCATCTTCTTACTTTACTTACTCAAGTTATTAAGCTATATTCATTATTCGAAAGTTACACATAGTTCGGTCCTAATAGCATGATTCGGCCCTCATTAAAAACAACACAAACATGACTCGATTCAATATCACATCTTATATTACATGTTTCTTATTAATTACAAGTTAAATAAATTAGGGTTTCTCTTGTTTTTGTTTCACCATTCTCGGCCAAAAAGAAAAACAAGGAGAACGCAACGAAACAATTATAACTTAACATATACGTATAAGGTACGTTAAAGGAAAACAAATAAACGATATACCTTCACTTGGTTGAGCAAAATCGACACCAAGGGTTGTTTGTTTGAGTTTCGGCCGAGCAAGGGAGAAAAGAAAAAGAGAGAGACAAATAAACTAGGGTTCCAATTTAATGAATATGTGTTGTATTTATAGTTGTAGTATTTGAGTTAAACTAGGAAAGTAATTGGGTTGGGTTTGGGTTTTGGTCCAACCGAACACACATCACCTCGCCACCATATGGGCTTCGGCCTTGGCTCACGAACACAAAAGAACACGACCAAAAATATCACGAAACATTAACTCTTCGTCGTACCAAATCAATTACGCAATATACTTTAGTTAGGTTTTTAAATATTCACAAGTAAATCTTTTTATCTCTTTAAGTGTTATAAATATATTTTACGTATTTTATAATTTTTAATTCCAAGGGTATTTTAGTCTTATTCGGATTTTAAATTTTCAGGTTTTACAATTCTTCCCCTCTAAAGAAAATTTTTCGTCCTCGAAAATTGAATGAAACGAAATGAAAATGAAAACGAAAACGAAAACGAAAACGAAAACGAAACAAAATGAGAACATACCAAATTATTCAAAGAAATGTGGGTAACTTGCACGCATCGACTCCTCGGTTTCCCAAGTAGCCTCACGTTCCGGATGATTCTTCCAAAGAATCTTAACGAATGGAATAACTTTATTCCTCATAACTCTTTCTTGTCTTTCCAGAATAGCTTCTGGTTCTTCAGATAAAGACATATCGGATTGAATTTGATCAAACGGATAAGAAGCAACGTGTAACGGATGATAGTTGTATCCCCTTAGGAGTGATACATGAAAAACGTCATGAACATGCGATAACTGAGGCGGAAGTGCTAAACGATACGAAACTTCTCCTATACGTTCCAGAATCTCAAACGGTCCAATAAATCGAGGACTAAGCTTGCCCTTGATTCCAAAACGTTTTACACCTCTAAACGGCGAAACTTTCAAAAACACACGATCTCCAACCCGAAATTCTAAATCACGACGATGCTTATCAGCATAACTTTTCTGACGAGACCTAGCTTCCTTCAATTTCTCTCTAGCCACAGCTACTTTCTCATTAGTGATCTCGATCATTTCCGGTCCTTCAATCAAACGCTCACCTACTTCATCCCAACAAATAGGTGCTCTACATTTCCTTCCATAAAGAAGTTCAAACGGTGCCGCCTTAACGCTAGCATGCCAACTATTGTTATAAGCAAACTCTACTAAACATAAATATTCGTCCCAACTACCAGTCCATTCTAAAGCACAAGCCCTTAGCATATCTTCTAAGGTCTGTATAGTCCTCTCTGACTGACCATCTGTTTGAGGATGAAATGCCGTACTAAAATTAAGTCGAGTACCCCAAGCTTTCTGCAAACCCTTCCAGAAACGAGAAGTAAAACGCGGATCTCTATCGGACACAATAGATGTCGGAGTACCATGAAGTCTAACGATCTCTTGCTGAAAAATCTCCGCCAATTTACCAATACCATAATCCTTCCTGATTGGCAAGAAATGAGCAGATTTGGTTAGTCGATCAACAACCACCCAAATCGCATCATGCTTCTTCCTAGTAAGAGGTAACCCAGTCACAAAATCCATAGATATCTTATCCCACTTCCATGCTGGAATCTCCAATGGCTGTAACAAACCACTAGCCCTCTGATGTTCAATCTTAACCTGCTGACAAATCATACACTTCGACACAAACGTCGCCACATCTTGCTTCATACCGTTCCACCAAAAGTACTGCTTCAAATCCCTATACATCTTGGTAGAACCAGGATGAATAGTGAAAGGAGAACTATGAGCTTCAGTCATAACTTTCTCACGAAGTACCTGATCATTGGGAACACAAAGCCTATCTCCATACCATACAATACCGTCATTATCAACCTTAAACTCCGTCTGCTTACCTTCTTCAACATTTTGCGCTACGGCCCACAGCTCGCCGTCATCTTTCTGAGCTTATTTTATTTGCAGTATAAGGTTCGACTCCACCTTCATACTAGCCCAGTATCCATCAAAACCTCGTACACACATCTCAACATCCAAACTCTCTAAGTCACGCAAAATCCTAGGCTCAATCTTGATACTCGCAAGAATGCCTGATTTCCGGCTAAGTGCGTCAGCAACTACGTTAGCCTTACCTGGATGGTACTGAATGTTAGTGTCATAATCCTTAAGAAGTTCTAACCATCTTCTTTGTCTCATGTTAAGTTCCTTCTGAGTGAAAATATACTTGAGACTCTTATGATCAGTGAATATATCACACGTCTCTCCATACAAGTAATGTCTCCAAATCTTCAACGCAAACACCACCGCAGCTAACTCAAGATCATGAGTTGGGTAATTCTCCTCATAAGGTTTTAGCTGCCTCGAAGCATAAGCTATTACCTTCCCATGTTGCATCAAAACACAGCCTAATCCTTTCTTAGATGCATCGCTGTAGATTTGAAATCCTCCTGAACCAGTTGGAAGAGTCAAAATAGGAGCCGTCACCAATCTCCGTTTCAATTTGATAACGCTACACGCGTCGTTCGGGGTCAAGGAAACTTCCTTTTCTTCGAGCAAGTTTTATAACACCCTAGGCAGTGAACCTAATCGTTGTAGTGTAGTAATTAGGGTAAGCCACGGGTATTGATATCGTTCTCTAGGGGAATAGGAATGCTAGTGAGAAGTTACTACGCTAAGGTTGAGGTTGAGGAAGATTATTTTTTTATCTTTTTATGTTTTTTAGAAAATGAAAATGTACGAATCTCGGGTATTGGATTTGGGGGGTTGGTATTGCTACCGATTACTCTACTATTATCTAATTATCTAAGCTAAGGTTGTGATAGTCTATGTCTAATTGATGTGTACTCGTATGATAGTTTAAAGATGTGTTTACTTAGGTTTTACTACTCCTTAATTATCTCCTATTGATGGTTGATTTGTCACGTCCTTATTCCTAGTTGCGTTGTGATTCTAAGGCTATAGGGCGTGCTTATTTCCCTAACTCTTTGAATTTACCAAAGGGTCTTGTTTACAAATCCTCTAGTGATTTATAGACGCCTACTCTACGGTTGTCCTTGAATACTTTATCCTACAATTACCTAGATAATTATATTCTAAAGTTCACAAAGAAAAGTCAAGCATTAAGTACACAACGAATAATCTAGCGCACTCTAGATCATTAGTCAACTAAGATAAGTATCAACCAATCAATATTCAATAATTAAGTTTCATATTCCCTAAGCAAACACACAAATAAATTAGCCGGACATGGAGAACATGCAAGCATACACACAAATAATCAAAGACATAACTAAATTAATGAAGTAAATACTTATCTTGATGTATAATAGGGTTTAGAACCCTAAAATACTGCACAAGAAAGCCTTGGTTCGGTTTTAGGTTTTTTACTCCAAAAGACTACACACAAAAACTGAAAAATTCGGATTCTATATATAAGATTACATCTGCGACGGCGTCACCTTATGTTTTGTGACGCCGTCGTGTCGCCGTCATTAGGGTTTCGTCTTGGCCACGTAAACCTTGCGACGGCGTCACCTTATGACTGTGACGCCGTCCCCTTCAGCTCTGACGCCGTCTTGGCTGCATCTAGGCCGTCTGAGTAACGACGGCCTACTCCTTTAGAACCTGACGTCGTCCCTTGAAAACATGCAATTTTTCTTCTGAGCCGTCGCAAAATTCCTTCCCGACGGCGTCGCAGATATGCAGTGACGCCGTCGCCTTATGTTTCAGCAGCTTTGAGTGTCTCGATTCTGACTTTGGCCATTTTCTTCGTATATTCGCGCCTTTTCGTCCAAATAAGCATCATTCCAGCATTTTGCCTTCAAGAGACCTAAAAAGTGAAAAGGAACGATATTAAGCAATAACGGATACAAAAGTGATCGAATAAGGGCTTAAATGACCCCTCAAAAAGGTACCTTTTAAAACCTTATCAAATATCCCTACACTTGGTATTTGCTTGTCCTCAAGCAAATGTGCTTTTAGCCAATTAATTTATAAGTTAGGGGTCATGAAGCATCCATTCAAAACGGTCCACAACACATATAAGCCCCGCAAAAGTCATAACAAGCACGGAAATTACATACTAGCACCTCACATGGGGTGTTTGGATACTCACATCTCTCTCGGGTGTATATATGAAATATAACAAATCGGAAATGGAAGATAAACACTCATTAACCGGTCCTAGTACATAGATTACCATAGGCTTGAGAATAGATCAAACCTCCGTCGCTTTGGCGTAAGCACCTAGGAAAGACTATCAAAGAGGTCTTTTAAAGGGTTGTAATGTTAGGCTTACGGTAGGGAAATGAAGGGTTTGGTGGGATAGGCTATTTAGTGGTGGATAGTCAAAAATCTCTATGTTGCAAGTATACGAAGAATGGCGTTGCTAAGCCAAGACTCGACACTCTAAAACTCTAGGCAACGAAAATAAACAAACATAATTTAAAAGATAGATGTAGGATGGTAGCCCGTATGTTTTTTTTTTTTTTTTTTTTTTTTTTTTTTTTTTTTTTTTTTTTTTTTTTTTAATCATACACTTTTACTCTACCATCCTCTACGGTACATCAAAATGATAGGGATTTATAGACACATCCCTACACTTGAGTTTTTATTACTCTAACACTAATTTGACCCGAATTGAAAAGATCAAAACACTTGGAGTACATTATTATGCAAACAAAGGGAATTTGAGTTTAACGTTCTCTTCCCTATGTTTCATAAACTTTAACTTTTCCCATGAATCCCAATCATCCCAAAACTGTATACAAAGGATATGACTCGACTTAGCAACTCATGCAAGCAACCAGATAATTGAACTATGGGTTTTGGGTGATAACATAAATTTGCACTAAAAGTGAGTGCAATAAAGGGTAGGCTAAGGCGATTTGGGTGTATATTTGGGGGTGGGGTGTAAACAATGCTCTTCATTGATATTCCGGAAAAACCGAAACATCACGAGAACCGCGAAAGGGATAGGCTCTGAGGGGTTAACTAGGGGTATCGTGTACTAAAGATGAGTACAACGCAAAGGGTGTGGGGGAATTACTCAACCGAGGTGGAAGAAGTAATTATATTACAGGTATCAAACAAGGGTTTATCCTAATGCCTCTTATCATTTAGTTATTCCTAACTACACAAGTGTAGTCTCACTAGCGATCTCGGAATGCATCACAAAACAAGTTCTAGAATCTAATATACTACCGGTTCACACTCTAAGCATTAAAGATGAATGCTTTAATTCCTACTAATCTAAGGGCGATCCTCACATTTTGGGTGGAATTTAGGTGGTAAAGGGTTTTTGTGCTAGTCATGCAACTTCCTATCCATGAGACGCTTTTGTTAAGACTAATGGCCCACTCCTATACGTCATGAAAAAATTTTAAATTTGGCTAAAATTACCCTAACCTACATTTTCTCATGGTTTATTACACAAATACACTTGGACAAAGCAAATAGTCAAGGATAAGCATAGTTTCAAAGTTCCCGTTTTATTTTCCCTCCCTACACTTAAACTGAACATTGTCCCCAATGTTCCCCGAAAGTATCAAAGTTACGATAATAGAAGGTAATTAAAAACGAAAGAAACAAATACTCCCCTGATTAGCTCGGTAGGATCCGTAAAAAGTGGTGGTTAAATCTTTTCCAAGAAGAGTTTTTGCGTGAAAGGCTCCTTCCAAACTTGTGTAACTTCTTCTTGATAAACTAAACCTGCACACTAGAAGAAAACAAACGAAACCTTCGCGTAAAATCGGCGGTAATAATATACATAAGACTCGATTTAAGCTAGGATATAATGCTTGTGGAATGGATGTTTACAGAATTTGTTATGAAAGTTAAGATCTGGAAAATTCCAAAATTTTACAAGTAGCTCAGAAAACGAGAAAAAGTAAGCTGATGTTTTTATTCCTTCCTGACGCCGTCAGGTTGCAATCCTGACGCCGTCAGGTTATCCTGACAAAAACTGGTCTGCGATTTTCTGGAAAAAATTCTGGAAAATTTGCATCTTTAGAATCTGGAAAAACTTCTGCAAAAACATCCATTATGACTCGATACAAGCATTTGACTCGAACAAACAAACATATATATCTTTTAGTTAATTGTTATTCTCATGTTTACGTTTCTTATGAAAACGTGTGTAATCCTCCCTACACTTATCCTTTATGTAAAATACCTTTATATGTAATTAAGACGAGGTTAAAAACAAAATAAAGCATTTTTACAAATTCAAACATGAGGACAAACAATTAATAAAAGATATATGACACTAACAAGCAAACAATTAAGCATGGGTTGCCTCCCACGAAGCGCTTTTCTTTATTTAAGAGTCTTGTAGCTAGACTCGTAGTCCTACTCCTACGTTTTTGCATCACCGCCCTCTTCTTCTAAAACAATGTCCTCATCGTTCATCATTTCAATATTATCCAATTGATAATGCTTCACCCGTTGTCCATTAACAGTGAATTCTCTTCCCTCATGGTCTAGTAACACCACCGCCCCATTGCTCATCTGCTTTCTTACTGAAAAGGGCCCATACCATCTGGATTTGAGTTTTCCCGGAAATAATCTTAGTCTTGAGTTATACAAGAGCACCTTATCTCCTTCCAAAAACTCTTTAGGATTCTTTATTCGTTGATCATGCCATTTTTTTGCTCTTTCTTTGTAGGTGATTGATGATTCGTATGCTTCCAGCCTCAGTTCATCCAATTCTTGGAGTTGTAAAAACCGATTTGACCCTGCTTCAGAATAATCCATATTGCAGGCCTTAATTGCCCAATATGCTTTTTGCTCCAGTTCGATGGGGAGGTGGCATGCCTTTCCGTAAACCAAGCGAAAAGGGGTTGTTCCAATAGGTGTTTTGTAAGCAGTTCTGAATGCCCAGAGTGCCTCATCTAGCTTGAATGCCCAGTCTTTCCTATTCTGGTGGACCGTCTTTTCAAGTATTCGTTTTAATGCCCTATTTGTGTTTTCTACTTGCCCATTTGTCTGGGGGTGATATGCAGTAGAAAACCTATGTGGGACGCCATACTTCTTCATCACCTTTTCCATTTGAGCATTGCAAAAGTGAGTCCCTCTATCACTGATCAATGCTTTGGGAATCCCGAATCGTGCAAAGAGTTTTTTTAGAAAGTGGATAACTACCCTCGCATCATTAGTTCTAAGGGCTTGAGCCTCTACCCATTTGGATACATAGTCGATAGCCACGAGAATGTATTCATTTCTTCCAGAAGATGGAAAAGGTCCCATGAAGTCTATTCCCCAAACGTCAAATATTTCGCAGACTTGGATATAGTTCTGAGGTGACTCATCCCGTCGCGAGATATTTCCTGATCGTTGGCATGCATCACACGTTTGAACTAATTTCTTAACATCTCGAAAAATAGTAGGCCAATAGAATCCGGCATCAAAAACCTTTCGTGCCGTGACATTCACACCATGATGTCCTCCAGATGGTCCTGCATGACATTCTTTCAGAACTCGATCAATCTCTTTACCGGCCACGCAACGTCGAATGATTTGGTCGGGACATATGCGGAAGAGGAAGGGTTCATCCCAGAAGTAATGTTTTAATGTAGTGAAGAACTTTTTTTTATCTTGCTTGGTCATGTAATTCGGCAAAACCCTACTGGAAAGGTAGTTGGCATAATCCGCATACCATGGCTCAATCTCCTTAATGGCCATCAGCCGTTCCTCGGGAAAAAAATCGCGAATCTCGGTGCAGTCTAATTCATCTCTATCATGGTTTTCCAAGCGTGATAGATGATCAGCAGCGAGATTTTCAGCTCCCTTTTTATCCCGAATTTCAATGTCGAATTCTTGAAGTAATAAGATCCACCTAATGAGCCGGGGTTTAGCATCTTGTTTTGAGAACAAGTAGCGTAAGGCGGAGTGATCGGTGAAAACGACAGTCTTAGAAAGGACGAGATATTGCCTGAACTTGTCGAAGGCAAAAACAACGGCAAGAAGTTCTTTCTCAGTGGTCGTATAATTCTCTTGTGCTACATTCATGGTTTTGCTAGCATAGTAGATTGGTTGAAAATGCTTCTCCTTCCTTTGGCCTAGCACAGCTCCGACAGCATAATCACTAGCGTCACACATGATTTCGAATGGCTGAGACCAGTCAGGGGTGACCATTATAGGTGCTTGAGTGAGATCTTTCTTTAGTCGGTTAAATGCTTCTTTGCATTCTCCAGAAAAATCAAAAGGGGCATCCTTAACAAGAAGCTGTGTCATTGGCCGGGCAATTTTTGAGAAGTCTTTAATAAACCTTCGATAAAAACCTGCGTGACCAAGAAAGCTGCGAATGGCTTTTACGGTAGTAGGATAGGGGAGTTTGGAAATCGCTTCAATTTTTGCCCTATCGACCTCAATTCCACTCCCAGAGACTTTATGCCCTAAAACAATTCCTTCTTTTACCATGAAATGACATTTCTCCCAATTCAAGACCAAATTGGTTTCCTCGCACCGTTTCAACATCTTTCTAAGGTTGGAAAGACAGATGTCGAATGAATTCCCAAATACCGAGAAATCGTCCATGAAGACTTCCATGCTGTCCTCAATCAGTTCGTGGAAAATGGCCATCATACATCGCTGAAAGGTAGCGGGTGCGTTACATAACCCGAAGGGCATTCGCTTGTAGGCAAACGTCCCGTAAGGACATGTAAATGTAGTTTTTTCCTGATCTTCAGGGGCAATGGGAATTTGGAAGTATCCTGAAAAGCCATCAAGGAAACAATAGTATTCATGCCCGGCTAACCTTTCGAGCATTTGGTCGATGAATGGTAGGGGAAAATGATCTTTTCGAGTAGCATCATTCAACTTTCTGTAGTCAATACAGACACGCCATCCAGTAACTGTTCTTTGCGGCACCAACTCGCCCTTCTCATTTTTTACAACCGTCATTCCTCCCTTTTTTGGAACCACTTGGACCGGGCTGACCCATGGGCTATCCGATATGGGGTAGATGAGACCTGCGTCTAGAAGCTTAATGACCTCTTTTTTCACTACTTCCTTGATGTTAGGGTTTACCCGTCTTTGTGGCTGAACGGTTGGTTTGTAATTTTCCTCCATGAGGATTTTGTTAGTACAGAATGTAGAATCAATTCCCTTGATGTCGGCAACACTCCATGCAATCACCCCCTTGTATTCTTTTAAGACTTCTAAGAGCTTCTCTTTCTGACTAGTGGTTAGCGAAGAGCTTATGATGACAGGAAGTTGGTCTTCTCCTTGAAGGAAGGCGTATTCCAGGTGACTCGGGAGATCTTTTAGTTCCAGGGTAGGGGGCTCTTTGATTGATGGTTTTAGCTTGTTTTCCTGTTTCTGAAGCTCAATAGGTTCAATTTCATCCTGACGCGGATAAAAAGAAACAGCTCCGACCATTTCCATTTCTTGGTTGTCGTATATTTCGTTGTTATCATTATTCATGAATTCGTTTAATAGATGCTCATCAATGCAGCCATCTATGTCATCAACAAATTCATCAACTTCCTCAACTAAATATACCGGATGACCGCAGGAGGAGGAATGCCTCATAGAATCCTTAATGTCAAAGGTTAAGCTCTCTGACCCCACTCGTAAAGTGAGTTTACCATCATGAACATCAATGATGGCACGAGCTGTAGCTAAGAAAGGTCTGCCAAGGATTATTGGGACAGAGTTATCTTCCTCCATTTCTAAAATTACGAAATCGACTGGGAACTTGAATTCTCCTACCCTTACGAGAACATTCTCACAAACTCCAATGGGATATTTGATTGATCGATCAGCCAATTGGATACTCATCCTAGTGGGTTTCAGTCCTGGATATCCGAGTTTAAGAAACATGGAGTGAGGCATTAGGTTAATGCTTGCCCCAAGATCAGCCAAGGCGTTTTTCATCGAAAGTGCCCCTATAGAGCAAGGAATGGTAAAGCTGCCCGGATCTTCCTTCTTCTTGGGCAGGCTTTTCTGGATGATAGCCGAACATTCTTCTCCTAATGATATCAACCCTTCAAGCTTCTTCCGATTAGATATCAATTTCTTGAAGTATTTACTATGTTTAGGGATGTGATAAAATACATCGAGGAGTGGTATGTTGACGGATGTTTGTTTCAAATAAGACAATATTCTTTCATTGTCTTCTTCAGCCTTTTGGTTTTTTAGACGAGAGGGATAGGGAATTCGAGCGAGAGTTGGTCGTTGGGCTGGTGCTGGTGTTTGCGGTGGAGGATCATGAGGAGTTGAAAGTGGTTCAGGAATTGTCTCATTTCCTAACACGGGTCCTTGTGTGGTGGGGGTCTGGTTAGGATGTGGGGGGTCCTTGGTAGTGGTTCCTGACCGAGTGGTGATTGCGCAAGTGGGATCGTGAGGGGCTGGGCCAGATCCACCTATTCTTTCGTGAAGGTTGGTGAATTGACTTTCTAATTCAGCTTGCTGCTCTCGGATAAACTCCCCAAGTCCTTTTAAGAGTGTGTTCCCTTCCATGGTAAACTGCCCGAGTTCTTCTTCAAAGAGGTCACGGGTGGAGTATTCAGACCCTTCTCTTCCTTCAGTTTTCCATTCTAGATTGCCCCAAGGATCACATTCATCGTTTTGATAGAACGCGAGGAGTGAGGGGTCATCATAGATGTCATGACTAGAAAGAAGTACGCTCTCTTGGAGGGCGTCATCGCATTCATCGCTCTCGTGTGGCGCTCCACAAACGTCACATATGAGGTATGGGTTAATTAGCCTTTTTGGTTCAGGCGATCCATTGAGATAAGCTAACTTCTTTTGTGCTTTCTCGATCCGATCATCGAAGGATAGCTCTTTACTTGAGAAAGTAGAGATGCTTAACGCATTCGTTGGTTTGTCCCAATGGCTGTCCTGGTATTGAATGTATTCCTCAATTTGGTTCCACCCTTCTTCCGCAGTGAGGTTCACTATTCTTCGGCCAGTTGAGAAATCAATCCCTTTTTGATCCTTCCGGGAGACATTGTCGTAAAAGATTTGAACAAGCAACCAGAGGTCGATACCGTGGTGTGGGGCTTGCTGAATAAGATCTTTATAACGACTCCAGGAGTCGGTGATAGATTCTTCATCTGTTTGATGGAAGTGCAGAATTTTGCTCCTAACTGCTGCAACTCTTCCAGGGGGAAAGAACTTTTTTGTGAACTTGGTTGAGAGTTGTTCCCATGTGAAAATAGACCTTGGAGGGAGCTTATCGAACCATTCCTTGGCTTGCCCTTGAAGAGAAAATGGGAAGAACCGGAGTCTAGATGTCTCCTTAGATGCTCCGTCGGTATAGATAGCATCAACGATTTTTAAAAACTGTTTGACATGGTGGATTGGGTTTTCGCTGTGGGATCCGTGGAATTGACATGCCTTTTGGATTAACCAAATGTCAGACGCATGCAATATCTCATTGACCTGTTCCGAAGGATAGACAATGGCACTGGTGAAACCAGATGCAGAGGGGGAAGAGTATTACCCGAGGGTTTTCGATTTAGGAGGATTTGTGGATCCGTTGGCTGGAGTGGCAGGAACTTCCTCGCCATTTTGACTCCGATCGTCAATGACGGTGGTTTCAGGGGATTGTGGGGAATGAGGTGACTCTTCATCAGACGTGACTTCATCAAAATTGATGGAAGTACCTTGATGTTCTGAATTGCGGAGGGCATTTCTTCGCTTGTTAAGTTCTCATTCTGGTTCTGCAAATGGTTCAAAAAGAGTTTTGGTGGAACTGCGGGTTCTAAGTTGCTTAAGGGGGTTGGTATGAAGACGTGGTTGTTGGTTATCATTTTCCATGGTGAAAAGTGATGGGTGTTACGAACAAAGGTCACGAAGAAGGGGGATAGACTAAGAGAAAGCTAAAAAATGAGAAAAAATTTACTTGATAGGAATCAAGCAAAGAAACCTAAACGAGGTGGACTACTAACTAGCTATTCTATTCCCCGGCAGCGGCGCCAAAAACTTGATAACGCTACACGCGTCGTTCGGGGTCAAGGAAACTTCCTTTTCTTCGAGCAAGTTTTATAACACCCTAGGCAGTGAACCTAATCGTTGTAGTGTAGTAATTAGGGTAAGCCACGGGTATTGATATCGTTCTCTAGGGGAATAGGAATGCTAGTGAGAAGTTACTACGCTAAGGTTGAGGTTGAGGAAGATTATTTTTTTATCTTTTTATGTTTTTTAGAAAATGAAAAGGTACGAATCTCGGGTATTGGATTTGGGGGGTTGGTATTGCTACCGATTACTCTACTATTATCTAATTATCTAAGCTAAGGTTGTGATAGTCTATGTCTAATTGATGTGTACTCGTATGATAGTTTAAAGATGTGTTTACTTAGGTTTTACTACTCCTTAATTATCTCCTATTGATGGTTGATTTGTCACGTCCTTATTCCTAGTTGCGTTGTGATTCTAAGGCTATAGGGCGTGCTTATTTCCCTAACTCTTTGAATTTACCAAAGGGTCTTGTTTACAAATCCTCTAGTGATTTATAGACGCCTACTCTACGGTTGTCCTTGAATACTTTATCCTACAATTACCTAGATAATTATATTCTAAAGTTCACAAAGAAAAGTCAAGCATTAAGTACACAACGAATAATCTAGCGCACTCTAGATCATTAGTCAACTAAGATAAGTATCAACCAATCAATATTCAATAATTAAGTTTCATATTCCCTAAGCAAACACACAAATAAATTAGCCGGACATGGAGAACATGCAAGCATACACACAAATAATCAAAGACATAATTAAATTAATGAAGTAAGTACTTATCTTGATGTATAATAGGGTTTAGAACCCTAAAATACTGCACAAGAAAGCCTTGGTTCGGTTTTAGGTTTTTTACTCCAAAAGACTACACACAAAAACTGAAAAATTCGGATTCTATATATAAGATTACATCTGCGACGGCGTCACCTTATGTTTTGTGACGCCGTCGTGTCGCCGTCATTAGGGTTTCGTCTTGGCCACGTAAACCTTGCGACGGCGTCACCTTATGACTGTGACGCCGTCCCCTTCAGCTCTGACGCCGTCTTGGTTGCATCTAGGCCGTCTGAGTAACGACGGCCTACTCCTTTAGAACCTGACGTCGTCCCTTGAAAACATGCAATTTTTCTTCTGAGCCGTCGCAAAATTCCTTCCCGACGGCGTCGCAGATATGCAGTGACGCCGTCGCCTTATGTTTCAGCAGCTTTGAGTGTCTCGATTCTGACTTTGGCCATTTTCTTCGTATATTCGCGCCTTTTCGTCCAAATAAGTATCATTCCAGCATTTTGCCTTCAAGAGACCTAAAAAGTGAAAAGGAACGATATTAAGCAATAACGGATACAAAAGTGATCGAATAAGGGCTTAAATGACCCCTCAAAAAGGTACCTTTTAAAACCTTATCACAATTCTTCAAAACTCTTCTCTCGTTCATCCGTCCATACAAACTTTTCACCTTTTCTCATCAGTTGGGTTAAGGGCAAAGCTAGACGAGAGAAACCTTCAACAAAACGTCTGTAGTAACCAGCAAGTCCAAGAAAACTCCTGACCTCAGTCACTGTCGTAGGTCTTGGCCATTTAGTGATAGCCTCAACTTTAGACGGATCCATGGTAATACCATCAGCTGATACGATATGACCAAGGAAAGCAACTTGTCTCAACCAAAATTCGCACTTCGAAAATTTGGCGTACAACTTCTTCTTCCTCAAAATCTCCAAAACTATACGAAGATGTTCTTCATGCTCTTCTTCAGACTTAGAGTAAACCAAAATATCGTCGATGAAAACAATAACGAACTTGTCGAGAAACTCATGGAAAACACGATTCATCAAGTCCATAAACACAGCAGGCGCATTGGTCAATCCAAAAGGCATAACGAGAAATTCGTAATGACCATATCTGGTACGAAACGCGGTCTTAGGAACATCTTGCTCCTTCACACGTAACTGATGGTAGCCAGACCTCAGGTCAATCTTCGAAAAGAACTTAGCTCCTTGCAGTTGATCAAACAAATCGTCTATACGCGGCAAAGGATAACGGTTACGAATAGTAATACGATTGAGTTCACGATAGTCGATACATAGACGCATGCTTCCATCCTTCTTCTTCACAAACAAAACAGGTGCACCCCATGGAGAAACACTAGGGCGAATAAATCCACTTTCTATCATCTCTTGCAGTTGTTCCTTCAACTCCTTCAGTTCTACAGGTGCCATACGATACGGAGCCTTCGAAATCGGTTCAGCACCAGGAATTAACTCAATGCTAAACTCAACTTCTCGAGCTGGGGGAAGTCCAGGGAGTTCATCCGGAAAAACGTCAGCAAATTCGCAAACAACCGAAAGATTATCAATGTTAGGACTCTCCAAAGATGTGTCCTTAACAGATGCTAGAAAACCTTGGCACCCATGAGCAATCATGATCCGTGCCTTCATAGCGGAAATGAGCTTAACAGATTTAAGGGGTTGAGAACCATGATAAACGAATTCAGGATGTTTTACGTCTCCAAAGATCACCGTTCTAGCATGGCAGTCGATTGAAGCTCTATGGTAAGCCAACCAATCCATGCCTAGAATGATATCAAAGTCGACCATATTGAGAGGATACAGATTTGCAAAACGAATACGATCATCAAAACGAAGAGGACACTCGACATATTTACGATCAATGATCACATGATTTTTCATAGGCGTAGAAATCGATAAGTGATTTGTTAGCGGTTTGGGCTTCATATTAAGTTTCTTAGAAGATGTGACAGATATAATAGAGTGTGTGGCGCCAGTATCAAATAAAACGAAGACAGCAAAATCATCAATGAAAAGAGTGCCCGTAATGGTACCTGAAGTTCGCTCCGCCTGGTTACGAGTAGTAGCATAGACACGTCCAGTAGTAGTTGGCGGCTTGATGTAGTTTCCAGGAACTGCCGGATTCTTCTTAGGGCAATCCTTAATCTTGTGAGTAGTGGAACCACAACCAAAACATCCACCAGTGGCCTTGAAACACTGCCCTGGATGAGCCTTTCCACAAGTAGTACAAATAGGTGGGGGTGGCAAAACTTCAGCTGTCCTCTGCTGATTAGAAGATCCTGAAGCACGGCCCTGATTCGTTCCTCTAGCTGGCTGATCCCTGTTATAACGCTGGTTATTGTTGCCTTGGTTCTGACGATCACCTCCATTCCTACCAGCATTTCTATTATCTTGACCCCTCATCTCAGAACGTCCAGTGTCAACATTCCTTCCCGACTGACCCCGCTGATCATAACTCCTATCCACATGACCTCTTGAATCATAACTCCTACCAGAGTTTCCCTTATAGTCATTGCCTTGAGCCCTACCTTGAATCCGATCACCATCGCGATTACGCTTGTTAGAACCCGAAACCTCATGAAATATCTCAATGTTACGAGCTGCATCATTACAGGCCGACACATTCTCATACTCAATATTAAGCAATCGGTCCAACACCCACTTCTTCAGTCCCCACTTGAAGTGCTTAGCTTGACGCCTACCATCTCCAGCAATCACTCCAACAAAACTCACCAATCTCATAAACCTACTCATGTACTCATTAGAGGTCTCATTATCAAACTGGTAGATCGCCTGATAATCCCTCTCATACCTTTGCTGCTCAGCATCAGGGAAGTAACGGTTATAGAAGATAGTCCGAAACTCAGTCCAAGTACAAGTCACAGCAAAAGCGTCACCTCCTCTTGCTTGTTTCAATGCTTTCCACCAACTCAAAGCATCACCTTCCAATTTGAATGAAGCCAAACGAGTCTTAAATCCATCTCCACAACCCAGTACTTCAAACAGCTTCTCAATATGAGTGATCCAGTCCTCGGCCTCAGTAGGAGTAGCAGCAGTGCTAAACGAAAGAGGCTTCAGCTTACCGAAACGCTCGAGCCAAGTATGAATGCCGACGGGTTGAGCACCTCCACCGCTTCCCGAAGGTTCACCAGTCCGATTCCGAATATTGTTGATCACCTGTTCCATCATCTCAGGTGTAGTCAAACCAGGGAAAAGAGAGTTGAGAGCATTCGCAATCGCAACATCCATGTTAACAGCATCATCGTCTCCATCCGCGCCACCAGTAGTACGAGTTCGAACCATCTAAACGATTAGCAAAAGAACAAAGGTAAGATACGAAATGGAAGTACGAAGGAATCCTAAAGTCTACCCAAATCCTCACAGGTCAAATCCTAAGCTCTAAAGTCTCGAAACCTAGGCTCCATATGTCACAGGTCCTGACTACAAGTCGTAAACCTGGGCTCTGATGCCATAAATTGTAACGCCCCAACCCCACAAGGGTAAAGGAATCACAAAGTAATGGTGTCATATCAAAGCAAACATATAAACCAAAAGAAATCTTTAACATAAATATGGAAATAATCCAAGTCAGAAGACTTCAATACATAGGTCCCAGCGGAAAAATAACTCCAAAAGAAATGTCTAAAACATAAGTCTAAATGGCATCATAATATCAAAGCTAAATCTCTAAGGTAAGTCCACTCAGCACTCATCCCAAAGCAATACCCAGCTCCAATGCTTAGATACCTGCCGCGGAAGAAAAGAAAAGTGCGGCTGAGCTTCAGAAGCCCAGTGAACAGATATACAAAGCAAAACGAATACGAAACGAAAATCGAATACGAAACAAAGTAAAAGAAAGATAGTGAAATCATAGTCTTTTCAAAAGATAATTCAGAATATCAGAATAAGTTTTATAGCTTAACTACCTCAAAGCCCAGAACATATGCCATATCAGAAACATATCATAATCACATAAGGCAACATATTTGTAGGGGAGACCTACCAGAGTTATGAAGGACGTGCATGCACGCAGCATCAATCATCAGATAACAAATAGCATATAACAGATAATATATGGCATATAACAGATCTAGGATGCATCCATACGCCCCACAGACAAATATTCATATCATAATTCAAATTGAGCTCATACAGATAACAGAAAGGGACGTGGCAGAACATCACTCTACTGCCCTAGAGTCATGTCAGAAAGTGCATTCGCTGACACGGACATGGAACCCCCATGACTAGTTATATTTGGCTCGGGTGTCAACTATCAGAAATCAAATAAGAATGTCATAACTGACATAGATCATATTTTATCAAACGTTTAATCATATTTTCAAAATCAAAGCCTTCATATCATATAGTTCAAAATCAGATGTTTTATGATTCAAAAATCAAAGTTCAGATAAGCAACAGCTCAAATAAACACATTAGGGTTCATAGCAAAGGTTTAGGAAATCCTAATATGAAAACGAAAAGAAAACTTATACGAAACCTTTACTGAAAAGGTCAGAATATCCGTACCTTATTCGAAAGCAAAAGATCAAAAGTCGAAACAGGGAAGCAAAGAATTACTCCTTCTTCACAGAACCTATATACATTAATGTCGTATATATTATTAATGATTCCATAATCGTCATAATGATCCTTTTATTATTTTAGGGTTTCCATATTTAAATAAGACTTAAAGGTTTTAATACTAATATAGTAAATTAGGGTTTATATATCTTTTATTAACGTTTAGGGTTTTCATTCTTTAATGTCTCATTAATATTCATTAGCTTACTTGTTACGTCTTTTAATGACTAATTACTTAACCTAACTCGTCACATAATACTCTTTCCTTTTTATGTTTCAACGTTCACGTTTATGATTTTATGTGACATATAAGTTACTCATTACTCGTATTAATTACGCATTTACTCTATTAGGGTTTAACATAACTTATTAAATTAGCATATCAAAACTAGGGTTTATGTTTAACATAACCTTTACTTAATTAATGCATCTTCAACACTCATATGTAATTCAATTCAAATTAGGGTTTCGGTTATTAGGGTTTACACTAGTATTAGCTCATCTTCTTACTTTACTTACTCAAGTTATTAAGCTATATTCATTATTCGAAAGTTACACATAGTTCGGTCCTAATAGCATGATTCGGCCCTCATTAAAAACAACACAAACATGACTCGATTCAATATCACATCTTATATTACATGTTTCTTATTAATTACAAGTTAAATAAATTAGGGTTTCTCTTGTTTTTGTTTCACCATTCTCGGCCAAAAAGAAAAACAAGGAGAACGCAACGAAACAATTATAACTTAACATATACGTATAAGGTACGTTAAAGGAAAACAAATAAACGATATACCTTCACTTGGTTGAGCAAAATCGACACCAAGGGTTGTTTGTTTGAGTTTCGGCCGAGCAAGGGAGAAAAGAAAAAGAGAGAGACAAATAAACTAGGGTTCCAATTTAATGAATATGTGTTGTATTTATAGTTGTAGTATTTGAGTTAAACTAGGAAAGTAATTGGGTTGGGTTTGGGTTTTGGTCCAACCGAACACACATCACCTCGCCACCATATGGGCTTCGGCCTTGGCTCACGAACACAAAAGAACACGACCAAAAATATCACGAAACATTAACTCTTCGTCGTACCAAATCAATTACGCAATATACTTTAGTTAGGTTTTTAAATATTCACAAGTAAATCTTTTTATCTCTTTAAGTGTTATAAATATATTTTACGTATTTTATAATTTTTAATTCCAAGGGTATTTTAGTCTTATTCGGATTTTAAATTTTCAGGTTTTACAGCGTCGCCCTTTGGTTGGGACGCCGTCAGGTGTGCTGGATGGCCTTTGATCTTGGCTTTGCCATTTTCTTTATGTTTTCGCTCCTTTTCGTCCAAATATACTTCATTCCAGCATTTTGCTTTCAAAAGACCTAAAAAGTGAAAATGAATGATTTTAAGCAGTAACGAATATAAAATGTGTCGATTTAGGGCTTAAATGACCCCCTAAAAACGTATGTTTTAAATCCTTATCAGTTGTTGTGAAAAGAATTATGGTGGATGTTGTTGAAGTAGATGTTGTAGAAGAAAATTACGCTGGTAAATTTCATATTGTTCGGGTGTGTATTGTGGCATAGTATATTGGCTACCAACCAGAGCAAATTTGGGTGGTGATGAATATATTGACTTTACGGATAAAGGTGTAGTGGTATTCGAAGAAGATAGTGAGTTTGGATGTTGTTACACTCCGAGAAGATTATTGATAGACTTATTTTTGTGATTTAAAGTGAAAGTTTATAAATAAAAGTGAAAGTTGAGTGTGTTTAAAAGGTATATATAACAGTTAATTTTATTTTAGAAAATAAAAATAGAGAAAGTAGTTGTATTTGTTCGCGAGAATGGATTCCTCGCCAAGTCAGTTTTGGGTGTTTGGACGGACCATAATGTCGGATTTTTCCAAAAAGAATAAAAGAAAATGGTTATAGCGTGCGCCATAAACAAGGCGTAAGTTATAACGTGGAGGTGGTGATGAGGCTCGGTCAACGTCGGCTTAATGGCAAACCCGTACGCCACATCTCTAAGGTTTATTGAACCACGTAAATCATGTGTTTCTGTTTTGTCTTTTCCTTTTGTTTTGTGACTATGCTTTACGCATTATATTTAATCTTTTCATAAAAAAACTTTAACGACAACTAATTGTGTCACGATATTTACTCCTAAGCCTCAGAATAGACACCTTGCCGAAGCCCTAGGAGGGGAAGGAGTTAGTCTTCTAGTTTATCCTAGCATCACAAAAACTTTCACATGTTTTAAGCAACAATTGAACCTTTAACCATTTTAGTTGGGAAGTTTCTCACATAACAAGAGGTTTCATTAAGACACACACCCATTGATATGCTTACCGCATAGCCATTGCTCGTTTGATCATGTATCCATACATGAATACGCTATAGCTAGCATGCATGCCTAATAATGGTTGTTGTGCGGAGTTGAGAAATATTGGAACGGTGTTCGATTGGGTTTTGAGGCTTGACGATTGGGTACCATAAAGTGAATGGGAGAATCAACGATGGAAAACGAGATTCAAAAATGAAAATTTTAACACGAACAACAGCTGTATGGATGGTTCAATAGTACACTATCACATCAATTGTAGGCTCGATAAATTCCCATGTAAGTATCTTGGTTTACCTGTCGGGGTGAACATGAATATTATTCGGAATTGGAATTGCGTGGTGGATTGTTTCAAAAGAAGATTGTCAAAATGGAAGGCAAAGATGCTTTCTTTTGGAGGCAGGGTCACCTTATTGAAAGCAGCCTTGGATAGCCTTCCGGTGTACTTCTTCTCCTTATTTAAGGCTCCCGGGGGTGTCATCGACAAGTTGGAAGCTCTAAGGCGGAGATTTTTTTGGGGGGGGAGATGAAAATAAAACTAAAACTAATTGGGTGGCATGGGATAGAGTCATTGGTCCATGCGACAAAGGTGGTCTTGGTCTCGGATATTTGAAGGATTTGAATGATGGTCTTTTGGCGAAGTGGTGGTGGAGATACAAAACAGAGAAAGGCTCGGTTTGGAGGAAGGTTATTGATGCCATTCACTTTAGTCAAAACTCATGGGGCTATCTTCCGATTAAAAATGGGTTTTCGGGTTCGTGGAATATGATAAATAAATTGGACAAAGAGCTTACAATTAGGAATTTAAACATAAAATGTCTGATTAAAGGATCCTGTGGAAATGGTCTGGATATCCGTTTTTGGGTGGATTGGTGGGTTGGAGATGGGCCATTAATGGAGAGTTTTCCAGCACTATTTGCATTAGAGAAACAAAAATCCGTTTTGGTTGCGGATCGGCTTACAGGTTGGGATTGGAGAAGGCCCCCTCTTTCGGTTCAGGAGTTAGCGGAACTCCAAGGTTGCAACTTATTGATCTCGACAACAGATTTACTTCCAATTGCTGACAGGTGGAGTTGGCCGTGCAGCCCGGACAGGACGTTCTCAGTGAGTCAATGCAGGAAATTGCTTGCCAAATATGCGGTTCCATTTTATCCTTTTTCGTGGTTCAAGTGGGCTCCGAGAAAGGTTTCTATTTTCGCATGGAGGGCAGAACAAGATAGGCTTCCAACATACATCGGGCTTAAGAGGAGGAGGATTCTAAGTGGGTCATCATTGTGCAGAATCTGCGATGATGTGGATGAAGATGCAGCCCACTTGTTTATCTCTTGTGCTGCGACTACAGTATTGTGGCAAAATATCAGTTCCTGGTGTCGCATCCCACAGATTTATGCTCACACGGTTCGTGATTTGTTCGATATCCATAATCATATCGGGTGTTCAGCGGGCAAAAGGGATTTGATAAAGATGATCATTCTAGCTGGAACATGGTCCATTTGGAAGATGAGAAATGAAGTGATTTTCCAAGGTAAGCGAGTAAACTTACAAGGGCTCTTCGGGGAAGTTCAAGCAATCACTTTTGCATGGGTGAAGCATAGAGCGAAAAAAAAGGAGTGGACTTGGGAGATGTGGCGTACTTTCGACATCCCAGCAACATGATTACTTAGTTTTGGTGTACCTCTAATAAGGCGATGTATTAGGAGACTATATGTAATGTCTAGAACCTTTCTAGTTCGATCTCTTGTACAGATTTTCTGGGTGAAATGAATGATAATTTGTCGTTAAAAAAAAAGTACACTATCACATCAACATTTCTCTTTTTATAGAAAAAACATCATGACCTATCAAATCCTATTAAATTCAACGCATTTATCAACTAACACATAAACACCTTAAATTAAAATTGGATAATAACAAAAGCATGTATCTAACGTGTTTTTTTGGGTTATGTGTAGCTTTTTTATATTAAAATACAAACTTTCAAAATTTGATTTTTATGTGTATTTTGTGACCATCATACTCGTACGTGTTTTAACCGCCCTATTAACATTGAAGGGCCAAATGGACATTGTACATGAACAAAATACACACAAAGGTCAAAATTTGGAATGTTTGTGATTAAGAGAAAAAATCAATATAGATCCCATATTAGCCATAGATCCAATAAGCCAATCATGTCCATTCATTTTTTTATCCAAAAAAAAAAAATCAATCTTTTTTTAAAAATTAAATATCTCGCAAACCGTTAATCGTTACGTGAAAAAAATCATACCATCGCGACGAGAATTAAATTATCTTTCTATAGATATGCACTTCTATATATTTTCGACTATTTTCTTTTCAAAATTTCCGCCTAAAAAAACTACATGTGACTCGGAAAAATCACATGTTATTTTTAAAATGAATCACATTTGATTTTTAGAAAGGGTTAATGGCATGTAATAACAACGTACTTTCTCATTTGTGTCATTATCAGATACGAACCCAAAAAAATACCACAATACCCATCCAAATTTCAAATTTTGTTTCATTATCAGATACGTACTTTCTCATTTGTTCAAATATCAGATACGAACTTTTAAAAAAATACCACAATACCCATCGAACTTTCAATTTTTTTTCATTATCATATGCAAAGAGATGAGTCTTAAACGTTGATAATGAAACAAAATTTGAAAGTTGGATGGGTATTGTTGTATTATTTTGGGTTCGTATATGATAATGGCACAAATGGAAAAGTACGTTGCTATTATATGCCATTAACCCTTTTAGAAATCACATGTGATTTTTCTCGTCGAAAATTTTGAAAAAAAAAAAGTTCGTAGAAAGTATATAGAAGTGCATATATTTATAGAAAAATTAAATTAATTCTAGTCGCGACGGTTTATTTTTCGTAGCTTGAAGATTTACCGTTTGCAAGATATGTTTGTTTTAAAAAACAGTGGAAAATAGTTTTTTTTTTTTTTTTTTTTTTTTTTTTTTTACGAAAAACAGATGACTAAGATTGGTTTACCGGATCTATGACAAATATTGGATATATATTGATCTCAACTCTTGTGATTATTAGAAAAACAAAAATCCATATAACAATAAAAATGAACAAGTTAGATACATTTTTTTTGTTATTATCTCAATTAAAATCTACTAACGGTGTGTTTGGCGCAAAGTATTTAAAAGCGTTGAACGTTGTAATCTTTAATGCTCGTTTGACAAGTAGCAAGTAACTTTATCTATCTTTTCGGAATGTTCATTTTTCAACGCTTCATGAAGTAACATTTAAGAGCGTTGAACATTTAGGAGCTGTTTTACACATTATAATTACACCTCAACTACGTTACCAAATGTTTTTATAAAAAAAATGTTACTGCTTACAACTGCTCACATCTACTGCTTACTACTACTGTTAATCTTGCCAAACACACCCTCGTCTAAATGACATAGACATTTTATTTTTTAGTACTCTGGTTCTTAATTAGTTGACCTACTCAATATTTTTACATAGGTTGGGTGTGTATTATACGATGTTATTCTTAATTTTCTTGCAATATTGCTCAAGGGAAAATTATACTGCTCACAACTAATTGCTTATTGAAGCCTTAAATAAATGATACTGCTCACAGCTAATTGTTTATTAAAGCCTTATTTAAACAATCCAAATTTTCAACTTCTTATTCCATGGTACTGCTCACAGCTAATTGTTTATTGAAGCCTTAAATAAATGATACTGCTCACAGCTAAGTATTTCGTTGACATATTCTTTAAAACTACCAAGCATTTTCGTAATTACCCAAATAAACAATTCTCATAATTAAATGATCTTAGTATTTAAACCACAATTTGCATCGTTTACTCAGCAATGTTCACTCTCCTTGCAAGTACTTTAATCTATATTCGTTAAATAGTAATAGTATCATGAATTTTCCTGGAATATAAGTCGGGTGTGGAAGTCATTGAATATTACAAGTGCCTATGGGGCTTACTCGTTTTAGTCCCTATAAGAGACCATGCATTGTGGTTACATGACTCTGCAAAGAGCTGCATTAATCATCTTGATTTTCTGTAGTCATGGAGGACCAAAAAGACAGGGAAGCTCGCATACGTGCAGTAGATAAGTTGATCGCATGTGAAAAAATAAATCCGCATGAGCTTGGTAAAAGAGTCGAAATATCTGGATCCAAAAATGAATTTGGGCGGGATACAAATAGACTCAAATTTTTTTGTGCAAGACCTTTAGATGCGCGTTATGATTCAGAAAATGAAGCAGCAGCATCCTACAATGATGATGATAGCCAAAGTGGGCAACAACAACAATCTGCTAATTCCACTATAAATCTCGGCACTAATAATGGTAATACAGCACAAGCAACAAATAATTCCACTGGTTGTGTGGCCCATCGAGCATCCACTGCTGTTAAGAAATTCTTCAAGGAATCAAGGTGTTGGACTGTTGGGGTTCACAAAATAAAAGAGTTGTGTAATCATTTTGGATTAAAACATTAGTCTCTGGCTGTTGTGTGACTTTATTTATCTGCATTGTATCGAATCTCTCAGAAAAACTTTGCAATAGTTATTGTTTTTGGTAGAGGCCGGCCTGCGCCGATGAAGATTGGATACTATAAAGAAATGCAATTCACAAGTGTTTAGCTTGAGTATTAAAATACTTGACCTGTAAAAAGCTGGTTACCCGTATCAAAGTCGCCCTAATTATAATTACATTTTATGTTTTGTGTGTGTCGACATAATTACTTGTATTAATACTTGAGAGTCCACTAAACCAACATCAGATACATAACATAAGTGATTACATTTTCATTTCTGCACACGCAAATATCTCAAAGCTAAACAATAACGGAAACTATATCTCAAAAAGAACAATTACAATACACAGCAATCATCTGCACAACTTCAACATTTTATATCTAATCTGGCAAAGAGCATAACACCAACAATCTTTGGGTGTACAATATCAAAATTATGCCTTCTGAGCGGAATAACTTAATATGAAGTTCTTGATTTCATCATTTAATGCCCTATCAATTGCTGTTCTTCCATCTGCATCTTTCACATCATACTTAGCTCCAGCTCTTAACAACTCCTCTAGTTTGGGCTTGTCGCCTTCAGAAGAAGCCAGCATCAACAAAATGTCAACCGGGTGAATGTTTTGGCTTAAAAGAACCTCCATTTTATCATATGTTCCCTCCACAGCAAGCATACCCATGTAATTGAAGTACTGCATTAAAAAATTAGAGTTCAAAAGATCAGTCATATTCAGCATGCTTATAATTTTCAGTTTTTCTTGATTCTTGATTATAATCTTTTAGAAAAATGTTGAATACGTATATGATATTGATCATAAAATGCCATTTTCAGTAATTGACATAATGTACCTTATGTGCTAGCATAAAAAATATGCTTTCTTTTGTTAATTTAATGCATACCCCGAAAACATTTTTGTAACAATAGACTAATAGTGCATACTCTGATTCAGAATCTTGGGTTCGCCAGAATGCAAGTCGTCATAAATAAGCACAAAGTATCAAACAAAAAATGTCAAAGCAAACGAAGCATGAGTTAACATATACAAGCATGCCATGTCGGTGTCATGGAATGTTTGTCCCCTCAATCTTGTTGTGGTTAGTATAAGGTGTCTAAATCCTAAATTAATTTTTTTAACACACTAAGTTTTTCTAGCTCATATGTGGTAAGCATGAACCTGGGATTTGCTAGTTGCTACTAGCTTTTAAGGAGGTGTTTGGCATTATGTCTAGATAACCATTTTTGTAAGTCTTTCAGATACTCAAAACACTATAAACTAAGAATCTGCTACTATCGAGAAACAATACCAAACACTCCTAAGACTACAACTTTTCCTCATTCCATATCAAATTTCGCATAAATGAATCATCGTTTTCAACTTAAACAATCCTCAACACATACTCAAATAATCAGATAATTCAAATCTATTTCACTCCACCAAACACTAGATACTGATCATCTCCTAACTAAAAAACACAATAAACACTTCCAAAACGCAACTCAAACACCCCCAAGACTACAACTTTTCCTCATCCCAAATCTGATTTCTTAGAAGCGAATAATCTTTTTACTTAAACACTGGAAACTAACTACCACGTCCCCACAATAGTAGTCCAATGGTTGGGACATGCATCTTAAAGGCGGAGGTCATGGGTTTAAATCCTAGCCAAGTGTCTTTTAATCATGGTATTACGTGATTTACCTCACGTTGGCCGTGAGACTGGTCGGTGGGGCCCTCTTATACAAAACTAACTATTACCTACTTGCAAATGCAGCATCAAAAATCAAATTCATAACAAATTAATCATCTTTTTCCATTTCTAAAAAATACCCAATTCCCCAAACACATAATCCTATATAAAAATCAAAACTTTATATAAAAACAGTACAGAAAAAGTAAAAAAAAAAAAAAAAAAAAAAAAAAAAAAAAAAAAAAAAAAAGTTACCACACCTGCTCAACATCATCACGGTCAAAATCATTACGAGACTGACTCCCATAAATACCAGCACCTTCAGCATCAACACCATTTTTACCAAACTTAAACCAACAAACACTCCTTGACCCATTACTCACCCCAACCATCCTACTAAACCCGACCCGTTTACCCATACCACCCATAAACTCTGACCCAAGTTTTACAACACCTACTTTACAAATGGGTTTTTTGTAATTTAGCTGAATAGTACATAATGGGATTGTTGCCATTTTTGATGGTGTTCAAGAACCAAAGAAATCTAATGTCTTATCGTTATAGATATAGTATTTAAAAAAAGGTGTTTTGTTCATGTATATTTATTTGGTGGATTATAAATCTATCAACAAATCAGAGTGGCGCAGCGGAAGCGTGGTGGGCCCATAACCCACAGGTCCCAGGATCGAAACCTGTCTCTGATATGAAGATTTTTTTTCTTTCTTTTTAATAGTATTGCTTTTTTTGTTATTGGTCCTTATGCTTTTATATTAGTCTTTGCATATCCCTGTAGTTTTTTGAAAGAAAGTTGCATAGATTGGGCTCTTGGATATTAGGTATGCTTGTTACTTTTGATAGGATAAACAAGATCTGGCATTCTAGACACAAACGGGTCAAAGTAGGTTTATATGAAAAAGTAATACTGTAATTTGTATGTATGTTAGTATGATAAACTCGTTGGAATCAACATTTTTGAAAGTGACCCAAGTAGACCTAAGTTAGTTAAGAGATTTGTTTACACTAACATCAACGTACAAATTATCACGTATCCATATAAACCCATCTAGACCCGTTTGGGTCTAGATTTTCAGGTGTGGAATAAACAGCTTCTTGATTATATGATAATAATTGCAAATTTTGTCCCAATGATTTGGTTGAACTATAGACACGGTTTCTATAACTTTGAAAGCACATACATGGTTTCAGTGTGGAAATTTGATTATATGAGAATAATTGCATATATAGGGGAAACTAAACGTACAATTAGTCTCATCTCATACCATTAACTTATCTTAATCCTTGCTTTACATACATACGTAAACAATAACTACCCACGCATCAATGTCCATGGGTAATTTTTGTTCATGTATATTTATTTGGTGGATTATAAATCTATCAGCAAATCAGAGTGGCGCAGCGGAAGCGTGGTGGGCCCATAACCCACAGGTCACAGGATCGAAACCTGTCTTTGATATAAATCTTTTTTTTTTTTTTTTTTTTTTTTTTTTTGGAAATATAGTTTTATTCATTTTGTTATCAGTCCTTGAGCTTTTTTTATATTAGTCTTTGTATATCGGTGTAGTTATTTTTTTTTAGAGAAAGTTGCATAGATTGGGCTCTTGGATCTTCGGTGTACTTGTTAGTTTAGAATGGATAAACTAGACCCGGCATTCTAGACTCAAACGGATCTAAATAGGTTTATATGAGAAAATAATAATTACCAAAGAGCTTGTGTTTTAATACACCATGTTGTTTAAGTTCTGCTTATGATATTTAAAATAAACTTGTTTTGTAAATATTGTTAGATAATTAAACTTGTCGTTCTAAAAAAAATTAAAAAGTAATAACTTGTACGTATATTAGTATGATTACTCCGTTGTCCCAATAATTTTGAAGTAACTCAAGTAGACCCATGTCAGTTAAGAGTTCTGTTTTGACTAACATTAATGTACAAATTATCAAATATCTATATAAACCCATCTAGACCCGTTTGGGTCTAGATTGCTAGGAGTGAAATAAACGGCTACTTGATTATATATGAATAATTGCAAATTTTGTCCCAATGATTTGGTTAAATTGTAGACACAGTTTCTATAGTTTTATTTTAGCTTGTAAAAGTTTATAGCAACCAAGATGACTTTTCTAGAAACAAGAAATGTATCTAAATGCAAAGCTCTCCATGATATCAGATGCTGACAATACATTATAAAGAAAACTAATTCATTCTTTGAGCAACCTCCTTGGCCAAAACCTTCTCTTTTGCCTTTGTTTTTGCCTGAGATTTGGAACCCATGATTCCACCTCCCAATTTCTTCCTGTACTCCTCATATTTGTCATTAGAGTTGGCCTTGATAGCCTCTAGGACTCTGCTGAAGTCAGTTTTATTTTCGTTCTTGACAGTGGCCAAGCACAATGAAGCTGCAGTTTTCTGGTGGACAATAGTTCCCAATCAAGATATTCCCTTGATAATGCAGTAAGGGATTTCCATCTTTTGGTACAATGCAGGAAGTCAGACAACCAACACAATAGAATCCACATCATGGGCAATGATAACCAGTTGTGCCTTGTTCTGCTCAACGAGATAAGTGATATCATTCAAACCATATTTCACGACGATGGGCTTCTTGGCTTCAACAGTCTTTCCTTCAGACTCGGCTTGAGCTCTTTTAACAAGATGTTCCTTTTACACTGCCTTATCTTCAGGTCTGTACTTGAGAAGCATCTTGAACAAAGTAGTTACAAGATTCTTGTCAAGCGTCTTGGTGAACTGATTCAAAGCAGGTGAGATCTTCAAATGTAGCTTGAAGATCCTCCTCTTCCTTTGAATACGAACTTGCGGCCATCTTACAAACCTATGCACGTCCTTCTTAGGTCCACCCAAAGATACACAGTTTGCTTCGAAGGTACTGGAAGTGGTGTTTCTAACATAAAGACTAGTCGTAACTTAGTTGTGTGGTGTTTCACTGTTTTGTTATATGTTATTTTTGAGGATTAGAGACATTGCGGCCACATTTAGGTACGTAGTTACTCCAATGATGTAAACGAAGTTAACGAACCCATATTAGACGACTTGTCCTAACGAACACTTTTACTACATCAATAATAGAGTTGTTAGAACTTAGAAACATTTTCGTACTCAAACCAATGATCGAAAGATCATATATGCTAGTATAACCTCTTAACGCTGAAATATTGCGAAATGGTTTATGGACATGCGTTCATCAAAAGTTTATCCACAGTTCGATCAAAACATAAATCTCAAAATAAGCACACCTTTTTAAATGCAAAAATTGTAGTTTATAATAAGAATAAGAACAAGAAGTTACATAAATAGAAACTTTTCATTAATATTTTGTTGGAAACCCTAATATTCATAGTTACAATCCCACACCAGAAACTGAAAATTACTTCAGAAAAAAAAAAAAAAAAAATCCCATTCCGACTATAGATTACTTTTAGTTGCTAGTTCTCTCAAAACTCAAAACATACGTTTTTGAGAGGCATTATAAAGGAAGATAAAAAATGCATACATTCATCTTTAGCTATAGGTTAAGCCGCTGATGGAGCAGTCACGCAGCGACTACCCCTCTTGGAAACCACAGGTGTCGGTTTATCCAACACCATCACAGGCATTGTGTCTCCACGGATCCTCCAGTAATCGAGAGACTCGTCGTTATAAATGTCCCACCACTTTTTCACCAACATCTTAATATCTTCCCTATCCATGTTAACTTCTTTTCCAGAGTATCGCCACGGTTTTGACCCATCGGCACAATAATGCACCACTTTGACCTTTTCAAGGTCAAAGTTCTCGGGGTGACGCCACAACATAGCCAAGATCAAGTTGTATTCGGTCGGGAGAGGCTTGTAAATGTCCCTAAAGAACATGTTCAAGAAATCTTGTTCTGCAAATAATGTTGGTGGAGTGGTCTTTACTGACTCGAGGAGATCGCGGTAGGTTGATAGACTTGGCTCGAAAAGAAACATGCCAGCGTTGAAGTAGAGCGCGGGTTTTGGGCCAAGTTTCTCTTCTGGCCATTGGACCTTATTGGGTGACTGTTGGCAGTACCCGATTTTGTATTGTGGACTGTTTCTCCAATTTCGCTCACAAAAACAGTCCATCACTGCGTAGAAATAGCTGTCTGGCAAGTCGAACAGATGGTCAATATTTTCGAATACTTGTATGTCCCCATCCAAATATATCATCTTGCTATACTCCACAAACTGCAAACAAAGAAGAACTCCTCAATTAGTATATTTTTTAAGTTAATTTACTTGAAAACTTGAAGTAATTGGTACGTTAATAATATATTTTTCAGGAGATTGAACAAATACTCATGCACCTTTACAAGTTGTTACATTTTATAATAATATTTGATCAAAATTTGTTACCTCCCATATACGTAGCTTGGAGTAATTGATGACATAATACGCCATAGCAAACTGAGTCTGGTTTTCAGGTGGGTACAAGGGTTCAATCTCCCGTATGATGCACCCTTGCGACAATAATTTCTTACGATGTTCCATTGGAACATCGGGAAGTATTGCTACCACAAGAGGGTAGACCGATTTGGCCTTACGTAGGCCCTTGGCTAGAGCGACAACACCTTTCCAGTAGTCTCCGTCTCCGGCCAAGAACGTGACATAGGCACGTCTAGGCAAGGTTTTCGCCTTGGCTAAACCGGAATTAGTGATCATGTTGGAATCATTATTAGCAACTGGTGGTGCCATTGTTGAGTGTATGTTTTCGAAAGTGATCGAGCTGAGGTTGTGTTTGAATGTTTAAGTACGTGTTTTTATAAGTTGTTTGATGGTATTATTGGAGTTGGAGTAGAGTTGCGGTTTATATAGGAATCGGAGTAGTGTTGGAGTAGTATTGGTCCATCGATCTACACTTTGACTCGTTTCCCAAATCAATGTTTAACAAATTTCTAACCGAAGAAACCGAAAGGACACGTATCATTATCATAATAACTGATTCAACTACTTTTTTAGATGGTGCTGGTGATACGACCCGGTTAGGGGTTGTATCGGGATAAGGCACCACTTCAAGCGTGTGCTAGCTCCTTAAGAATTAGAAGAGAAGAACTAGAGAATTATTGATCTTAAACTTGACTGAATTATCATAAATGATTACAAGAGTATTTATAAGACAAAGTAAGGTAAAACCCTAAGACCTAAATAGGCCATGGGCCCGGGCCCAGGCGTATCATTCCTCACTCCTTCAAAACCACCTTGCCCTCAAGGTGTTGTCTTAAAACATTCTTAATTGACTTTCCTAAATAAACATGAAAACAATCCTAAACAAAGACACGTAAATAAAGATAGATTATATGACATAATCGTTATGCCATACGTTTGGACTTCTTGAGTCATTTGGGCAGTCCGTCCTCCTGCAACATTGGCGTAATCCGGGATCCCATAATCTTCTTTGAATTGCAGCCTTCGCCTTTTTCTTCTTCCGTATTCCCTTGCCTTGGACATAACACAACACCATTCTTCCATCTTTTGCTACCCCACGACTTTTCTCGCGATATACCCACTTCAAACAAACAACCAAACTCTCTCCGAAAACATCTTTACCCTCCAACATCTTAGTCACAAACTCCTTGATTAAACCCAAATTTATTTCATCTATACTATCATCAGATATACCACCTCCAACTCCAGCCTTAAGTAGTGATATCACTATATTCGACTCATCTTCGTCAACCCTACACACTTCACCACCACCCACAACAACATCTTCCACACTTTCTTTATTTTCTGAAAATTCGCTAAACTCACTACGAACTTCCATGCTTTCCACATTACTCTCACCAATATCAAAAACATCGTTTATCGCGCTACTAACCTCAACAACACCAATATCTTCATTAGCATCTAAGGACTCTTTAATCACATATGGAGCTTCTTCACTTGGCCATGATAGCATGATATCTATTTTCTCTTCAAAGTTCAGCTTTTTCCCTGCAATTATCTCAAAGCGAGCCTCCATTATACGGGCTATGGAACAGGCTTCTCCTAAAGTTGTAGGCGCTAACCTTAAGAGTGCACATTGTAGAAGCGGTTTAAGTCCCGAGATATACATCGATTTAAGTAAAGATTCTGAGATCCCCGTTACTTGATTTCCAAGTACCACAAATTCACTCTCATATTCGGTCACCGTACCCATTTGCAAGAGCTTAGATAGTGCGTATTCCGCGTCCCGATCACATCCGCTTGAAGCCATTAACATTAACTCGAAAAACAAAACCAAAAATATGTTTTTTCCGATGAATAGTACCCCGTGATGAACAGTACCCCGTGAATAGTGTCGATGAACAGTAAACTTTTTTTTTTTTTTTTTTTTTTTTTTTTTTTTTTTTTTTTTTTAATTGGAACCCTAATCGTAAGCCCTCTCAACGAGAGCTCTCAATGAAAGCACCAATTGATACAACCCGTTGAGGTTGTATCAAGATAGGGCACCACTTAAAGCGGGCGCGAGCTCCTTAAGAATATTTAGTGAAGAAAAGAATTATTGATATTAAACTTGATTGAATCATTAATAACATTATAACACCTTAAATACTAATTTATGAGATAACTCTCACAAACATAAGACTTATCCTAACATGACTCAAAACATATCCTAAACAATGACTCCAATACTTATCCTAATAAACATAATAAATAAACTACGATAGTTATCCAACACGCCATGCCGGGATAGCCGTCCCTCATCAACCACGGGTGTATCAGCTGGATTTGGTCGGTTCACGTAAGCTCATTTTTAACCATATTTATACCGCATATCTCGGAAGATTCTCGTATCCTAATTAACAGTTAATTTACACGTATCATGTAAACACCTTATGAAGGTTCTCGTGCGTGTTTAATAATAGAAAGTCGGCAATACATTTGTTTACCACAAGTTTTCATATATTAAATGTTATCAAAAGTGACTATTAGCATAAATGCAGTCAAACATCATATAGTAGTATACTATAACATCTGTCTGCTGCTAACTAGTTTTTATTTTCATTATCATTCCTAAGCTGCTATGAATAGTTATCTTAGAAGCACACATCTAAACACCATATTTGGGAGTTTATATTAGTGTTAATTCGCAAGCTCAGATCAGCATACGTAGTATACTTGACGTCTTGACTACAGTTTCTTATGCCAGTGCATGATAATGTGAAACGTATACTGGGAATGATTTTTATTGATATCATGTCTGATTACAGACCAATGAGAGCCTTCATATAGTAACAATACATAATCTATATTGGGAAACCCACTAATCAACATAAATGTATAGCTAATGATCTTTATCACAAATGACAGCTAATGATCTTATCATTTATCACAATACCCGGTTAACACTCCCTCGCAGTAGATGCGAGAGGACACCAGATGCTTAGACTGGAGCAAAATTCTTCAAAAAGAGCAGATGGTAATCCCTTCGTGAAGATGTCCGCATATTGATAACGTGAAGGAACATGAAGGATGCGAACCTGACCAGTAGGAACCAAGTCTCGAACAAAATGAATATCAATCTCAATGTGCTCCGTACACTGACGCTGAACCGGATTACAAGGTAAATACACAGCACTGACATTATCACAGTAGACAAGTGTAGCGGAAGAAAAAGGCGTGTGTAGCTCATAAAGTAAATTCCGTAACCAACAAGTTTCAGCAACCGCATTGGAAACGATACTCTGCCTCGGCACTAGAACGAGAAAGCATCAATTGACGCTTAGAGGACCACGCGAGTTATTTGTTGCCAAGGAATACACAATACCCAGAAGTCGATCTCCTAGTGGTTGGACAACCGGCCCAATCTACATCGGAATAAGCAACCAAAGATGTAGTGGAAGATGCAAATAACTGTAACCCATAGTCTAATGTACCTCGAACATACCGCAAAATCCGTTTAAGAGCTGAAAAATCTGCTGAACTGCATAAGATATATCAGGTCTAGTAAATCTAAGATACTGTAAAAAAACCCGGAAGACTCCGATATAGAGTCGGATCAGATACCGAATCACCATCATCCCCTATTTTAGACTCAGTATGAACAGGAGTCTGATATGGAATACAATTAACCACATGTGCTCGCTCCAATACCTCAATAGCATATTTCTTCTGAGATAAAACAAACCAGAGGAATCACGTGTAACCGAGATACCCAGAAAATAGTTAAGTGGACCCAGATCTGTCATAGAAAACTCCTGATGTAATGAACGAATGATCTGTTGCAACAAAGTCTCAAAGGAAGCACTAAGGACAATATCATCAACTTATAGTAACAGATAAGCAATATCTATCCCCTGTTTGTATATAAATAAGGATGAGTCACAACGACTATGATGAAACCCAACCCAAGTGATATAAGATGCAAACCGCTAAAACCAAGCTCTAGGGGCATATTTGAGCCCATATAGTGACCGTTGCAATAAACACACATAATCAGGATGCATAGAATCACGAAACCACGGAGACTGATACATATAAACTATCTCAGATTTGCATTAAATAATTCTTGACATCAAGCTGATGACTCGGCCAATGCCGAGAAGTAGCTAAACTCAGAACATTTTGAATAGTGCCTGGTTTAACCAACAGACTAAAGGTCTCATCTACATTTACCCACTCTAACTGATTACTACCGTTTTACACAAGACGAGCCTTGTAGCGACTAAAAATGCCATCAGCCAAATACTTGTGGCCAAAGAGCCGCATTGAGCAAATAATGTTGGTGTCTGTGGGTCTAGGCACTAGAGTCCAAGTTTAGTTCTTAATAAGTGCAGTGTATTCATCATGCATAGCATTTTTCCAGTTTGGATCAGTAAACACATCACGATAGGTTTTTGGTAATGGTGAAACAAAGGACACATGCATATTGAGATCTGTAGTAGGAAGATTAGTCCCGACACGATATCGCGTGACTATGGGATGAATCGAGACAGGGTTTGGGTTGAGAGGAGGATCCAGAATAATTTGTGGTTGGTGTTAGGTTGTAGCTGGTGACGGAGTTGGTGTTTGGGTTGCTGGTGGGTTGGAGGGTGGTGATTGATTTGGTGTATGTAATGGGGCTTCAAAATTTTGGGTCGTATTGGTTTCATCAAATGATGTGGCAGGATGGCGAATAATTGGTGTTGTTGGTTTGGTTTGGTCAATTATTGTTTGTTTGGGACCGTGATGAATGTGAGGAATTATGTCGGGTGAATCATCCAAAAATGTGTAGGTGGGAGATAATGTTGGTGGAGATGAACCATACGGAAAGACAGTTTCATCAAAGGTGACATGGCGATAAATGATGATTTTATTGGTTTGTAAGAAAGACAGTGATATCCATGATGATTGGATGCTTGACCCAAATTAGTGGAGGGTGTGGCGCGAGGGTCACTTTTGTAATCGGCATATACGTGAGGGTAGCATACACAAAAAATGAGTGTAAAAGGATGTAATCCAGGTTTTGATCAAACAGTCGGGTATAAGGGGTTTCGTTGTCAATAGCAGTTGAGGATAAGGTATTGATTAAGTGAACAATCATATTGAGAGCTACAACCCAAAATGTTGGTGGAAGATTGGCTTGAAAAAGCAAGGTCCGAATAAGATTATCGATGGTGCGAACCATACGTTCGGACTTGCCATTTTGTTGTGATGTTTTTGGGCATGATCACACTGAAAGGATCTGATTTCACACTTAAATTTAGTGTCGACATAGTTACAAAATTACAAAACATCAAATTTGTTAATTAAAGGATAAATCCAAATAAAATGCGAATAATGGTCCAGAAAAAATACATAATTGATAACGCTACACGCGTCGTTCGGGGTCAAGGAAACTTCCTTTTCTTCGAGCAAGTTTTATAACACCCTAGGCAGTGAACCTAATCGTTGTAGTGTAGTAATTAGGGTAAGCCACGGGTATTGATATCGTTCTCTAGGGGAATAGGAATGCTAGTAAGGAGTTACTACGCTAAGGTTAAGGTTGAGGAAGATTATTTTTTATCTTTTTATATTTTATGAAATGGAAAGGTACGAATCTCGGGTATTGGATTTGGGGGGGTTGGTATTTCTACCGATTACTCTACTATTATCTAATTATCTAAACTAAGGTTGTGGGAGTCTATGTCTAATTAATGTGTGCTCGTATGATAGTTTAAAGATGTGTTTACTTAGGTTGTATTACTCCTTAATTATCTCCTATTGATGGTTGAATTGTCACGTCCTTATTCTTAGTTGCGTTGTGTGTCTAAAGTTGTAGGGTATGCGTTTCTCCCTAACTCTTTGAACTTACCAAAGGGTCTCGTCTACAAACCCACTAGGGATGATAAACTCCTACTCTAAGGCACTCTTTGGATGGTTTAGCTTACAACTACTCAGGTAATTATATTCTAAGGTTCACAAAGATGAATCAAGCATTAAGTACACAACGAATGACCTATCGCATTACTAGATCATTAATCAACTAAGATAAGAAACAACCAATCAATATTCAATAATTAAGTTTCATACTTCCTAAGCAAACACACAAATAAATTAGCCGGACATGGAAAACATGCAAGCATACACACAAATAATCAAAGACATAATTGAATTAATGAAGTAAAGACTTATCTTGGTGTAAGATAGGGTTTAAAACCCTAAAATACTGTACAAGACACCTTAGGTTCGGTTTTAGGTTTTCACTCCAAAAAACTCTCCCCAAAACTGAAAAATTCAGATTCTATATATAAGATTACATATGCGACGGCGTCACCTTATGTTTCGTGACGCCGTCGTGTCGCCGTCATTAGGGTTTCGTCTTGGCCACGTTAACCTTGCGACGGCGTCACCTTATGTCCGTGACGCCGTCCTCTTCAGCTTCTGACGTCGTCTGGATTGCATATAGGCCGTCTGAGTAGCGACGGCCTACTCTTTTACAACTGGACGTCGTCGCTTGAAAATACGAGTTTTGGGTTCTGGACCGTCACAACAATTTTGGGACGGCGTCGCCATTAGCACCTGACGACGTCGCCTTCTAATTTAGCAGCTGTGAGTGTCTCGATTTTGACTTTAGCCATTTTCTTCATATATTCGCGCCTTTTCGTCCAAATAAGTGCCATTCCAGCATTTTGCCTTCAAGAGACCTAAAAAGTGAAAAGGAACGATATTAAGCAATAACGGATACAAAAGTGATCAAATAAGGACTAAAACAACCCCTCAAAATGGTACCTTTTAAAACCTTATCAAATATCCCTACACTTGTTATTCGCTTGTCCTCAAGCAAATGTGCTTTTAGCCAATTAATTTATAAGTTAGGGGTCATGAAGCATTAATTCAAAACGGTCCACAACACATATAAGCCCCGCAAAAGTCATAACAAGCACGGAAATTACATACTAGCACCTCACATGGGGTGTTTGGATACTCACATCTCTCTCGGGTGTATATATGAAATATAACAAATAGGAAATGGAAGATAAACACTCATTAACTGGTCCTAGTACATAGATTACCATAGGCTTGAGAATAGATCAAACCTTCATCGCTTTGGCGTAAGCACCTAGGAAAGACTATCAAAGAGGTCTTTTAAAGGGTTGTAATGTTAGGCTTACGGTAGGGAAACAAGACTTGACACTCTAAACTCTAGATAACTGAAATAAATAAACTTAAATTTAAAGGATAGATGTAGGATGGTAGCCCGTATATATATATATATATATATATATTTTTACACTCTAATTTTTTTTTCTTTTCTCTTTTTCTATTTTTTTTTTTTTTTTTTTTTTTTTTTTTCATACACTTTTACTCTACCATCCTCTATGATAACATCAAAATACTAGGGATTTATAGCATATCCCTACACTTGAGTTTTTATTACTCTAACACTAATTTGACCCGAATTGAAAAGATCAAAACACTTGGGGTACATTATTATGCAAACAAAGGGAATTTGAATTTAACGTTCCCTTCCCGTCATTTCATAAACTTTAACTTTTCCCATGAATCCCAATCGTCCCAAAACTGTATACAAAGGATATGACTCGACTTAGCAACTTATGCAAGCAACTAGATAATTGAACTAAGGGTTTAGGGTGATAACAAACATTTGCACTAAAAGTGAGTGCATAAGGGGTATGCTAAGGCGATTTGGGTGTATATTTGGGGGTGGGGTGTAAACAATGCTCTTCATTAATATTCCGGAAAAACCGAAACATCACGAGAACCGCGAAAAGGATAGGCTCTGAGGGGTTAACTAGGGGTATCGTGTACTAAAGATGAGTACAACGCAAAGGGTGTGGGGGAATTACTCAACCGATATGGAAGAAGTAATTATATTACAGGTATCAAACAAGGGTTATCCTAATGCCTCTTATCATTTAGTTATTCCTAACTACACAAGTGTAGCCTCACTTGCGATCTCGGAATGCATCACAAAACAAGTTCTAGAGTCTAATATACTACCGGTTCACACTCTAAGCATTGAAGATGAATGCTTTAATTCCTACTAATCTAAGGGCGATCCTCACATTTTGGTGGAATTTGGGTGGTAAAGGGTTTTTGTGCTAGTCATGCAACTTCCTATCCGTGAGACGCTTTTGTTAAGACTAATGGCCCACTCCTATATGTCATAAAAAATTTTAAATTTGGTGCCAAAATTACCCTAACCGACATTTCCTCATGGTGGTTTATTACACAATCACAATTGGACAAAGCAAATAGTCAAGGATAAGCATAGTTTCAAAGTTCCCGTTTTATTTTCCCTCCCTACACTTAAACTGAACATTGTCCCCAATGTTCCCCGAAAGTATCAAAGTTATGATAAAAGAAGGTAATTAAAAACGAAAGAAACTAATACTCCCCTGATTAGCTCGGTAGGATCCGTGTAAAGTGGTGGTTAAATCCTTTTCAAAAAGAATTATTGCGTGAAAAGCTCCTCCAATCTTATGTAACTTCTTCTTGACAAACTAAACCTGCACACTTGAAGAAAACAAACGAAACCTTCGCGTAAAATCGGCGGTAATAATATATATAAGACTCGATTTAAACTAGGATATAATGCTTATGGAATGGATGTCTACAGAATTTCTAAGAAAATTAAGACCTGGAAAATTCCAAAAATTTATAAGTAGCTCAGAAAACGAGAAAAAAGTAATCTGATGTTTTTACTCCTTCCTGACGCCGTCAGGTTATCCTGACAAAAACTGGTCTGCGATTTTCTGGAAAAAATTCTGAAAAATTTACATCTTTAGAATCTGGAAAAAATTTCTGCAAAACATCCATTATGACTCAATACAAGCATTTGACTCGAACAAACAAACATAAATATCTTTTAGTTAATTGTTATTCTCATGTTTACGTTTCTTTTGAAAACGTGTGTAATCCTCCCTACACTTATCCTTTATGTAAAATACCTTTATATGCAATTAAGACGAGGTTAAAAACAAAATAAAGCATTTTTACAAATTCAAACATGAGGATAAACAATTAATAAAAGATATATGACACTAACAAGCAAACAATTAAGCATGGGTTGCCTCCCACGAAGCGCTTTTCTTTATTTAAGAGTCTTGTAGATAGACTCATAGTCGTGCTCCTACGTACCGATATACGTAAGTCTATCCTCAACAATGTCGTAAGGATCAAACTTATCATTCAAGTTCCTAGTAGTACGTTCGGTTAAATATGCCTTTTCAAACATCTCACCATCGGGATCATAGATTTGTATCCTAATGTGCCACTCTCCATTACCATCACTAGGCGGTCTATTCCAATCCCACTTGTGTTCAGATTTCTCAACTTTCCACTTATTCATGACAAGGTTAACGGGCAAGCTTCCTAGGAACTCGGTCATCTTCCTAAATACTAAGGCGTCCTCGAACGGGTTCACTTCTATGTCCCTAGCCATTTCTTTTTCTTGGAAAGTTGCTGCACTAGCGAAGGCTTTATCTAGGTAAAAAGGTATTTGGGGGCCTATGATGTTCTTATCAATCCAAGGTCCATATCTAGAAGGCTCTCTATCCAACCCTATCTCTTGTGGGATTTCCTCATCCTTGTAGTATGTATGCTTTTTAACATCGTAAACGGATCTAGCACTCCCCTCCCCTACCACTATCTTGGACATCTTACAATCGATGATGGCACTAGCGGTAGCTAAAAATCCTCTTCCAACTAGTAATGGGCATGTCGGGTCCTTATTCGTGTCTAGCACATGAAAGTAGGCCAAAAGAGTCAACTCTCCTACATGTACTACCATGTCCTTTATTATTCCTACCGGACGTGCTATACTACCGTCCGCTAGACCTAAGATGGTTTCCGTTGGTTCAATTTTACCTAAGTTAAGGCTTCTATGGAGGGACAACGGAACAAGATTGATGCATGATCCTAAATCGGCTAGAGCATCGAGTGGTTTGGAAGTTCCAAGTCTACACGGAAGAGTAAATAGCCCGGGATCGTCTAACTTCTTAGGTAAGTTGTTTCGCACAAAGGCGGACCCATGTTTTCCAAGCCTAAGTTCTAACTCATATTTTTGTTTTAAAGCATTATAGTAAGGTGCATGAGCTAAGACTTCAAGAATCGGTTTTTCTTGATGGAGTTCCTTGTACTCCTCCTCTAGACTAGGTTTGGACTCTTGGCTGACGGGTTTCTCAAGAGTAGGCTCTACCAAAGGTGCCGGGCCTTGGTACCTCTTGGATGGCTTGGAACCCTTTTTGATAGCATTTACCGAGTGAACCGTTGGGTGGGAGGGGCATGGATGTGCATTCTCCCATGGTGAACTAGAACATGAAGTCGATGCAATCGAATTCACTTTTGGGTTCTTTATGGTATCACTTGGGAGTGCTCCAACTTCCCGCTCATTGAAGGCTTTTAAGAGGGCATCAAGCTTGGTTGTCATCTCGCTTTGTTTTTGCTTAAAATCGGCTTCAAGCTTATTCAGTCGAGTTTCTTGAGATGAGAAAAATCTAGATGCAATTGCCTCAAGATTAGTGGGGTTCCCGGTATTAGAAGAATTGAACCTAGTAGGCGAACTAGATGAGCCTTGGGGTGTGCTTGGGTCTTGGTTCCACTTAAGGTTAGGGTGATTTCTCCATGAGGGGTTGTAGAAGTTTCCTAAGTTGTTTTGTTCGGGTTTGAAAGTGTACCACTTCTCTCCTGCTCCGTCGGTACGTATGGAGGCGTAGTCCGCAAAAGCTTGTTCGGAGAGCCTTGTGCAATCACGAGTGTCATGGGGACCACTGCATAACTCACAAGGTAGAGTGATTTGATTCACTTGTCGTGAGGACTTAGGATTTTTGTAGGAACTCATGAGGAATCTAACTTGATCTTCAAGTTCGATCATCCTACGGTCGGGAGGAGGCAAGGAGATTGCCTTAACGGTTTTGGGCAGCTCACGGGGGTCATCCCAACTTTCATTGTCATAGAGGGCGAGGTCCTCTATTAGACCCCATGATTCTTCTGCGGTGAGATCACTAAGTTTTCCACCGGCCGCTTGGTCAATGGATCGCTTAGTGGGGAAGTTGACATGATCATAAAAGATTTGGACTTGGAGCCAAAGATCAATGCCGTGATGAGGGACTTTATGAAGTAAGTCCTTGAATCGGGTCCATGCTTCGTAGAGAGATTCACCTTGACGTTGTTGGAACATCAAGATGTCATTCCTAAGCTTAGTGGTTCTCCCTGGTGGGAAAAATTGAGCAAGGAAGCGAGAGGTAAGATCATCCCAACTTGAGATGGAGTCGGCGGGAAGTCGCTCAAGCCAATTACTAGCTTGGTCCCGTAGAGAGAATTGGAAGAGACGCAGGCGCGTGGTCTCCCGAGTAGTAGCATCAAGGTCGATGGAATCGACAATTTTGAGGAAATCCCTCAGATGCTGATTTGGATCTTCGGAACGAAGTCCATGGAATGCACATCCGTTTTGCACCAACCGGATGGTGTCGGATCGCAGGGCCGTAGTTTGGGCTTGGTCGGGAAGCTCAATGGTGTTCCTATAGCCTAGGTGGCTTGGTCTCGAGTATTCACCAAGAGTACGGTCTCTTGGCGGGTCATTTGGTGGTGGGTTGATGAATGGTAGTGGGTTATCACCTTCCATGATGAAAAGTGATGGAATTACGAACAAAGGTCACGAAGAAGGGGGATAGACTAAGAGAAAGCTAAAAAAAATGAGAAAAATTTACTTGATAGGAATCAAGCAAAGAACCTAAACGAGGTGGACTACTAACTAGCTATTCTATTCCCCGGCAGCGGCGCCAAAAACTTGATAACGCTACACGCGTCGTTCGGGGTCAAGGAAACTTCCTTTTCTTCGAGCAAGTTTTATAACACCCTAGGCAGTGAACCTAATCGTTGTAGTGTAGTAATTAGGGTAAGCCACGGGTATTGATATCGTTCTCTAGGGGAATAGGAATGCTAGTAAGGAGTTACTACGCTAAGGTTAAGGTTGAGGAAGATTATTTTTTATCTTTTTATATTTTATGAAATGGAAAGGTACGAATCTCGGGTATTGGATTTGGGGGGGTTGGTATTTCTACCGATTACTCTACTATTATCTAATTATCTAAACTAAGGTTGTGGGAGTCTATGTCTAATTAATGTGTGCTCGTATGATAGTTTAAAGATGTGTTTACTTAGGTTGTATTACTCCTTAATTATCTCCTATTGATGGTTGAATTGTCACGTCCTTATTCTTAGTTGCGTTGTGTGTCTAAAGTTGTAGGGTATGCGTTTCTCCCTAACTCTTTGAACTTACCAAAGGGTCTCGTCTACAAACCCACTAGGGATGATAAACTCCTACTCTAAGGCACTCTTTGGATGGTTTAGCTTACAACTACTCAGGTAATTATATTCTAAGGTTCACAAAGATGAATCAAGCATTAAGTACACAACGAATGACCTATCGCATTACTAGATCATTAATCAACTAAGATAAGAAACAACCAATCAATATTCAATAATTAAGTTTCATACTTCCTAAGCAAACACACAAATAAATTAGCCGGACATGGAAAACATGCAAGCATACACACAAATAATCAAAGAAATAATTGAATTAATGAAGTAAAGACTTATCTTGGTGTAAGATAGGGTTTAAAACCCTAAAATACTGTACAAGACACCTTAGGTTCGGTTTTAGGTTTTCACTCCAAAAAACTCTCCCTAAAACTGAAAAATTCGGATTCTATATATAAGATTACATATGCGACGGCGTCACCTTATGTTTCGTGACGCCATCGTGTCGCCGTCATTAGGGTTTCGTCTTGGCCACGTTAAGCTTGCGACGGCGTCACCTTATGTCCGTGACGCCGTCCTCTTCAGCTTCTGACGTCGTCTGGATTGCATCTAGGCCGTCTGAGTAGCGACGGCCTACTCTTTTACAACTGGACGTCGTCGCTTGAAAATACGAGTTTTGGGTTCTGGACCGTCACAACAATTTTGGGACGGCGTCGCCATTAGCACCTGACGCCGTCGCCTTCTAATTTCAGCAGCTGTGAGTGTCTCGATTTTGACTTTAGCCATTTTCTTCATATATTCACGCCTTTTCGTCCAAATAAGTGCCATTCCAGCATTTTGCCTTCAAGAGACCTAAAAAGTGAAAAGGAACGATATTAAGCAATAACGGATACAAAAGTGATCAAATAAGGACTAAAACGACCCCTCAAAATGGTACCTTTTAAAACCTTATCAATAATATTTGAAACCCGAAAGACTCAGAATTGGTGAAGTCCATACATCCGAGTAAATGATATCAAAACAAGCATTAACAATAGTATTAGAACTAGCAAATTGAAGTCTAACGTATTTACTAAGCTGGCGAGCATGACAAGACGGGAGAATTTTCCTTATTACATGAAATAAAATTATTTGAAACGAGATGACGTAACACTTCTCCTCCTGGATGTCTAAGACGCTTATGCCATGTTTGCTGACTGACAAAGAGATCTTGAGGAATTGGAGACGGAGCGGTGACAGGATAGAGGACGACCGTGCTATCACATCGGAGAAGCACCCGACGTGTCATGATATCCTTAATAGAAAAACCAAAAGGATCAAATTCAACAGTATAGTTATTGAACAAATTAACGAACAGATATTAAATTCTTGACAATATAGGGAGTAATGAGTTGGTCAAAAAGGAGTAGGTAAAATTCTATGACCCGTATTGGTGACAAGAATAGAATGCCCGTCACCAACCGAGACAGACGGATACATGCACGTATTAAAAACATTACTAAGACTAGTTATGGAAGAATTAAGATGTGAGCTCACACCTGTGTCCATATTCCAAGCACCAGTCGTGGGATCATGAAGCGTTCCGACAGTAAAAGCTTAAGGCAAAATAGTCTCTTTTCCGAGAAGTTGAGTTGGTGCAGTAACCAGGCCAGGGGGTTGTGAGTCCTGCGTGAGTTTGGTGAATAGTGACATGGGTCGGTTGGACATAGGTGTTGTAACCGGGTGGGTTGAGATAGACGAGATGTTGGGCCATGGTTTGGCTAAAGCCTGGTGGGTTAACGAGGGTGTTAGGTTGGGCCTGAATGGGACCAAAACTGGGTGGGGCATGTGGGGGATTGACTGGGCTCAGTTGTGTGTTATTATAGTGTAGGTGAGTTGGGGTAGGAGATGTGTAGTAGGCTGAGGGTCTAATGGCAATAGTATTTAGACTACCAAAAGTGCCAGTAGTATTCTGGCCAGTAATACCTAATCTACCCAAAATTTTAATCACAATTTCTTCCATATTATCACTTGCCTTAGGTTCAACAGTATGTATTTTAGATTTAGCATTGACATCATGAACTAATTTGCAACCCACTCCATAGCGACATGACCCTTTAGCAAAGTTAAAGCAAGTGGTCCATGATTTGACTTGAGGGTTAGATGGATTTCGAGACATACCTTTGTAGGTCATGAGCACTAATGAAGAGGAGGACGAGGAGTCCACAGGTAATGCAAGATACTTGGACTTCAACCTCATCTCTTCGCTGATGAGCACGGAGTGTGCAGTCTTGAAGTCGAGAAACACGTCCTTATGATGCATAAAACCAATACTTGATCATACTTCTCCGGTAGACCTTCAAGAACAAACTGGACTAGATCCTCATCATTAACCGGAGCATCAAGGCTCATAAGGATAGTAGATATCGACTCTAGCTTTCCTAAATAGGCTTCCATGCTTTCGTCACCTAATTTAACCAATCTCAACTCGGCTTTTAGAGTGTTTGTGTAAGATCGTTTGTTATCCTTTACAGTGGCTATAATGAGATCCCACGCCTCCTTAGCCGACTTAGGAGTTAGGAAGTGCCACCACCAATCGGAATTGAAGTTATTCCAAAAGAGTGGTGAAAATCCATGAGAGTATTATCTTGTCAACCTTTAATTCTCCGGGTGTTAATGGTGGTGGATCAGTGGATGAAGACGCGGCAGTACCACGTATGTACTTAAGCTCTTCATAACTAAAACATAATTTTTCAAAAAAGAGCTCCCACGATCCAAAGTTCCAGTTATCGAGATCGAGTTTGACGGGAACCCGGGTGAGAAGGTGATGGTGCGTAACTGCTGATAACTTTTCAGAAAGGGGTATGGAAGTAGTTTCTTAACCGATCATGATGATTGTAACAGTGAATGTCGAAAGGTGTTTTTAGGGTTTGTATGGGATACGTAAACATTGTACGTGATACAGGAAAAAAAGAGTACTTTTAATGAAATAAGACTTGTCACTTTTGACGCACAAGTAACAATAACGAGTGTACGGATTGTGACCTAGCACGGATCACCAACACACTAACAAAGATGATTAAAGATTTGTGATGGCTGAAAAAGAAAGTTTTGGATCGGTTATAGTGGCTTTGATACCATGATAATGTGAAACGTATACTGGAATGATTTTTATTGATTTCGTGTCTGATTACACACCAATGAGAGCTTTCACATAGTAACAATACATAATATATATATATATATATATATATATATATATATATATATTGGGAAACCCACTAATCAACATAAATGTACAGCTAATGATCTTATCATAAATGACAACTAATGATCTTATCATCTTATCATAATACACGGTTAACAGTGCAAATATATAACGTAATAAGAATGAGTTGACGAGCAACTATGGTGATCATTAAGGATGTTTGTTTGCTAAGAATATGTTTTATTACTAATCTAGTTCTTGTGCTTTTAAGTGTCTTAAATTAAATTGTCACTAGTTATCCAATATTAGTTGTAATTTTTATCCCAGATAGAATTTATGTAGTTATAAAAGGAAGAGAGTAAATAAAAAAAAACAAATATTTGTGAGAAGCCTTTAAAGGGTTGAGAAAAGTATTCCGGAAGTTTTTTGAAATTTTTCTTTAAAATAGAGAATGTTGGTGCATAAAATGTAGAATTATATTATTCCCACTTAATGATAATAGATTACGATATCGGAGAAATTTTCTTTTGGTTACTCTTATTTTGATGTTTACCAACAGACAAATCCCGATCATCCATCTAGTTTGATTGAATAGTGAGAATTAACCTAAGATTTAATATGTTAACCTAACATTTAATATGTCAACCTAAATCCGTGTCTTTTTCTTGTCTGTTTGTCTTTCTTATTTATTCACATTTTTTTTTCTTTTAATTCAGGTTTTTTTCCACATTCATACATTTTCTTTTGTTTTCATATGTTTTCGACTGTTTTCAGACATTTGTATATGTTTTCGTTCGTTTTTATATGTTTTCCTCCGTTTTCTTACATTCTCATACATTTTTGTCTGTTTTTAGACGTGCTTTCATACATTTTCTTCCATTTTCATACGTATTCATCCGTTTTCTTACATTTTTGTCCTTTTCATACGTTTTTGAATAACACAAGTGATAATCTTAATATCACAAGTGATATTCTGTGATATTCAGAATAGGGTTATTAGACAAAAAAGTTACTAAAGTTTGCGAAAAAGTTCACCTAAGTTACTATTGTTTTTTTGGTTACAAAGAGGTAACTTAAGTAAACGGGTTTGTCATTTGGGTTACTCAAAGATTAAAAATGTTACATAAATGTTACCGGTTCCCCTTGTCCACGTCAGCACCATAGTTTAAAATGTTACAAGGAAGTTACTATAGTTTACGGGGTTTATGAAATAGGTTACTGAACCTTAACAAAAAGTAACTATGCGTTTTTTTTTTTTTTTTTTTTTTTTTTTTTTTTTTCTAATTTTTTTATTTTTACATTTTTCTCCTTCGCATATCTTTGTATATTTTCGTACATTTCTATCCGTTTTTATACGTTTATGAATGTTTTTCTCTCTTGTCGTACTTTCTTTACATTGTTTTGCGTTTATGTACGTTTTTCTCTCTTGTCTTACGTTTTTCTCCAGTTTCGTACGTTTTTGTCCATTTTTGTACGTTTTCATCTATTTTTCGTTTATTTTCATACGTTTTCATAGGTTTTCATAATTTTTTTTATTACATTTGTGTGCGAATTTATATGCTTGTGTACGTTTCTTACGTCTTTTTACGTTTTCATACTAGTTTTATGTTTTTCTACACCTTTGAATGTTTTATACGTTTGTATGTTTTATACTTGTTATGTTTTATACGTATGTAAAAATGTGTATAAAAACGTGTATAAAAAGTGTATAAAATTGTGTGAAAACGTGTAAAAATAAACAAAATCGTATGAAAACGGAAAAAACGTAAGAAAAACAGAAAAAAATGTCTGAAAACGAAAAAAGTAAGAAAAGCAGATAAAAACGTAAGAAAAACATACGAAAACGTAATAAACTGGGCGAAAAGGTATAAAACGGACAAAAACATATAAAAGCGAAAAAAACGGACAAAAACGTAAGAAAAGTGGACAAAAACGTATGAAAACGGAAAAAAACGTAAGAAAAACGGACAAAACGTAAGAAAAACGGATGAAAGTGTAAGAAAATAGGCGAAAACGTATAAAAATGAACGAAAACGTATAAAAACGTATGAGAACAGAAAACCCGTAAAAAAAGGGTAAAAAAACGTAAGAAAAACGGACAAAAATGTATGAAAGCCAAATTTTGAGTTAAGTATAAACGGTCGTTAGGATAAAGGACTAACAGTGCAAATGTTTTTTGCAAATGGTCGTTAGCTAACGGAAAAAACTAACGACAGTTAGTCTGAGGGACCATTTTTGAAATTAACGAAAAAAAAAACCTATAGTAGAAGGTTAAAACATACAGAGTAACTTGTATAACCGGTGACCAAACTTAAGTAACCTCTTTGTAACCAAAAAAACAATAGTAACTTAGGTGAACTTTTTCGCAAACTTTAGTAATATGTTTGTCTAATAACCCTTCAGAATATTACTTATGATATTCTGAATATCACTTGTGATTTTCATGTTACAAAACATTAGTTGAAAAAGCATAAAATCGTAAAAACACATATGAAAACAGACGAAAATGGAAGAACGCGTATGATGCAGGTTTTACTGACCAGGTTTTAATATTTATAAAGTCTCGTTATACCTATGGTCTACCTAAGTGCACTAACGGGCAGTGTACCCGGTCGCGTGTAGTGTAGTAATCGGTAAAGCCGAGCCAAGAGCTATGTGTGTTGGATTATTACTAAATCTAAGTGTCATAGATTTAATAATGGTTTCGATATGGAACTAATTAATTAAACTACTAAAGCAGTATAAAGCAAATAAAAGCAGATAAATGGTAAAGGGTAAATCAATAGAGGAGAGTGGTACTAACCTAGTTAATCCTCCTAGCTAGTTATGTCTACGTCTACTTACTTCCAATTACTTCAGGTGGGGTCAAAGTCGAGTGGACAGCATTTGGTCAATTCGCCCTAACCTATCAGTAAAGATGCCACCACAGGAGAAGTCAGGTGTCCCCTCATAAGTCCTGTTGTTCTTGGTCCCCTAAGCCAAGTCATTAAGTACCGCTACATGCTAGATCTATAATAGTGAGTGCCCGGGCGTTAGCAACTTAAACACTCAAACCCTAATTCTTAAGTTCATCCAAAAGGTAGGTCTTCAGTTGGTCAAATCGCACAAGTAGAAAGGGTCGTCAGTTGGTCATATCTTACCTTTCCCGTCTCAGTCCGCTCACCTAGGGTCAGTTGGTCATATCTCCTAGGCAATTGGCCTCTACCGCCATTCAAAACTACCGAACCAATGGTGGCTACCAATAAACTATGCATGCATACACTTAGAAATAATTGTACGGAAGTAATGTAAACCCAAACAAAACAATTAAGGAATCATAACTAGGCTAGCACCAAGAGGTGCTTCGCCGCTCATATTAATCAGACAAACCAATTCAATATTCAAAGGTACGAAATACATGAATTGAAAGTAAAGAAAATATAAAATGCTAATGCTTATCGTATGGGAGTGATTTCTCCCTTGGAGACAGCTCCGTATGCTCCTCTAGACCTGCCTTGAGCTTTTTCCCACGTTCTCTGGTTGTTGTGTATGGAATGAGATGATTAGAAATGCTGGAATTCGTGGGGTATTTATAGGCCAGATCTGGGTTACGGAGTAACCATAACAAGAGTTACGCTGTAACCTTCAATTTCTTCGTGTTTTGGACTAGATCTGCTAGTTACGGCGTAACCTTATAAGTGGTTACACCGTAGTCTTCAATAAACTTGGTTACGCCATAGTTGATGAGATAGTTACGACGTAAGTATCAACGGCGTGGAACCTCATTTGACCTAATATAGTTACGTCGTAGCCTTTGGGAAGAGTTACGCCGTAACCTTCTGATAAGTTGGTTTTCTGAGTCACGCAATAGTTACGATGTAATGTTAGAGATGAGTTACGCCATAACTTCTTCAAAATCAGCATACTATGATAATTCTTTAGATAATTCCCCAATTCCGTGTCTCTTTAGCTCCAATGCTCGTAATTTACCTGAAAGTGGAAAACAATGGAAAACAAGCGTAAATCCATATAAATGATATAAATTATAAGTATTATCGGGGGAAATTGACACTTAATAATCAGGACTATTTGATGTTATCAAATATCCCCCCACTTGAACTCTACTTGCTCTCAAGTAGACCTTATTAGAAAGATTTCTAAAAAGATATCTCCCATAACCTGGAAAATATAAGTTTACAAATCCCTTATGCTAGAATAAAACAAAGCCGAACACCTCACGAAAGGGAAACAAAACACTCAAATCTCTCAATTATTCTAAGTATCAATTTCAGGGTGATCACTCAATCGCACAGTCATAGCATGTATTCTATCATAAGCTTAGCGGTTACACAAATCTCCACCACTAGAGTTAAGGGCTAAACAATTCTCGAAGGAAATATGGGTAGACACGACAAAGGTTAAGGGATGACTCGTCATTACTAACATGTCACGGCGAAGTGGACAAAATCAATGATACATGACCAAATCCATGACCAAGACACCAAAGATTGCTCGCTGCATCACCTAGGCACGCTTCATGACTAAAGGGTAGGATAAGACATGGGATATATAAATGGTGTAAAATAAAAAACAAGCAGGTAGTCTAAATCTATAACCAAGTCATCACCACTTACCGTCCGCCCAAAGTTCAAGCTTTGAAGTCAAGAAACCGGATCATGAAATACAAGGCAGATGTGTCATTAGAGGACGTCGTGATGGGCAGACTACCTTTTCTCCAACTGTTGGCATAATTACCAACTCCATTCTTCAAATGTGACCGAGGTGGCCTCCTCGATTCTAAATCTATAAAGCTCATAACATAGTGCTTATAACATCGCACTTTACAATAACATAACAACCTTTTTTTTTCGAATCACTATTTTTTTTTCAACATAACAATAATAATTAAACATAATATCCCCCCACTTGAGATGAACAATGGGAATTCGGGGGGTCTTCAATGATCTTCAAGAATGTTGTCGATGAAAGCGTGAATTCCGAACCTTTCCACTTGAACCTTGAACTTAGGCAAATGATGACTTCCTAATCACAAATAAAGACTACAGGGTAGGCTAAGGTGTATAGGTGTATCGAAACAATATATCCGGTTAACAAAATGAAAGGAATGGCTCAGATGGGTGTATCTAGGGGTATCTTGCACTAAAGGTTAGTGCAACAAAAGGGTTTCACATGGGGGTCGAGAAGTCGAGGTGACTAATCGATAGACACACAATGGTAGGTTGTTTGAGTGATAATCCTATAATATTGCCTTCTAAAACTGAAAAGTCCAAATACATCGAGCTAACTCAACATACCTCGTCTATGGTCTCGAAATGATGCAAAGGCCAAGTTCTAAAGTTTACAAGCTACCGACATACTCATAATTTGGTAGATTTGGGGTAAAATATTGGAAACGTATAAGGCTAATCTCACCATAATATATCAAGGGTTGTATGTGCTCGGCTAAGGTCTACTCTAGTTAGTTTAAGAAAAAAAATGTCAAAATTTTAAAAATGGCAAAAATTTTCAAAATACTAGAAAAACGAGGGCAAAATAATGTTCAAGAGATAATTCTACTCCCGTACCCCCACTAGAAATGTACAAAGTCCCTTTTGTACTAAGCATTAAATAAAGGTGAAGAGAAGAGTAGAATTAGAGCGAGAACTTCCTTGAAATTTGCTCCAAAAAGAAAGAAGGCCCACGAAAAAAAGACGTGCCTTATATAAGCATCATGAACAAACTTCAATTCCTGAAATCACAATACCGACAAGCATAATTCTAAAAAAAATGAAAAATGAAAAACAAACCTAACTCACTTTCGTAGGAATCACGGTTGCATTAACCCTTTTAAACCATTTGGTGTCCCAAGTGGACGAGTGAAGTCTCGTGAGGGTTTACAGGAAACATACCCACAAAGTTCATTTAAAATACTAATACAAGGTTAATGTGTTTTAAAATGAAAGAATTAAAGCAGAGGAAGGTTACATCGTAATTCTTTTGAGGGAGTTACGCCGTAACTGTCAAAACCTGACATAAGCTGCAAAGCGAGTGGTTACGGCGTAACCACATAGATGGTATTACGCCGTAGTTGGTAATGCGTCAAGAATTCTGTTGCAAAAAGTTTGTTACGGCGTAATCACATAGATGAGTTACGCCGTAACTCTTGTCAGATCAGCAACTGCAGCAGCAATTACTTCCTCGTTTCCTGCAAAAATGGTTAGAAAACACAAAACCTTACAGAATTGAAAATAAAACAAAAGAAAGAGATAATTCGGGTTGTCTCCCGAAAGAGCACTTTTCTTTATTTATGAGTCTTTAAGTTAGACTCAGAGCCGCGGGGCTCTAGGCAGGTGCGAAGAACTCATCTCCCGAAAGCTTGCTAACATCTTGCCCATAATAAATTTTTGCGCGGTGTCCATTTACCTTGAAATATACTCCTTCTTGTTATGAACCTCAATAGTCCCATAAGGAAACACCTTACTTACTCTGTAGGGGCCAACCTAACGAGATCTCATTTTTCTAGGGAATAATTTGAGTCTTGAGTTAAAAACGAGAACTCTTGTCCTACTTCAAATCTTATATCCTTAATTCGCTTATTGTGCCATCTTTTGGTCCTGTCTTTGTATGCTTTGGCATGATCGTATGCTTCGTCTCGTAATTCAGCTAAACGATTTATTTGGGAAAATCGGTGTTCCTTAATCACATCAGCCTCTAAGTTAGCATTCTTGAGAGCCCAATATGCTTTATGTTCCAACTCTACGGGAAGATGACATGCTTTCCCGTAAACAATCTTAACAGGGGTGCTTCCAATAGGAGTTTTGAAAGCTGTTCTGAATGCCCATAACGCTTCGTCGAGTTTGTCGGACCAATCTTTTCTGTTACTGCTGACTGATTTCTTTAAAATTCACTTGAGTGCCCTGTTGGTGTTTTCAGTTTGCCCATTGGTTTGTGGGTGATACGGTGTAGACATTCAGTGGAGTACCCCATATTTATTGAGAACTTTCTCCATAATAGCATTATAAAAGTGTGTCCCTCGATCACTAATGATGGTCTTAGGGATCCCAAACCTGGAGAATAATCTTTTCAAAAAATGAATGACACTTCTAGCATCACATGTTTGCAGAGCTTTAGCTTCGACCTACTTTGAAACGTAATCGACAGCTACAAGGATATAACTTTTATTCTTCGATGGAGTGAAAGGTCCCATAAAATCGATCCCCCAAACATCAAAAACCTCACATACCATAATGTTGTTGAGTGGCATCTGATTTCGAGAAGAGATGTTCCATGCCCTCTGACAAGCGTCACAATCCCTAACATGTTTTGCGGCGTTTTTGAAAATGCTAGGCCAAAAGAATCCGGCCTCATAAACCTTCCGAGCAGTATTATCGGCCCCATAGTGTCCTCTTAAGGTCCGTTGTGTCAATATTCCAGAATCTATTTTTGCTCATTTCCAAATACGCATCTCCGAATAATACCATCAGGGCATGATTTAAAAAGGAACGAATCATCCCAGAAGTAATATTTAAGATCTGAGAAGAACTTTTTCTTTGATCGTAGGTTTTGTTGCTCGGTAATACTCTGGCAGCGAGGTAATTAGCGAAATCTGCGTACCATGGTTCGGAACTGGAATCGTTAATTCTAACTGCCATGAGATGCTCGTCGGGGAAGGAGTCCCGAATAGTTTCTTTGTCAAGCTCTTCAAGCTCAGGGTTTTCTAATCGTGAGAGGTGATCAGCTGCTAAGTTTTCTGCCCCTTTCTTATCCTTGATTTCAATTTTAAATTCTTGCAGCAGCAACACCCATCTTATCAATCTTGGTTTGGCATCCTGTTTATTGAATAAGCACTTCAAAGCAGAATGGTCAGTGTAGACAATATTTTTTGACATTACTAAATAAGATCTAAATTTATCAAAGGCATAGACTACAGCCAGGAGTTCCTTTTCAGTGGTTGTGTAATGCTCTTGCGCATCATTTAAGGTTTTACTAGCGTAATAAATGGGTTTAAATCTTTTATCCACCATTTGTCCTAAAACAGCACCCACAGCATAATCACTAGCATCGCACATAAGTTCAAAATAGTTCCCCCAATCAGGAGCAATAATAACAGGGGCAGTAGTCAGTTTTTCTTTTAAAATATCAAAAGCTTTTTTGCAATTATCGTTAAAATCAAATTTTGCATCTTTTATGAGGAGTTGGGTCATAGGTTTGGCAGTTTTGGAAAAGTCTTTTATAAATCGTCTATAAAATCCCGTATGCCCAAGAAAATTCCTAATTCCTTTTAGGTTGGTTGGATAAGGCAGTCGAGAAATAACGTCAACCTTAGCTTTATCAACTTTGATCCCTGTTTGGGAAATCTTATGCCCCAAAACAATCCCTTCTTTTACCATAAAATGACATTTCTACCAGTTAAGGACAAGGTTGGTTTCTTTACACCTGGTAAGCATTTTAGATAAATTATTAAGACAAGATGAGAAAGAGTTACCAAAAACCGAGAAGTCGTCCATGAAGACTTCAATAAAATCTTGACACATATCCGAGAATATTGCAGTCATACCTCGTTGGAATGTGGCGGGAGCATTACATAGTGCAAAAGGCATCCTTCGGTAGGCGAATGTTCCGTAAGGGCAAGTGAAAATAGTCTTTTCTTGATCCTCAGGGGTAATAGGAATTTGAAAGTATCCCGAGAATCCATCAAGAAAGCAGTAATACTCATGTCCAGAGAGTCTCTCTAGCATATGATCGATAAATGGAAGGGGGAAGTGATCCTTTCGTGTTGTGTCATTTAATTTTCTATAATCGATGCACACCCTCCAGCCAGTGACTGTTCTAGTCGGTATCAGCTTATTATCTTCATTGGTGACTACTGTCATTCCTCATTTCTTTGGTACAACATGAATAGGACTAACCCAAGGACTATCAGAAATAGCGTAAATTAGACCCGCATCCAAAAGCTTAATGATTTCGTCTTTTACCACGTCTTGGACTTTTGGGTTTAATCTCCTCTGTGGCTGTACTACAGGTTTAAAATCATCTTCCATAAGTATCTTGTGAGAGCAGTATGAAGGGTTAATTCCTTTTATGTCAAAGACTTTCCACGTAATTGCCCCCTTGTGCTTGCTTAAAACATGCAGTAGCGACTCCTTTCTTCGTCAGATAACAGAGAAGAAATCACAACTGGAAAATTACGATCTCCATTAATGAATGCATATTCTAAATGAGGAGGGAGCTCCTTGAGTTTTGGGGTAGTATCAGCTTCTTCCGGGGTATTTGCAGAACATAATGTTTGATTGTTCGCGGCCAGTTCCTCCGTTTTGCTTTCTCCATCGCTAGATGTCCCATCATTATCTTCAAATTTCAATGATTTCAATGGGTCGAGAAGAAAGCATTCCTGGGCATGTTTCTGAGCGTTAGCTTCGATAAGGCCTAGATCATCTAGGTTGTCGTCAGTGAAAGAAGCATATCTCATCGACTTTTCAAGATCGAAGGTAATCTTATTGTTTCCAATCTCCAACGAAATCTTCTTGTTAAAGACATCAATCATAGCGTGTGTGGTTGCAAGAAAGGGTCTTCCAAGAAAAACTGGATATCATCCTCTTCTATCTCAAGGACTACGAAGTCGACCGGGAAGACAAATTTATCGATCTTGACAAGAATATTTTCAGTGATTCCTTTAGTATATTGAGTAGTTTTATTAGCTAGCTCAATACATATTCTAGTTAGTTTCAGTTCCCCTAATTCCAGACGTGAATAGAGAGAGAATGGCATATGACTTATGATTGCCCCAAGATCGGCAAGGGCCTTGTTGAACAAAATTCCCCCGATAGTACAAGGTAAGGTGAAACTCCCTGGATCTTCTTCTTTGAGAGGCATATCTTTTAAAAGGGCGGCAGAGCATCTTTGATTTAAAGTTATATGCGTTCGATTAGAAAGTCTTCTATGGGTTAGGAGATCCTTCATGAATTTGGCATATTTTGGCATTTGCTCAAGGGCTTCTACGAGAGGAATATTAATGTTGAGTTGTTGTAATTTCTCCATGAATTTCTGAAATAGCACTCGTTCTTGTTCCTTCTTAATTCTTCCCGGAAATGGAATTGGTGGGATGTAGGGACGGACTTTTTCGACAGTAGGTTGGGCCTCCTCGGTTTCTTTGTTTTTGTCTTGAGGCGTTTCTTCAGTCAGATCTTTCGAGTTTGAAGGGTAGGCTGGTTCCTTATAGTTTAATGCACTTCTGGTTGTAATGGCATGAGCTAGATATCAAGGATTTGGTTCAGTTGTGCTAGGTAATTCTCCTTCATCTCACATTCTGATAGATTCTGCGAACTTTCCGACTTGATTTTCAAGTCTTCTTATAGCAGCTGCTTGTGTTCTCAGCACATTGTCGTAATCTCGCTTGATATTCCAAACCAATTTTTCGTTCTCTTCTTGTTTTCTGCTGGATTCCTTGACAAGCATCTTCACAGCCTTTTCCAGATCTGTTACTCTCTCATCAATGGGTTTATCGAACTTGTGTTTAACCATCTTGACTTCTTCAGTAAGGGATTGCATATCTACTTCAAATTCCTCCAGATTCATTATTATCGATTGTATCTGATAGGATCTTCATTCCAATCTTCATTCCAAGATGACGAGTGGAGAGCTACTTCTTCAACTCTTGTCCATCCTTTATCAGCAGTCATTAACAAGATAGGTTCTTTTGAGTCTAACAATTGCTGAGTTTTTATGCTCAACCCGTTGTATAATATTTGCAGTTGCTCATGCTTGTTGAGTTTATGCTCGGGGCACTTTAGGATGGCTTCGTTGAATCTGTCCCAAGCTGTAAACAGTGTCTCATCATTGAGTTGGCTAAACCTCCTAATTTCATCAACTTGTTGGAGTATTTTTGAAGGGGTTCGATATTCCTTAAGAAAGGCCTTCTTAAATGCATTCCACATTGTGATAGATCCAGATGGAAGTTTCTTTAACCAATCTCTAGCTCTTCCTTTTAGGGTAAAAGGGAATGCCCTCATCATAACATGATCTCTGGAGACCCCAGGCACGTGGAATAAATCGGCGATCTCACATACTTTTGCGATGTGCTCGTGTGCTTCTTAATCTTTGGTTCCATAAAAGTAGCATCTTTTTAGTTCAACAAGACAGAGTCCCCAGAATTCGAATTTTACATTTTCTTCAAGAGCTGGAATGGTGATTCCCTGTTTATTTTTAGAGATGGTGAGATAATCATTCATAGTAAGAGACATAATATCAAAGCTAAAGACTTAAACAAAAATCCTAATATAACTCCCCAGCAGCGGCGCCAAAAACTTGATGCAGGTTTTACTGACCAGGTTTTAATATTTATAAAGTCTCGTTATACCTATGGTCTACCCTAGTGCACTAACGGGCAGTGTACCCGGTCGCGTGTAGTGTAGTAATCGGTAAAGCCAATGTCATCCCAAGAGCTATTTGAGTTGGATTATTACTAAGTCTAAGTGTCACAGATTTAATAATGGTTTCGATATAGAATTAATTAATTAAACTACTAAAGCAGAATGAAGCAAATAAAAGCAGATAAATGGTAAAGGGTAAATCAATAGAGGAGAGTGGTGCTAACCTAGTTAATCCTCCTATCTATTTATGTCTATGTCTACTTACTTCCAATTACTTCAGGTGGGGTCAAAGTCGAGAGGACATCATTTGGTCAATTCGCCCTAACCTATCAGCAAAGATGCCACCACAGGAGAAGTCAGGTGTCCCCTCATAAGTCCTGTTGTTCCTGGTCCCCTAATCCAAGTCATTAAGTACCGCTACATGCTAGATATATAATAGTGAGTGCCCGGGCGTTAGCAACTTAAACACTAACCCCCTAATTCTTAAGTTCATCCAAACGGTAGGTGATCAGTTGGTCATATCTTACCCTTCCCTTCTCAGTCCGCTCACCTAGGGTCAGTTGGTCATATCTCCTAGGCAATTGGCCTCTACCGCCATTCAAAACTACCGAACCAAGGGTAGCTACCAATAAACTATGCATGTATACACTTAGAAATAATTGTACGGAAGTAATGTAAGCGCAAACAAAACAATTAAGGAATCATAACTAGGCCAACACCAAGAGGTGCTTAGCCGCTCATATTAATCATACAAACCAATTCAATATTCAAAGGTACGAAATACGTGAATTGAAAGTAAAGAAAATATAAAATGCTAATGCTTATCGTATGGGAGTGATTTCTCCCTTGGAGACAGCTCCGTATGCTCCTCTAGACCTGCCTTGAGCTTTTTCCCACGCTCTCTGGTTCTTGTGTCTGGAATGGGATGATTAGAAATGCTGGAATTCGTGGGGTATTTATAGGCCAGATCTGGGTTACAGCGTAACTATAACAAGAGTTACGCCGTAACCTTTAATTTTTTCGTATTTTGCACTAGATCTGCTAGTTACGGCGTAACCTTATAAGTGGTTACGCCGTAGTCTTCAATAAACTTGGTTACCCCATAGTTGATGATATAGTTACGGCGTGGAACCTCATTTGACCTAATATAGTTACGTCGTAGCCTTTGGGAAGAGTTACGCCATAACCTTCTGATAAGTTGGTTTTCTGAGTCACGCAATAGTTACGGTGTAATGTGAGAGATGAGTTACGCCATAACTTCTTCAAAATCAGCATATTATGATAATTCTTTTGATAATTCTCCAATTCCGCGTCTCTTTAGCTCCAATGCTCGTAATTTACCTGAAAGTGGAAAACAATGGAAAACAAGGGTAAATCCATATAAATGATATAAATTATAAGCATTATCGGGGGAAATTGACACTTAATTATCAGGACTATTTGATGTTATCAGCGTATGAAAAATGGAAGAAAACATAAGAAAACGGACGATGAAAATAGACAAAAATGTGTGAAAACAGGCGAAAATTTAAGAAAACGGACGAAAACATATAAAAACGGACAAAAACAGATGAAAATGGACGAAACGTATGAAAACAGAAGAAAACGTATATAAGTGAAAAAAAGTGAATTAAAAAAAATAACGTGATTTAAAAAAAAAAAAAAAAAAAAAAAAAACGTGAGTTAAAAAAAGACAAAAAAATGTTAATTAATAAGAAAGACAAGAAAAAAGCAAGAAAAAGACATGGACTTAGGTTGACATATTAAATCTTAGGTTAATCTCCACCATTAGATCAAACTAGATGGATGGTGAGGATTTGTCCTTTGGTAAGCGCCAAAATAAGAGTATGCAAAATAATCCACCTCTACAATATCGATATATATAGATAATACAAGAGGCAAATAGGTTAAGCCCAAAATTAACGAAACACTTGGGCCTAATAATTTATATTGCTAACAGCCCCGGCAATCTGAGCGGGAGAAGGTTGAATGCTCAGACTGGAGCGAAAATCATCAAACAGCGCATACGGGAGACCTTTAGTGAAGATGTATGCAAAATGATAACGTGAAGTAACATGTAACACACAGACATGATCTGTAGCAACTTGATCACGAACAAAATAAATATCTATCTCTATATGCTTCGTACGCAGATGTTGCACGGGATTAGATGAAAGATAAACGACACTAACATTATCACACTACACCAACGTAGGAGTCGTCAAGGGAGAGTGAAGCTCACGAAGTAAATTACATAACCAAGCAATCTCAGCAACAACATTAACGAGACCATCATACTCAGTCTCGTCACTAAAACGAGAGAGAGTGACCTGACGTTTAGAGGACCAAGATAGCAAGTTATTTCCAAGAAAAACACTATAACCAGAAGTAGACCGACGTGTAATAGGGCAACCAACCTTGTTTTTTATGATTAATTATTAGGCCCAAGTGTTTTGTTAAGTTGTGAATAATTTTATTTATTTATTTATTTTTATTTATTTTTTTAAGCACTTTTTAATGGACAATTTTTTAAAATTTTTTATATGTTATGCAAAATAAAATTTTAAAGCACATACTAAAACGAAGTTGGATGAAGAAACAAAATTTTGATGCACAAAATGTCGATTTACAAAATTCTAATCTGCACACCTTTTTTTTTCCACTAATTATACTTTTAGAAAAACTTCTCTTACCACCTTTTTATGCGCCAACGTCTCCTACCTTGTGGAAACTTTTGAGAATTTTTAAAAACTGTTTATGTTTCTTAATACATTTTTTAATCTTTTTACGAATATTGATCCTTATTATAATTAAAATTATAAAGACTACCATTTTTCTTTCTATATCATGCATTGGGAACGTGAAACTATCAAGTTCTTTCTCAAAAAGCTATCGCTAACGTGTAACGATTTCACTCGATACCTAAACAGGCTATTCTGTATCAATGGAAGTAAGATACCAAAATGATACATTGCGATAGGTTCTGCCACATCTTGCAATGTTATAATTAATTATTGTTACTTTAAATGTCACGTTATCGATACCATTTGGGATGTTTATAAACTGATAGGATTTCTCTCCAAGTCGACCTTGAGGCCTACGTTTGGTGTATGATCGGTTTTGAGAGCTTAATTCTCTTCATTAATGCATCAAACAGAGAAGTGCGACGCACTTTCGTTGAAAACCGCCGCACTTTGACTTATTCTTATTTTTTCCGTCAGAGTGAAAGTGTATCGGTTTTGACTTAAAAGCCGGTGTACTTGTGCATTTTCATTACGTTACAACAAAACAAAAGCGGTATATAATTATTTCCTCTTTCTGTGGCAATTAATTTAATCCACTCAATCGGTGTTTGTATGAGTAAGATATGGCCAAAATAATACACGTGTGTCGCGAAACATTGAGCTTGAGTTCCAGTCTTCATTTAAGCTCCAAAACTTCATGTTTTCTCCATTTCCTTCAACCACATGTCCAATGAACCTCGAATAGCAAATATACTTCATTAAGTATCAAAACTTCATCAAATCAACCAAAATATAAGTATGATATCATTAAGTATCTAATATGCGTATCCGCTACACATAAACTTCATTAACTCAAATAAGCAAATTAAACATTAAAAAACATAAAATTACTAAATTAGTAACAAAAAATATTCAACACCAATTGAAATTAGTTTGTAATAGTTCAAAAGTATAGATAATAAATAACCTCATGAAAATTAGGGCAAAATAGTGAAACATGAGATTCAATAGATGTTAACCATGGCGGAGTGGTGCTAGTGTGTGTGTTTGTAGTTTGTGAAATTGAAAGAATGAATGATTTTTATGGTGCGGTTTTGTTGTGTTTTTTTATTGCGTGAAATCGAAGAGAAGAAAGGGTCGACAACGGCAATTTGTTGTTCTAAATTTAGGGATCATGGCAATTTAGGTCCTTGTACTTTTTGAGTTCTAGATAACAATAAAAGAAATGAGGTTCATTCTGGTTGTTTCACCCCGTATTCCATGTGAGTCAGTTGACTTCGATTAGACCAGACCGACCCAGAGAGGAACGTGCCCATTCAAATCTGGAAGACATGGACATTGATAGCATGTTTGAGTTTATCAGTGACGAGAATTATCCATGATTAAACCTAGTGACAAGCGAGTTTCGTCACTTATTTTTCTTTGTGACGCAAATTAAGTGACCGATATTTTCTGGTCACTATATGTCTAAAGAGTAGTGACCAAAATAAATGTCCTCACAAAAATCTCGTCACTACAGGTGATTTTTTTTTTTTTTTCTTTTTTTCTTTTTAATTTTTTATTCATTTTTGTTTTTATTTTTTTTGGTGCCGCCCAAAGATACACAGTTTGTTTCGAAGGTACTGGAAGTGGTGATTCAAAATTAGACCAGTCGTAACTTAGTTGTGTGGTGTTTAACTGTTTTGTTATATGTTATTCTTGAGGATTAGACATTGAGGCCACAGTTAGGTAGGTAATTACTCCAATGTTTTGTTATATGTAAACGAACCCATATTAGATGACTCGTCCTAACAAACACTTTTACGACTACATCAATAGAGTGGTTAGAACTTAGAAACATTTTCACTCAAACCAGTGATCGAAAGATCATATATGCTATAACCTCTTAACGCTGAAATATTACGAAATGGTTTATGGACATGCATACATCAAAAGTCTAACCACAGTTCGATCAAAACATAAACATCAAAATAAACACACCTTTTTAAATGCAAAAATTGCATATAATAAGAACAAGGAGTTACATACATAGGAATTTTTAATTAATATTTTGTTGGAAACCCTAATATTCATAGTTACAATTCCACACCAAAAACCGAAAATTACTTCAGGGAAAAAAAATCCCATCCCGACTAAACATTACTTTTAGTTGCTAGTTCTCTCAAAACTCCAAACATACGATTTTGAGAGGCATATACCTATGGTAAAAAAATGCATACACCTATGGTAAGATTCATCTTTAGCCATAGGTTAAGCCGCTGACGGAGCAGTCACGTAGCGACTACCTCTCTTGGAAACCACAGGTGTCCGTTTATCCAACACCATCAAAGGCATCGAGTCTCCACGGATCCTCCAGTAATCCAGAGACTCGTCGTTATAAATGTCCCACCACTTTTTCACCAACATCTTAATATCCCCCTATTCATGTTCACTTCTTTTCCAAAGTATCGCCACGGCTTTGACCCATCAGCACAATAATGGACCACTTTGACCTTTTCAAGGTCAAAGTTCTCGGGGTGACGCCACAACATCGCCAAGATCAAGTTGTATTCAGTCGGGATAGGCTTGTAAATGTCCCTAAAGAACATGTTCAAGAAATCTTGTTCCGCAAATAGTGTTGGTGGAGTTGTCTTTACCGAATCGAGGAGATCACGGTAGGTTGAGAGACTTGGCTCGAAAACAAACATGCCCGCGTTAAAGTAGAGCGCGGGTTTTGGGCCAAGTTTCTCTTCTGGCCATTGGACCTTATTGGGTGACTGTTGGCAGTACCCAATTTTGTATTGTGGACTGTTTCTCCAATTTCGCTCACAAAAACAGTCCATCACCGCGTAGAAATAGCCGTCTGGCAAGTCGAAGAGATGGTCAATATTTTCGAATACTTGTATGTCCCCATCTAAATAAATCATCTTGCTGTACTCCTCAAACTGCAAACAAAGAAGAACTCCTCAATTAGTAAGTTGTTGAAGTTAATTTACTTGAAGTATAGTAATTGGCACGTTAATAATATTTTTTCAAGTTGTTACATTTTACAATAATATTTGATCAAAATTTGGTACCTCCCATACACGCAGCTTGGAGTAATTGATGACATAATATGCCATAGCAAACTGAGTCTGGTTTTCGGGTGGGTACAAGGGTTCGATCTCCCGTATGATGCACCCTTGTGACAATAATTTCTTACGATGTTCCATTGGAACATCGGGAAGTATTGCTACCACAAGAGGGTAGACTGATTTGGCCTTACGTAAGCCCTTGGCTAGAGCGACGACACCTGCTTTCCAGTAGTCGCCATCTCCAGCCAAGAACGTGACATAGGCACGTCTAGGCAAGGTTTTCGCCTTGACTAAACCGGAATTAGTGATCATGTTGGAATCATTATTAGCAACTGGTGGAGGCGTGGGTCCATTGTTGAGTACTGTATGCTTGAATGTTTAAGTACGTGTTTTTATAAGCTGTTTGTTGGTATTATTGGAGTAGTAGTGTTAGGGTTTATATAAGAATCTGAGAAGTACGTGTTGGAGTAGTATCGGTCCAGGTCCATCTAGAGGAAGGTAAATCATTACCTAATTAACCGTTAATTAGGATACGAGAATCTTCCGAGATATGCGGTATGATTGTGGCTAAATATGAGCTTACTTGAACCGACCAAATCCAGTACCTTTTAAAAAAGTTGTTGATTCAGTTATTTATGATAATGATACGTGTCCTTCTTTCGGTTTCTTCGGTTAGAAAATTGTTAAACATTGATTTGGACAAATGAGTCATAGGGTAGCTAGGTCCTAGTGTTTACATGTAAACACCTTATGAAGGTCCTCGTACATGTTTTATAATAGAAAGTCGGCAATACATGTGTTTACCACAAGTTTTCATATATTAAATGTTATCAAAAGTGACTATTAGCATAACATAGTCAAACATCATATAATAGTACTATAACATCTGTTTGCTACTAACAAGTGTTTATTTTCATTATCATTCCCAAGCTGTTATGAATAGTTATCTTAGAAGCACACATCTTACCACCATATTTGGGAGTTTAGTGTTACTTCCATGGAGAATAACAACATGGAGAATAACAATCTGTTTTGGACAGACCCAAAAACAGCAACAATTCAAAAATACTCTCATATCCGATATGTGACAACACTGCAATCATATCGGATATAATAAGAGAGAGTTGCCGAGCAACTGGTGTGATCATTAAAGATGTTTTGTTTCAATTGCTTTATATATGTCGTCATTGTTTTAAGCGTTTGCTAAGAAAATGTTTTATTACTAATCTGGTTATAAATTTATTACTAATCTAATTCTTGTGCTTTTAATTGTCTTAAATTAAATTGTCAGTAGTTATCCAATATTAATTTTTATCCCAAATAAAATATATAGTTACCAGAGTATATATATAACATGTAGCTATAAAAAGAAAGAGAGCAAATAAAAAAATAAAGATTCGTGAGAAGTCGCCAAAAGGTTGAGAATAAGTATTTTGAAAGCTTTTTTTTTGAAATTTTTCCCTAATATAAAGGATGTTAATGAATAAAAAGTTCAGAAGAATGTTTTTTTAATTTTTATGTTTTATATGCTTTTTAATGCACAATTTTTTTAATGGACAAATTTATTAAATTTTATATGTTAGTTAAAATTTTATTGCAGATACTAAAAAGAATTTGGATGAATAAACGAATTTTTGATGCACAAAATGTCGATTTACAAAATTCTAATCTGTACATTTTTTTTATTCACAAATTATACTTTTAGAAAACTTCTCTTACAACATTTTATCCACCAACGTCTCTTATCTTATGAAAACTTTTAAGACTTTTTAAAAACTTTTTATTTTTTTAAAACATTTTTACACTTTTCACGAATATACTTTTTTTTAATTACCCTAGCTACAAATATGGTCTATTATCTAACAATAGGAGTGCTCCCCAGCTCATCATAAAAGAGAAGCTTTTTTATACCAAATTTGAGGCCGTAAGCTTTAACAATATCTTGTATAATAAGAGAAGATAAAAAAAGTGATAACAAATTCTTTGATGAGAAATTTGATGAAATATACACCACTACGCAAAACCTCTCACATAAAAGCTTCAAAGGTGTACTCTTTTAGTTTTTATGCTCCAAATTAGAAATTAAAAATACTATCATTTCTCTCTCCATATCATCCATTGTGAACGTGAAACTGTCAAGATCTTTTTCAAAAAACTATCGCTAACGTTTTAGTGATGACTCGATGCCTAAATGATGCTATTGTGTATTAATCGATGAAAGTAAGATACCAACACTATTATAATCGTCACTTCTCCCGACGACAATTTTTTAACCATAACGACGCCTTGTCGTCGGCAAGATATGATCCCGACGACATGGCATAGGCAACAGTTAGTTGTAATTGCCCCGTCCGGAGTTACTGTCCCGACGAAAAAATGATAACCATGCCGGCCACAATATGGGTCCCAGAACACTTTCTGGTCAAAGATTTTTGTGGTTGGGAATATATGGTGCCGACGACATACCATAATTCTAATCAACTTCTTAATTAGAAAAAAAAAAAAAAAAACAGGGAAAAAATCCCGACGACATGTCGTCCGTAAAAAACTAGCGGGAAAAAATCTTGCACAATTATTCTCTATTATTTACAAGCGGAGGAAGGCCAAATTTGACATAAATACATCCCAAAGACATGTCGTCGGGATCTAAGCACTAATTATAAGGATTAACCCCAATCAAACGCTAAGTGGGATAACTTTTTTATTATATATTTTCTCGACGACATGTCGTCGGTACCAAGTTGGCGGGGTTAATTCCCACCCAACTATTCGCAATTATTAAAAGGCGGGGGAAAAGTCAAATTTGACCAATATGTTGCCGACGATATGTCGTCGACATAATTTGGGCATAAAAATTTCAACGCATCGGAGGCTTGATCAAGCGAATTTTTTGACGTTTAGTGTATATTTCCGACGACATTATGTCGTCGGCAATATATGCGTAGCCTGTTCAACTTATTCTTGTAGTGCAAAACGATACATTGTGATAGGTTCTGCGACATCATGCAATTGTATAATTAATGCTTGTTACTTCAAACGTCACGTTATTGTTACCATTTGGGATGTTTATAAACTAATAAGAGTGCTCCCCAAGTCGACCTTGAGGCTTACGTTTGGTGTACGGTCGGTTTGGGATCTTAATTCTATCTATTTAATGCAACAAACTTTTGTTGAAAACCGCCACGCTTGGGACTTATTGTTCTTTTTCCCGTCATAGTAAAAGTGCGTCACCTTTGACTTGAAAACCGTCGTACTTTTGCATTTTCATTACTTTACAGCAAAAAAAAGTGGTAGAATTCTTTCCTCTTTCCATGACAATTTGAATCAACACAGTCGGAGTTTGTATGAGCAATATATGGCCAAAACAATACATGTGTGTTGGGAAACATTGAGCTCTATTATTTTCATAACGATCATTCATAATTAAAATCAAAACAAAGCAATTAAATAAAATATGCTCGGGTTGCCTCCCGAGAAGCACTTATTTTTGTTTGTGTTGCGAGCATGACTCTACCCTTATTTAACATATACAAGGGAGGTTTTCCCTACACTTAGGATTAAGTGTGGGTGATAGTAGCGATACACACCATAAGGATGGAAATATTCCACGTGAGGTGAAGGAGGTGTTTGAATTGTCAAAGGATCTACTACCTTCATCCTAAAACTACCCGGACTATATAGGTTGACGGGTGTTTCGATTCCTCTTTTGTTTCCTATATCTAAGGATGCAAAATTGAGTAAAGGTTGAGGCTTCAGATCATCAACATTAGGAAACTCCCTAGAATATATAGAAATGTTATTACTACAAGTATTCAAACCTATTTTCTTTAGTTGTGTTTGTTCCAAAGGTTCTACTTCAATTGGGGTTCCTATAGTCTTTTCTAATTCTTTCGGGTAAATCACGGGCGGTGTGTATGCCTCAAATGATGGTAGGACTTGTGGGGTACTTTGTGGCTTAGATTTTCCACCTCATCCTTCATCATATCTAGATCACCAATATGCTCATCATGCGTTTTGCTGGAATCTAACCCAAACATGTGCCTAAGTATCTCAAATCCTTCTATAGCTATTTCAAATTCGATGTCTGATTCATAAGAATATTCATCAATAACTTGATTATTATGTTCCACTTTCCTAAATGATTCCTTGAGTGTTTCTTGAGATTCAAAGTTCATTTTCTTAGAAACTAGGTCATGGTACTCATGTTCAACTAAATCCTCCTCATTTGTTTCCTTAGGTAGTGATGTAAACAAACATATCATATTATCGAACTTATGGTTCATTGCTAGGGATCTTTCCTCAAGAGTTTGACATAATTGGTCACTTTTCCTAAGCGCCTCACAAAACAAATTTGGTCCTAACAAGGGAGGTTGTTTATAAGAATTAATCCATGGTGAAGGCTCACATGATTCATAGGTGTCACTAGGGGTAGTCTGATGAAACTTTTGGCATTTTAGTGTTTCAATCCTAAGTTGTAATCTTAGAAGTCTAAGCAAAGTGTATGTATCCATTTGAAGCAAGTTGTGAACAAAAATACAAAGAAAAGATAGACTACGGGAAAGCTAACAAAGTAAAAATTAAAATCTCACTTGATAGAAATACAGCGAGTAGACCTAAACAAAATAGAAATAGAAACCTAAATTATTCCCTGGTAGCGGCGCCAAAAACTTGGTAGCGGAATTTTGCAAAAGCACAAAAGTTATACAATCCTCTTAGGCAAAACACGGGGGATTGATCATTCTCTAGGGGAATAGTGTTGTGAAGGCCGAAGTGTATGGCGAATTAGGTCTAAAGGTGATGGATGATTCTTTTTGTATTTTTATATTTTTTTAAAAATTAATCAAAATATCTCGGGGTTTGAAGAGTTTGGTTTTTAAACTTTTAATTAAACAAATACTAAACTAAAGCAATAAAAGTAAATTAATGTTCTACAAGGGAAGTGAATCGTATTTACCTATGATGTATTACTCCTTGCTAGATATCCAGTTCTATCTACTGAATTGTCACATCCTTATTTTAATTAGTGTGTTATATTACTTAACATCGGTTGTAGGGTGGTGCCGAATTTCCTAACTCTATGAATATATTTGTCTCTTTTAAAAAATCTTATTGTCAATAATCCGAAATTATGTAGTCTCGTTAAGACTTTTAATATCAACAATCTGCAATTCACGTAATAAATACAACACATAAAACAACTAGTGCAATCTAGTGAATAAAGCATTTAGTCGGATTTACAAGCTAATATACTAATGATAAAGGCTGTTTTTCTACTTCTAACACGATAAAAGTAATTAAACAAGAGACAATAGAAAGCAAGAATTATAAACTATAACCAACTAAACTCATTGAATATGCCACACTTTAATGATGAAGATACACACAAACATCAATACGAAAACAATAAGATTTAATTAGTCATTAACAAGTTTCATACAATCACAGGAAAACACTAGGTGAATTAGCTAAGCATAATCAATGAAGAACAAGCAACAATAATGATAAACGAATACTTAAATCAAATTAGAATCAAATACCCATTATGAATTTTTTATGGAATGATTAAAATCCTCTAAGTTGCTGGAAAAACACCTACCTAAACACTAGAATCAGACTTAGGTTTTAGGGCTTGTAAAATATGAAGTTATAAGGTTATATATATAGAATGATTTTCTGTTGGCAGCTATGTGACAGTGTCAACACTATAAATTGACGGTTTCACTACGCATTCTTTACCAAATCATAGATCTTCTCGTCCTTTTCACGTACTTTTTTGAACAACTCAAGTTCGAGTTCGTACGCAAAAGATATGGCTAAAATATTATCAGCTACTACGCACGCATGCTGTGATAGTCTTGATCAGCTTGTGACGGCGTCACTTGCAAGTTGTGATGCCGTCAACCTTGGTAATCTTGGTCTTGATGCCGTCAGAAGGAGGTCGTCTCCAGAGACTAGGGCTTCGCTTGGAGAATTCTGAAAACTTGATCTTCGTTAACAACAAGTGACAGCGTCTGATGACATCAAATAATCATGATATTTTAAGTGTCAATTTCCACCTATTATGCTCATTATTTGTATCATTTATATGGATATATGCTTTAATTTATTTAAGTTTCATTTCCAGGTTATAAATGAGCATAGGAACTGAAGAGACACGGAATTAGAAATGGACTTACGAAGATACACATTTTAGTATGCTAACTGAGAAGAGGTTACAGCATAGTTCCACTGTCCACTTAGGCCGCAACCAAGAATTCAAATATAAAGACCAAGTCAACGTTAACCATGGATTACGGCGTAACTATCACATTAGGTTACGCCGTAATATTCTGAAGACTTATAGATTTTTATGTCTAAGAGGGTTACGTCGTAACCACTGTATGATAGTACGGCGTAAAACGGGAACATAACGTGACTTATGATATTGACGAGATTACGACGTAACCAAAGAATGAAGATTATGGCGTATATGAAACCCTAGGTGGTTACGGCGTAAATACCCATTTTAGTTATGGCGTAAATGTCTATTTTTGGATAAGATCATGGATGATTATACTAGTTAAAGCGTAACCACAACTCGAGATTACGCCGTAGCTATGTCGGGCCTATAAATACCAACCCTAATTCCAGCATTTGACATACCCTTTGCACCACAAACCACCAGAGAACAAAGTAGGGTTCCACAAAGGAGATCTACAACATCATACAGAGCCATTTCCAAGGGAGAAATCACACGATAACATCAATAAGTTTTAGTGATTATTATTTCATTTATATTTACGATTCCATGTCTTTCACTTCCATGCAAAACATTAAATCTTGTGTTCTTATTAATATGATCGGCTAAGCACCTTTAATGCTAGCCTAGTTATGATTCCTTTCATGTCTTGATTATGTTTTCATGCTTTTATTATTGCTTCTAGTGTGTACATGCATAGTTTTTTGATAGATCCTCTAGTTTCGGTAGTTCTGAAGACCGGTTGTACTTCCTGCACTAGGAGAATTGACCATAGGACCTTAGTGTGATTGGTTGCAAGGATTGACAACCCATGTGTGCGAATTTACCATAGGATCACCCTCCGGGTTGGATGAATTTAAGAAGTTAGATGTGTGGCCTAAGTTCAGACCAGCCGAGCCACACAAAGGAACAATCTAGCATGTAGCGGCACTTAATGACTCAAACTAGTCTACTATACTTCCACTTACTACAGAGGATAATTCCTTTGGTTTCGGAATGGATTCTATGGAGATAGGCTAGGCGAATTGACCATAGGAGTCTAGTGATACTTATGCGTCACTTGAAATAATGGAAGGCTTATTAGAAAAGATAGTCATTGCTTGATAGGATGAATAATTAGGCTAGCACACTTTCTCTCTACTGCATTCAAATCAATTTAATTTCCGCTTTTTATTTCTGTTTATTAGTTTAATTAATCAATCAATCAAAACCCCCTTTAAAACGTGACATTAGACTTAAATTAGGATCCTAGCACATAGTTCTTGGGACGGCCTCGGCTTTACCGAATACTACATTACACACGACTGAGTACACTGCCCGTTAGTGCATAAGTTAGACCATAGGTAGATGAGACCATTATAAATATTAAAACCTAGTCAGAAATCCTGCATCAAGTTTTTGGCGCCGCTGCCGGGGAGCTATATTTGGATTTTTTTTTAAGTTTTTACTTTAATATTTTTTTCCTACATTTTTTCTTTTAGTTTTAGGAATCATGGAAATGGTGGACATTGATACGCTTACTCTGGAGGAGTACCTTGCTATGACTAGGGAAGAGCAAGGGCCGGGCCTTGTGAGGCTGGATATTAGAGCGGATTTCCATTTTGAGATTAAGAACCAGTTCATGAGGGAGTTACATGCAAATCCCTTTTTCAGAAACAAGACTGAAGATGCTTACGAGCATGTTGAAAATGTCTTGTACATCGTGAGCCTCTTCAACATCCCTGGTGTTTCTCACGATGCTATCATGCTCTGAGGTTTTCCAATGACACTCACTGGAGCCGCTAAAAGAAGGGTTGATAGGTTTCCCGCTGGAACCATCAACACATGGGATCTCCTTAAAAGAGTTTTTATCCAACGTTATTGCCTTCTTATAAGATGGCAAAGCAACTAGAGGATATTCATAATTTTAAACAAGAAGGTGATGAAACATTGTACCAAGCTTGGGATATGTACAATGATCTTTTCTACAGGTGTCCTATTCATGACCTTAACAATCAGCAGAATGTCAACTTATTTTACAAGGGGATTAACATCGCGACTAGACAGATGCTAGATTCCCAGGGGCCGATCCCTGGAATGACTCCTACTCTAGCCATTGAGGCTATTCAAAAATGGCTGAATACTTACAAAAGTGGCATGAAGGAGGAAGAAACAGAAGCATTAGAGGAAGTTCGGATGGTATCGCTGTTATCGCTAACTAACTTGAAAGTCTTGGCAGGGATATGAAAAAGCTGAAGGAAAATGTGGATGTTATTCAAGTAGGATGCGACACTTGCAAGGGAGCTCATCTAGCCAAGGACTGCCCCATCAATGATGAAAAAATCAAAGAGGTCAAATACGGTGAAGGAAGATATTAGGAATTAAAACACTTAGCAGTTTGTACTGCTTAAGATTACACTAATAGTACTAACTGAGTTAGTACTGCCAGAGGAAGCTTTGTACTGCTGAGTCTGAAGAATGAAGATTTATACTACTATGATGGAAAACATGTAAAGTTACTTTATATGTATAGAAGATATTTAGCATATATATTATATAGTTAGATTTATACGAATATTCTGCATGTTTAGAATATTGATAGTTATCTTGTATAGGACTCCTTATGCCTATAAAAGGAGATCCTAGGTTAAGGTGTTAGATATATATATTTGTTGTTGAAACTAGCAGACCTTGATAGATCTTGAGCTCGTGGATCGTTAGCTATGCCTATGTAATCACAAGCACAGTAAAAGACAATCTCTACAACCTGTATTAAGTAGCGGAATTACAAACACAAGTAACACAAATAACTAAGAACTCTGTGATCCTCTATGGATCTTTATATTAATAAAAACTTTGTTTTTCCAATCGATACATTACTCATACTATTGTGTTCCTTTTATAGACAAGGAACCCTAAACAAAACCCTAAACCGTTTCCCAAGAAACGTATAAACATAAAACTAAATAAGATATACACAATCACTTCCTAATAAAGCTCATGTATATCCAAACTAAATATACTAAACACGGAATAATAACTTCCGCAGAAACAAACTAATAACTATAAAGCTTCAGCAGAATTATGTCTTCGGTAGAATCCATACACTTCAGCAGAATCCCTTCAGCAGTAACCATACTTCACATAATTCCTAACAATCCTCCCCTAAACTGGAATTTGACTTGGTTAAGTTCCAGTTTCTTGATAGATCTTTAACTAGACAGCACCAGAGGATTGTTCACGAACATCAACAGCAAAGAATCAAAATAATAACATCTCTTTGATGAATAAACTCTGAAACTCCATATCTTTGCAGCAATAAATGATAACATGTACATCAAAACATATTAGTTTCAAACTATTCTCATCACATCCAGGTGTGTTAACTCCTGTGATAGGTGAATCATTGAAAATAATGGATTTGATGTCTCTTTACCAATAGCCATCACTACTGGAGTAGCCAAATGTTTAAGTTCGAAAACTATGGTACACTGATAACTATCTGATTTATTGGCAAATCAGAAACCATATAAACGGATTTGATATGTCTTTACCTATAGCCGTTTGCTCAGGACTAGTCAATTCTTAGAATTGGTGAATTGAGAACCAAATATGGTAGTCCAATGCCTTTACCACAAGCCATATACCTGTGGGCTAGTCAATTCTTGGATTCCAAAAAGGAACAACCCATGGTGAATTGATGACCATAACCCTCAGCAATTAAGCATGGGTGGTTGCAGTCCCTATGATTTTGAGCAAACCATTACAGCTATCAACAGATTTGATGTGTCTTTACCAAAGTTGTACCCCTTGGACTAGCTAACTCTTTGACATACACAAGGTATATCTGGTGAGTCAATAACCATAAATAATATACAACAAACCTGCAATAAAAGTTAGACAAACTAAATTATTTATTTTTTTTTAACTAAAAAATAAATAAAACAAATATTACAAAAGATACAAAATACCACAATCAAAATGAACCTTTATGTTGTAGAAGCTGATTTTGAATCAATCCAACATATTGTGTTGCATGAAGGTCATCATTGCCAACTGGATTAGGAGGTACTTCCAACTTCTGTCTTAGCATTCTTTCCATTAATTGAACATACAAAGGATAAGTCTTATCCGAGAACATACCCAAAATCATACCACATTGTGTTTGAACCACATGAACACATGGCAGAGGATAAAACCTCCAACTCTCAATCTCCCACTTATGTGAATTCTGCCAAATAAAATACCCTTTACCCTCTGGAGAATGAGAATCAAACAAGACTTGAAGATCACCCAATAAATATAAACCAGAACCCTGAGGTTTATGAATAGTATAATGCTGAGTGACATGTTCATACAACATCCTCAAATCATGTCTATCCACCAAAGAAAAGATTTCCTTCAAGAAGTTGAACTGTATAGTAGAATTATCCAGTCGATAAACAGTATTAAGCTTCCCAACTGTCCAATTGATCAATACAGAATGTGCTCCTTCAGGAAAAACATCAATAGTTCCTTCCTTAATAAAAGTTGACTCATCAGCCTTGATATCTAAAGAAATACTCTTGGAAAGATGTTTCCTAGCTAGTCTCACAGATCTCCTTAAGGAACTAAGTTTCCTTTTAGCCATCCTTTTCTTCCTCCTACCAGATGTATTCAATCCCAGAGATAATCCTTTCTCAGAATCTTCAAGAACATTTTCAGCTTGAGTAGAAGAAGCAGAAGTAGATATATTTGGAACACCATCACGTAAGGAATTCATTCTGTCAAGCATCTCTCTGGCTTTCTTAGCTTTAGCAACCTTTAGATCATCTTGCTTACTCAAGTCAGCTCCCAAATTATCAACAGATGCATCACAAGGCAATGCTTCAGGAGCAACAATAGAAGGTTCAGCAGAAACAACCTTATCAGTGGAAGGATTGACTTCAGAAGTTGTTTCAGTAGTAACAGCTGGAGATATCACTTGAGGTAAAACATCATCAAAATTATCCACAATATCAACTGTTTTAGGTCTCTTTGCTTTAGGAACATCAGACATATTAGCAATTCTTTCCAATGTAGAAGAAGAAGTAGAACCTGATGAAGAAAACTTCATAATCATATTATACTTTCTAATCAAAGCATCATCAGATAAAGCACAGATTTGCTTCATAGACATGCCAGAATTATAAATAGTAGAACTATGATTCTTCACAACCCTCCTCATATGAGCCCCCTTCTGAGCTACAGTCATTGGTTTTTCCCTTTTTGCTTTATGTCTTTGAGCAACAATAGCTCTCCTCTTTGCAATTGCGTCTTGCTTCATTTGTTGTCCCCGAGCCATCATTATAGCCACAAAATTATCACTACCAAAATCTGCACCTAATATACTCTGAGCAAGTGTAGGATTAGAAACTACTTGTTGAGTATAAACATCCCAATGTGCAGGAGGCATCTGAATACGTAATTCATCCAGTTCCCTTTGTCTCTTAGGAGACAAAACTGAAGTAGACTGAGCTGCTAGCTGTTTAGCCAATTCCTCACTTTTCTTGTTCTGTGCACACTCATCTAACATTCTTTCTTGTTCTTTCAACTCCTGTTCACTTAACAGATCTGAACTTATTACTTCATCAATCACTGATTCCTTCCCTTTATCAGTAGTCTCCTCAGCAGAACAGACTTGATGAATATCCATAGAAGGAACTTCAGATGAAACATCCATATGAGCATCAAAAGAAACAAGTTGAGAAAGATCCTTAACAGGTGTAGAAAAGATTTCAGTATTAGAATCCAAATAAAAATTTCTTCCAGCAAGAAACACAGTATTATCATCTGCTGAAGGTTGAGAACTTAGTTGTTCTTGGACAAAATAAGCTTGACCATGGTCAGTAGCAACATCCTCCATTTGAACATCAGCAGATACTACATCAACACTTGGTTCCTTAGAGACTTCAGTGGATTCCTTATGCATATATTGTCTGTTCCGTTTACTAGTGTATCGAATAGGTTCCTTTTTATTTGAAGACTTAGCAGCAATAGGAGAAGAAACAGGAGTTGTTAGAGCTGCATCAACCAAGATTCCTAGTGATGCAAGCTGAGGCTCTTCATGCTCCTCATCAGAAGAAACCAAAACTCTCCTTTTGCCCCTATTATCAAGTTGTTCTTCCAAGCTCTTAACTTTATTCTGCAACACCACAATCTGATCACCAAGAGTAGACTTGGTCTCTGTAAGCTCCTTCTTGAGATCAGCAACTTCTGCCACATATCTGTTCACTAGAGCATATACATATGTCAGTGTAATAAGGTCCTCAGCTCCACCAGCTGATTGCTCAGTGGTAATGGGAGCTTCATTGGGCCTTTCAGGAGAAATATAAACATGCTCAAAATTAGGAAATCCTTCATCAAATTGATTCCTAATAGGACTAGGTGTGGGCAGTCTATCAGATTCATGTACAACCTCATCAATAGAATCTTGAGTAGGTGGTGGACTAGGACTAGGTCTAGGTGAAGGTATAGGTGAAGGTAGGTCAGGAGAAACATTAGATGCTTCAGCAATATTAGAAGGGCCCTCATCAATGGCAACTGAAGGATTACCATCAGCAGTAACATCGGTAGAAGGTAGATTAACATCATTATCCTCATCAGCAGCCTCATTCCCCTGAGGTAACATAGCTGCCAGTAAAGGATAATGTGTCCCCTCAAACTTAGTTCTCATTGAAGCAAACAACTTAGAAGTTAAAGCTCCTATGGGATAAAAGGCTTGGGTTTGGGTAGTAACTTCTAAGATCATTTGTAAAAACCTAGGGTACATAAAAAACTTGGTCTTTTTCCTAGTTATATTCTCAACCATATTATCGAAAATAAACTTAGAAAAATTATAAGTTAAACCCTGAGATAAACATATAATACCACATCCCAATTGAGTAGAAAACTGATCCCATCCTCCTGATTTATTGCTTAAACTCTGAAGCAATGTATGAACCAAAAACCTCCACACAGGACAAAGCTGATTCTTTAACCACATGTCAATCCTTGTACCTTGATATCCAATTGCTCTTAGCCCATCAAGTACCACAGCAGCATTAGAATGATAAACCCCATTCTGATCATCCAAATGAAGTTGACTTCTAATCCGCTCCTCTGTCACCACATACTCTGTTCCGTCAATCATTGCAACAATCTCTGTATCACTCCTTTTCGTAGCCGATGCCCAAAATTGAGTAACCAACGATTCATATATTGCATTCGGAGAATGTGTTAGAGCATACTGAATCTTTGATCTCTGTAAGAATTCAACCATCGGTCTATACAACTCGTCACCCTTAGCTGTTCCCAGAAAAGCGACTTTATTATGATCATGCTTGAATTGAAGCGCCATGAGAAATATCGTAAGGTAGGGTTAAGATTCACACAAGTGGAAGTGTTTTGAATATGTGCAACAAGAGAATCGTTTAATTTGAGACGAAGATATGCGAATAAAGAATAAGTAGTAGTTTCTCAATTTCGGTCAATGGTTGACCAATGCTGATGTGTACTGCTACTTTTACCCAATTTAACTTTCAACTTCGGTAGAAACACAAACCATTCTGCTGAAGAATACCAATCAACAGAAATAGATCACGTATTCAAGAAGCTTCAGTAAATATCTTTTTACTGTTTCAACTATACGCATTAAATCTCATCAAGTTTAGAAACTGTCTATAAAACAATCCCAATGCACACATAACTCTTCATCAAAAACCCCCAAATATCATCACAAACCCTAATTTCATCAATGCTCCAAAATTAATCACAATCAACCATGAGTAGTTCCACCCCTATCACTCTTTCATCAGATGACAATGAATCCTCCATAAGCAGTCTTGAGAGGTGGAAGAAGAACTATTTGTCAAGCAATCCAGGCGATGGTGAAGACAACTCATCCATAAGTTCTTATGTATCACCTTATGAAGACTCAGATGAGGAAGCAACTTCAAAGAGAGTGAATGAGCCTCCCCTTGCTGTTGTGAATGTGCCATCCCTTGCTGTTGATGATTCTGATGACTTCTGTAAGAAGAGAACATCTTACTCCCAACCTCCAGCACCTCAGCCTCAACGAAGGCCACGTGCCAGGAATCCACCACTCCCTAAAGATAGAGAGGTGGTTCTCGGTCTTTCTGCACCAGGTTTTGGTGCATCAACACACATCGTATAGAGGAAATGCTTAAAGATGGTAGATTGATTGCATTTTGGTTGAAATCAATAGATGAAGCACAAAGGACATATTATTTTTCTTCATCATCATGATTTGCATCAATCCATCCTTTCCATTTTGATCTTTAGCATCCTCACCATAGTAGTTATGCATCTCCAGCCATCGAGATAGAATGAATGGATGGTTATGCAAGACTTCACAAATGCATATCCAACATCTAGTGTGAAAGATGTGAGCGATCATGCATATCCAACATTATGTTAGATGTTGGAATAGATGATACGTACTAGATTAGGATTAGTAGATCATGTATTTGCATTTGATGTTGATTGTACTTTGTAAGCTGTAAGCTGTAAGCTGTAAACTGTTTCTCTTGAATGAATGAACAATTTGCTTCAGTACTTCTCTTCAGTAGAAACAAATAGCTCACTTCAGCACTTTGAATTCAGTAGAAACAAGCTTTAGAGCTTTCTTGACCATTTTCAAATAATAACCATGGTAAATTCCAACTTGAATAACCAATCTGCAAAACAGAACAAACACAGAGAAACACACAAACTAACAAAGAAAAACAAACTAAGATAACATTAGCTGGTTAGTGTTAGTGAAAAGCAAACAAATATACAAAATTACATAATAACATGCAAAGTGTACACAAATCCTCCCCTGAGGCCTATGCCTCCCCTTAAACTTTGCAGTTAAGGGTTAAGCATACCGATATGGACCACAAGGTGTTGAAAACTTGGTCCATCAAAAGCCTTTGTTAACAAATCTGCCACATTATTATCAGTATGAATTTTAACCACTTTTATCAAATGTTTATCATATGCATCTCTTATAAAGTGGTGCCTGATTTCAATATGTTTTGTTCTACTGTGAAAAACTGGATTTTTAACAATACATATGGTACTTTGATTATCAATAAAAATTGTTGTGTTCATGAAATTGTACCCATAATCCAACAATTGATTTTGAATCCAAAGAACCTGTCCACAGCAATTAGCAGCAGCAACGTACTCTGCTTCAGTAGATGAGGTAGCCACAATAGTCTGTTTCTTGGATTGCCAAGAAATCAATCTCTTTCCAAGGAATTGGCAACCTCCAGTGGTGGACCTCCTATCCAGATTTGCACCAGCATAGTCACTATCACTATAAGCTTCCAACTTAAAAGGAGACTCTTTTGGGTACCAAAGGCCTAGATGAGGTTGGCCTTTGAGATACTTAAAGATCTTCTTAACAGCATTGAGATGGGAAGTACGTGGAGTAACTTGATGTCTCGAACAAACACTCACAGCAAAAGTAATATCAGGCCTTGAAGCTGTTAAATACATCAAAGAACCAATCATAGACCTGTATAAATGAACATTCACAGGTGGATCTGCTTCATTATTGGTCTTTGTCTTAGGCGCTTCATAAGGTGTAGTGGCAGTCCTTACACTTTCCATGCCAAACTTTTTCAAGATGTCCCTCACATATTTGTCCTGACTGATAAAGATACCATCAGGTTTCTGCTGAACTTGGAGACCCAAAAAGAAAGTCAACTCCCCCATAGCACTCATCTGAAACTCTCCCTTCATAAGCTCCTCAAACTCCCTGCACCAAGCTTCTTTTGTGGATCCAAAAATAATGTCATCCACATACACTTGCACAAGAATAATGTCTGTGGAATTCTTCTTAAGGAAAAGTGTCTTATCAATTGCACCTCGTCTATAGCCATGCTTCAGCAGAAATGATGAAAGCCTAGCATACCAGGCTCTGGGTGCCTGATGAAGTCCATAGAGAGCTTTGACTACTTTGTAAACATGATTAGGGTGATCTGGGTCTTCAAATCCTTTAGGTTGAGTGACATAAACCTCCTCTTCTATTTCTCCATATAGGAAAGCACCTTTAACATCCATTTGATATACCATAAAACCCATGTAGGAGGCATAAGCCAAAAATATCCAAATGGCTTCAACTCTAGCCACAGGTGCAAACACCTCATCATAGTCAACTCCCTCCTCTTGGTGATAACCCTGAGCAACTAATCTAGCTTTGTTTTTTATCACAACACCTCTTGCATCTCTCTTATTTTTCAAAATCCATTTGGTCCCAATTGCATACTTGCCATCAGGTAGTGGTACCAAGATCCAAACCTGCTGATTTTGAAATTGTTGCATTTCATCCTGCATTGCTTCAAGCCAACTGGAATCTTCAAGGGCTTGAGTAACACTGGTTGGTTCCATTTGAGAGAGAAAACAGGCAAACAGACAATGTTCATAGTCTGTATGATTGTCTCTTTGTTGATTGGAGACATAAGAGATAAATGCCACTTGACCATATTTAGAACTTGTCACAGTGCCCCTAGTTCTAACAGGTGCATTAGGATCACCAATAATATTGGACTGTGGATGAGCATTGTTGATCCTTTTAGTAGCAGTAGTGTTGACATCAATGGAGGAATCAAGATTAGTCACTGTAGGTTCAAAGTTAGTATCATAGGAAGGTGAGGTGAAGATGCCTGCTTTTGGTTGATGATGACCAAGATCAGAAGGTCTTGGAAAACGTGTATAAGGTTCTCCAAGGTCTGTTGACTCTCTAGTAGAAATAGGAGTAGAAACAGCATGTCCTTCAGCAGATTTGGAGATGATAGGAGAAACAGGATCACTTTCAGCAGAATGATTGTTTCCACTGATGGTTTCACTTGCACTCTCCTCAGCATTTCTCTCAGCCTCTAGGTTAGCTGCATACTCCTGTTTCTTTAACCTAGCAAGGTCTTCAGCATATTGTGAATCATCATCACTCATATCAGCACCATCTTTAGAAGAATTTCCTGCAAAATTGTTGGTGGAGAAAGAATGCACAGTAATAGGTTGTTCACCATCTTCGAGCTCACTGTCAGAATCAGCATCCAATGTACCTTCATTGTTAGTAGGAGACTCTTGAGAACCTGCATTTTGGTTAGCCATATGTCTAGAATAACCCAAGTAATCAGTTAAGTAATCAAGGTCAAAGGACCACACATGACCCTGTCCTTGAACATTAGGCTTATCTTCAAGATATCTCAGGTTCAAAGTCTCCTCTATCTTCCTAGCAGACAAGTTGTACACTCTGTAAGCTTTACTGTGAGCTGAATAGCCCACAATATAACCATCATCAGCCTTCTCATCAAATTTACCAAGTGGATCACTAGTATTAAGAATTGTCACTTGACAGCCAAAAGGTTTGAGGTAATGGATAGCAGGAACTTTCCCAAACAAAAGTTCATATGGTGTTTTGAGATGAGGTCTAGTAATGGATACCCTGTTCAACACATAACAAGCTGTGCCAACAGCTTCAGTCCAAAACATAATGGGTAACTTAGAGTCTGCTAGCATAGATCTTGCAGCCTCTATCAAGGTCCTATTTTTCCTTTCAGCCACCCCATTTTGTTGTGGGGTTCTTGGAGTGCTATAGTCCCTTTTAATACCTTTAGACCTGCAGAGTTCTATAAGTACAACATTCTTGAACTCTATCCCATTATCACACCTGATTCCTTTAACCTTCTTGTTTAACTGATTTTCCACAAGGGTGATGAAGTCTTTCAGCACTTGAGATGTTTCATCTTTAGTCCTCAGAAAGAATACCTAACAAAATCTACTATAGCCATCAGTGATAACCAAACAAAAATACTTGTGATCTATGCTTCTTATTTGAGTTGGACCAAAAAGATCCATATGAAGCAGCTGAAGAGGTTCAGAAATGATGCTCACAGCAGTAACAGCTTTGAATGAGGCTCTGTGTTGCTTTCCTTTGTTGCAGGCAACACAATTATGATCATTAGTGAAAACTTTGGAGGGAAGACCTTCAACAAGACTCAGTTTAGAGAGCTGGTTTATGGTCTTGAAGTTCACATGAGCCATCCTCCTATGCCATTTGGTAGACTCATCCAGGGATGCTTTGGCCACCAAACAAGTTAAGTCACCTTCTGGTTTAACATCGGTTAAGTTGAATGTATAAAGATTGTGATTTCGAGGAACTCTCAGCAGAATTGAGGTTTCTTCTGGGAGTTTGAAGTCTTTAGACAGCACAAGACATTCATCCTCTGAGAAGAGTACTTTGTTCTTGGTGTCACAGATTTGTGAGACTGAGAACAAGTTGAAGTGTTGGAGTTCCTTGACAAAGTATACATTCTCAAAATCCAGTTGAGGTGTTTTGATGGTCCCTTTTCCAGTAATTCTCCCATCACTTCCACCAAAGGTCACATTGCCTCCTTCTTCAATAGGTACAAAGTTATGCATCAAATCCCTGTTTCCAGACATACTCCTTGAACAACCACTGTCAACAATTCCAATATCCTTATGCTTAAGGGGATGATCCTACAACAACAACAAAAAATATACAAACTATTAGTACACTATGGAGGCTCAAGTCATTGCTGACTTGAACCTGCCTTGTGGATCATTTGATTTATGCCAAGCAGATGTAAAAGATCCACTATTGTTCTTGGGTTTCCATTGATATTTAGGTCGCTGAGGACTTGACAACAGTATCCCTATACCCGTTCCCAGCATTCATAGAGTCAACATATCCAGGCCAAAAACCATTATTAAAATATGAACTTGTTGGTTGCACATATGGTTTAGCAAAAGATCTTCTCCAAGTAAAAGGAGAATCAGTATAAGATGCTTGTGGAACATAAGGTGGTATAGCATTAACATTGGTCCACATTGGTCTAGATGTCCTAGAATCACCACACCTACTCATTCTATGCTCATGATAATCACAATCCTTAATTAAATGAAATTTACTTCCACACACAAAACATGTCTTCTGTTTAGAAGATTTATTCAAACCAAAAGATGTTCTATTACAAGCAGAAGTATTCAAACCAAAACCATGAAAAGAATTGTTTTTAACAGAATTATTATGCAAAGAATTAGAAAACAGGTCTTCAGAGGGAACTGTCTTGGAAGTTGATTCCTTGGCAGCAACTCTGACATGCTTATAGGTAGTCTTGGGTGCAGGTAGGGGTGAAGACTTGGGAAGGTCAAACTTGGGAAGGTCAGACTTGTCATTTGAATCACACTCTGTGGACCCTTGCTCGGAGGACTTGTCACTGTTAACACAAGAGACAAAGTCATTAGAAGATGTTTCAGGGTCTGGCAAGTCTTTTGATTTTTTGCCATATAGATGGTGTGATCCATCAAAGTCAGTAGAAATAGAAAGGTCAATTGGCATGTGCTCACCTCTAATAGGTCCACGTACAACATGTAGGTCACCTTCTTTGACAAAGTTAGCTAAGCCTGCTGGTGAATATTTACGCCCATCATTCCTAGCTTCTAGCCCTACATACTTTTGAAAACCTAAACCTATTGTAGAAGTCACAGATTGACTACCATATATGAGACTGGCTAGTTTGTTCCCATTCATTTGCCATTCATTATTCCTAGCTACCTCTTCATCTAGTTTCTTTTTCAATTCTAGATTCTCTGACTCTACATCTGCTCTTAACTTCTCAGATTTTTTTAACTCATTATTAGAACATTCAAGATCACTCTCTAATATCCTAATTTTTTCATCATATGCTATTTGATTCTTCTGAAACCAAACCTTTTGTCTTTCTAATATTTTTAAAGCATGTTTATAAGCATCAACCTCAACATAGCATTCATTATATTTAGGTTTCAAAGTATCATAAGCTTCTTTGAGTTCATTATAACGCTCACTACAACCAAACACACAGTTTTGTACCTGAGAGATGCCCATCAAAGAAATCTGATCATGCCTATCCTCTGAAGTACAACTTGCAAACAACCCAGTATTGACACCACCAAGACCATCATCATTCTTCTGCTCATGTTGCGTCCAGTCCACAGTTTTATCAAGAGTAACCAAAGCTGCTGAGTTCTTTCCAGCATCCCTTTGATTCTGCTGATAGGAAGAGTAATTCACCTCATCACCAGCTTTCCTGTCCTTGCACTCTCTGGAAAAGTGACCCATTTGATGACATGTAAAGCACTTGACCTTCTTTTTGTCAAACCTAGCTGGATCTCTTCCCTGAAAGCCGAACTTCCTTCCAGCCTTTCTTTCAAATTTCTTGATGTCCATAGAAAGCATGGCCACCTGCCATTTTAACTTCATCTCTTCCATCTCCAATGGATCCACCTGATCGAAATCCTCATATGCAAGTTGCTGCTGAGGATCATAATCAGCAAAGAAGGATCCAAGTACATCTTCCATTACCCCACTAGTTTTTGAGAACTAGATGAAGCGGTAGTATAAGAAGAGGATGAGTAATACTCTGTTGGATTTGGAGCATGGATCATCTTTGGGGTAGATGCCCCAACAAAGGCTGTGTGACTAGTAGTGGATGATGACCGAAAAGGACTTCTTACATCATGTTCAAGAGCTTTAAGTTTGTTGTACAACTCATCAAAAGTAAGCATATCCAAACCACCTTTAGCTTTTAAAGCAATGCTTACTTGTAGCCAGGATGAAGGTAATGACCTCAAGAACTTAGAATTACAATCATCATTATCTGGCTTTGCCTGTAGTTGACTTAACTGACTTAAGATCTTGTGAAACTTGTCGTAGCCCTTGTGAATTCCTTCCTCTTCAGAGATTTGAAAGTCTTGAAACTGTTGTCGCAGCATGGACTTTCTCAATCTCCTGGACTCCTCATTCCTTCCGAACTTAGCCTTGATCGCCAACCATATATCCCTAGCATCTCCCATATAATGAAAATCACTCAAGTGATCTTGAGGTATCGCCTGAAGGAGTATAGTTCTCACCTTGTGCTCTCTTTGAACTGCCAGGATCTCATCAGCAGATTTTGGAGGAGCAATGACAACAGTACCATCAGGATCAGTTGTTGTCCTTTTTAAGTTGTTTCCCTTCTGCACGATTGACCAGAGATTCCAATCAATGTTGGAAATCTAGTTTTGCATCTGCATGGCCCATAGGTCATACTCTTCTCTCTTCAAGTATGGGAATTTAGCATTGCTGTTGGATAGACTAAGCTGTTGTAGGGAGGCACCGTTATTGTTGTTGGCAAATTCAACATCGTCAAAAACTCCAGACATGGTGAAGAATGTAGTGATTGTAAGGATAAAACCAAAGAACTGTTCTTAGTATCGTAGAGACTCTCACGAGGCTCTGATACCACTTGTTGAAACTAGCAGACCTTGATAGATCTTGAGCTCGTGGATCGTTAGCTATGCCTATGTAATCACAAGCACAGTAAAAGACAATCTCTACAACCTGTATTAAGTAGCGGAATTACAAACACAAGTAATACAAATAACTAAGAACTTTGTGATCCTCTATGGATCTTTATATTAATAAAAACTTTGTTTTTCCAATCGGTACATTACTCATACTATTGTGTTCCTTTTATAGACAAGGAACCCTAAACAAAACCCTAAACCGTTTCCCAAGAAACGTATAAACATAAAACTAAATAAGATATACACAATCACTTCCTAATAAAGCTCATGTATATCCAAACTAAATATACTAAACACGGAATAATAACTTCCACAGAAACAAACTAATAACTATAAAGCTTCAGCAGAATTATGTCTTCGGTAGAATCCATACACTTCAGCAGAATCCCTTCAGCAGTAACCATACTTCACATAATTCCTAACATTTGCATATGTTTTGCTTCAAGGTTGTAAACCCTAGTGGTAGTCAGATCACTCGTATTATTTGCTTAATAATATTGAAGCATTTGGTGAAACAATTTGTTTTAGTATTACTGTTACATTCTTCATACATTGTTGATATTATTCTAAGTATCAAGTAGTAGATTTTGCATACTATTTGGTAATACTCAAAGTATCCTAGCATGAGGATCAGATGTGTTTTAGATCCTCACAAATGGTATTAGAGCCAAAGTCTGATACTTTGATTTAGAAGATTCAAACCAGAAGAATTCTTTATTCCCTATAAAGAAGATGACATGGAGATAACTTAAACTTCTACTAAGTTGCCAATGCTAAAGCAGAATGACTATGAGATGTGGAGGCTCAGAATTGAGCAATACTTTCAAATGCAAGATTAATCTCTATGGGAAATCATAGAGAATGGCAACTCTTTCAAACATCAAATCACTGAATAAACTGTTGATGGTGTCAAAACTCAAACGATCAACAATATTCCTGTTATTGTAGAAGAGAAGCTTCAGAAGAAGAATGATCTCAAGGCTAGGAGTATGTTGTTGATGGCTATTCCTAATGAGCACCTGTTGACTTTCAGCAAGTGCAAGGATACTAAATCCTTGTTTGAAGCCATAACTGCAAGGTTAGGTGGTAATGAAGCCACCAAAAAGACTCAGATGACATTGCTGAAGCAGAGTTATGAGAACTTTAGTGCTCAAAGTTCAAAATCTCTGGATTCAATCTAGAACAGGCTCTAGAAAATTATAGGAAAATTGGGTGTTTTGGATGTCAATATTGAGCAGGAAGATCTGAATTCAAAATTCTTAAGGAGTTTGCTTGCTGAATGGAATACTCATGTAGTGGTCTAGAGAAACAAGCCAGATATTGATACCATGCATTTTGATGATTGATAAGGATTTAAAACATACGTTTTTAGGGTGTCATTTAAGCCCTAAATCGATACATTTTATATCCGTTACTGCTTAAAAATGTTCTTTTTCACTTTTTAGGTCTTTTGGAAGCAAAATGCTGGAATCAAGCATATTTAGATGAAAAGGAGCGAAAACATGAAGAAAACGACAAAGTCAAGATTTTTAGGCTGTTTTGCAAGCCTGACGGCGTCCCAACCCATAGGGAAACACCGTCGCTTACAAGATTTTCTAAAAAGTCTCAAGTAACGGCTCAGGTCACTTTTTGGTTTTACAACATGACGACGCCACACCTTATTTCAGGAGGGCGTTGCCCATTATTTTACACCAGACGACCAAGACTCATTCCAAGACGACGTCCTTATTGAAGCCAGACGGCGCCATACTTCTTCAACTGACGTCGTCCCAATGATGACTTGTCCCAAACGAAACCCTAATGATGGCGACCAGACGGCGTCACCATCAATGCGCATGTGTATATCTATATATAGTCTTCGAATTTTCTGTATTTTAGGTGTAATATTTTGGAGAGCAAACCTTAGTTCGTTCATAGTCTGACTTGGGCAGTATTTTAGGGTTCCAAACCCTTCCTTACACTCAAAGATAAGTTTGTTAATCCAATCTATCACCATGTTTATTCTATGCTCAATTGTTTGTTTGTGTTCATGCTTATCTATCATGCGTAGGTATATTATTATTGTGTTTGCTTAGATCTATGAAACCTAGTTGTTGATTATTGTTAGGTTGTCTCTTGTTTTAATTGGTAGACGCTAGAGTAAGAAAAACTGGCTTCTTCTTTAATTGTTGCGAGCTTGAACGTCCTAAATAGTAAAAAGCTTGAGAGTGCACTTGAGCCATCGTTGTGTTTATTGCGTGATTGTAGCTTTAGGATAACAAATATTCGGGGGAGATAATACGGTACTTGGCAATCCCGGATAGTCTAGAAGAGAGTTACAATTCATAGAAATAGGGAATTAGGCACCCTCTATGACTAACACGAAATACAATGCACCAATTAGAATGAGGATGTGACAATTCAACCAACCAATAAGAGATAGCTAGGGAGTAAGAAAATCTAAGTAATCACGCTTTTAATTATCATAAGAACACAATCAATCAGTCCATAGATTTTCTTCTTTTCATTAGTTAATTAGTTTTTAGTTTAAAGTATTAGTAGTTAAAATTGGTAGAATTACCACCCCCACTCCTAAACCCCGAGATTTTTACTTGTTTTCTAAAAAATATAAAAAAGGCTAAAAAGAATCACCCTTGACCCTACCTTCTCGTCATACATCTCTACTAGCATCTCTATTCCCCTAGAGAACGATCAACCCCCTAGATTACCCAAACTACACTGCAACGATTAGGTACACTGCTTAGAGGGTTGTAAAGCTTGCTCGTAGAAAAGGAAGTTGATATGCTATTTCATCATGCTTTTAATATTTATAAAACTGAGATAAACTAGGATAAACACATATTAACGGGCAGAGAACCCGATTAGATGAAGTAAAGCCTTAGGTAAATCCGAGTGTCATCTTAAGAGAGCTGTGACCTTGAAAGAACTAAGATGTTTAGAAGTAACATAATTTGATAATGATATGATAAGGTAGATATAATTATTCTAATTACACAGTCATAAGAGTTAAGGATAAAGAGATAGAAAAGTGAAGCTTAACCAAGATTATAGATATGAATTTATTCTCAATATTAAGGTTCAATATAGTGGTTAAATATAGCCAGACTCCTTTGGTCAATTTGTCATAGCCTATGATTCTTAGATCTCTCACCCAGATGAACAGGTCATCTGGGATCATCCAGTAACCTAATAGCAGTCATTAAGAGCCAAATCTACTAGATCTAGTCTATGGAAACCCGGCCGTTAGGAACTTAGGTTTCCCCTATCTTCTTAAATACCTCCACTTGATAGGTGATCATTTGGTCAGTTCGCACACGAAGAACAGTTGTACTATAGCCAATTCCTTCCATACTTCGCAACCTATTGGGATGAGGTCAGTTGGTCAATTCTCCCAACCTTTTAGATACTAACAAGCTTATAATATTACCGAGACTAGCGTTCTATGATAAGACTAAGTAGATGTTTATAAAGAAATAAAGAGAAGTTCAATATCATAAATGTAAACTTGAATTAATAACATGAATTCATAATATAATCTCTAGAAAAATATAAAAAGGATCCGAACTCGAATACAAAGGAAATCGTAGACGAGAACTTCGTTGTTCATGCTCCTAAGCCATAATTCTTTTTCTGTGTTTGATCTCCCCGAACCCTAGAATAGTTTGTGAAAGGATAGATGATTAAAAATGATTAAAAATGATGAAATCTTCGACTATTTATAGGCCTGAATCCTAGCTACGGTGTAACACTTATTAACTAGTTACGCCGTAGCTCTTTATAACTTGATGCTTATCCGAATTTACGGCGAAATCTGAGATGATGGTTACGCCGTAGTATTTGTAAAGTTGATGTTTATCCATGGTTACGACGTAACCTGAGCTGATGGTTACGCCGTATTCTTCATAAAATGGTCATATCATGATCTGTAGTCTTGTTACAGCGTAACTCCACTTCTTTGTTACACCGTATTCTTCATGAAAGTGATTACGGCGTAACTTCATCACTTAGTTAAGCCGTGGTCTTCAGTAAATGTGAGAGAAAACCATCCTTGAGCTCATAAATGTCCAAATACCACTTCTTCATAGTAAATAGTTCCTGAAATGAAGTAAGAAGGAATAAGGATGATTCTAATAGCATTTTAAACATAATATGTCGATAAAAGGGAAAATTAACACTTAGAATATCAGGATAATTTGATGTTATCAAATATCCCCCCACTTGAACTCTACTTGCCCTCAAGTAGACTTTTAGATTGTAAAAATAATACATCCATAGAACAAACCAAGAAATGTGCAGTTAAGAGTTCATACTAGAATAATTATAAGAGCCGAACACCTCACGAAATGGGGACGAAAACACTCTCACGCTCATCCTAATCTAAGTGTTTAATTTCGGGCTAGCAGGAAATGAATTTGTTCAAGAAGCATATCTGAATCTCCAGGAATCTCTCAAACAAAGAACTGATGATCACGTGGTCCTGGAGGAAACAAACAATTCATCTGAAACCCTTTCTTCGCTGAAAAACCTTGATACTGGTTTCTCCTATGGTAACCAATTCCTAGATGACAAACCGTCGGATACTGAAGCTGATAAATCAAAGGAAGAAAAGGAAGTTGTATCTATGTTTTCTGTCATCATTCAACAGGATACTTCTACCATTCCACCAACGACGGTTTCCACACCAACTCCCTCCGTAACCGCACCATCAACCGCACTTCCACCACCCGTGACAACCGTAGCGACTACAACAACCATCTCCATAACCATCATAGATACAATTGAAACAACAACACCACCACCATCACCACCCACAAGCAAAACCGTCGAACAAGGAGCATGAATCCCATAAGCAACTTTACGACGCTCTTCAGAATTCGATGGATCTTGATAATTATATGCAGCACTTAAAAGACATCGGTGAACAAAAGGAGAAGAAAAGAAGAAGATATGATCTATCTAAATGACCATTGGGAACTCCTAAACCACCACCACTTCCTCCTCTTACTAGTGGTGTTGGTTTTTCAGGAACAAGTGGATCTTCAGGCACTTCAGATACAACAAAGACCAATCCACCACCACCTACTCCACAGTCATCAAGTCAACCTGGTTCCTCAGCTGGTCAAGGTTCTCACAAGACAGCTAAAACTTCGGCCCATGCTGCCTAGACCATGGTTGACTCAAGGTTCACACCTACGTTCTCTTCCATTCCCGAAGGACAAGAAATGAATGAAGAACCAACTTTTGATTAAGAGTCTGATTCAGAAGAAGAGCATGCTTCCACTAGACACATTCCTAAGGTGATACGTGACGACGACTGGTGGAAAACATTTATGGGAGAAAAGAGTGCTACGTCATCCTAGTCTACACCAACCAAGGAAATGACTCAAGACTGGTGGAAAGAAGAAAAACCAGCAACTCCAGAGCCTTCATGGACTATTCCTGCATCAGATCTTATCACTCCTGACAACAACTGGGCGAACACCATTACAGCTAACCATGTGCCACCTCTAGAGGACTCATTGCTACACTTAACATTGGATATGGGAAGCTTCATGAAGTGGTATCACGAGAGTCAAGGAATTTCAAAGCTCACGCCAAAGGATCTAGAAGGCCCAACATATGAGATAGTAAAGGCCTTTCATCCAGACGCCTCTCACTTACAGTACCAAATGTAGGAGTGCTACAAGTTTTTGACGGATCAAGTATATGATAACGTGCTTCAATTCAACATCAACAAACCACTTCCTCTAGGTGGTGAACCTAGTCAAATAACCATCCAAGCAGACTTCTTCTTCAACAGAGATCTGGATTATCTACGTGTCGGGAATCAGGGAAGCAGACCTGCTTTATCAATCTCAAAAATGAAGGCTGCCAACTATTCGGATGCTGGTCTAGAGCAGATGGTCCCAGATCAATTTTGGATTGATAAAGAATATGAGTATGACGTCGCTGCCTCATATGGAATCTCGCATTGGTGGTTCAACAAGAAGCATTTCTACAATGAAAGACACGGTGCGGAGAAGAGTCGTAGGGCTGTATGATCAAAATTGCGAATCCTAAGTGTCGTCAGGGCGGAGATCTTCCCGATATATGGATATGATTTTTTGAAGAAGATTGTCCTCCGAAGAGCAGATCTAAAAGACCATGTAATAGAGGAAAACAACTTCAAAAATCTGTATCCCAATGACTTTGAAGATCTGTATCTGTTGAACCTTCAAGGCCACCTTGATCACCTGCCCATTCATGAAAAGAAGTCTCTTCCTGCAGCAGTCAACCTATGGATTAGAGGCTTAGTGATTCGACAAAGAGTTGCTGACTTTGAGCTTGGCATGGAGAGTTACCAGACTCAAGTCAACCTCACCAAGTCTCAATGGGAAGCAACAGGATTGGAATACATGCATGGCTACTCAGTAATTGATTCTCCACGAGCAGTTGTCTTCACTAACAAATATGGGACAAGGATGCTCATGAGGCTGTGTGAAACTGTACAAATTCAGCGATGGTAAAATTTGCTTCATAGAAGAAGCTCTGGATTATCGGGTCAAGAAGTATAAGCTCAAGATAAGACCGGGAGTGAGTACAAGGTTTTGGACTACACAAGATATGGAAAGGAGTGAAGCCTTTATTGCTGCTATCGGAAGAAGGCTCAAGACTCGGAGAATCTTCTGAAGCTTGGAAATTTGTGGGTGGAAGAGTTCGTGATGGTCACTACAAGCTTCTGCAGCGAACTGAATGATAATATCATTTCTGTGGTTGACTGTTCTTTTGAACTCTAATGTGTGGTGTAGTGAATGTAATATGAACATATAACTATATATTATATAGTAGTTATAGATTTTTGGTTTGTAGTTGATAAGGTTTTAAAAGGTACCTTTTTGAGGGGTTTTTTAAGCCCTTATTTGATCACTTTTGTATCCGTTATTGCTTAATATCGTTCCTTTTCACTTTTTAGGTCTCTTGAAGGCAAAATGCTGGAATGGCACTTATTTGGACGAAAAGGCGCGAATATATGAAGAAAATGGCCAAAGTCAGAATCGAGACACTCAAAGCTGCTGAAAACATAAGGTGACGGCGTCACTGCTTAACTGCGACGCCGTCGGAGGATTTTGTGACGGGACAGAAGCCAAAACTCCTATTTTCAAGTGACGACGTCAAGTTATAAAAGAGTAGGCCGTCGCAACTCAGACGGCCTAGATGCAATCCAGACGGCATCAAAAGCTGAAGAGGACGGCGTCACAAGCATAAGGTGACGCCGTCGCAAGTCTAACGTGGCCAAGACGAAACCCTAATGACGGCGACATGACGACGTCACCTGGCGTCACAAAACATAAGGTGACGCCGTCGCATGTGTAATCTTATATATAGAATCCGAATTTTTCAGTATTAGGGTGTAGTCTTTTGGAGTAAAAACCTAAACCGAACCAAGGCTGTCTTGTACAGTATTTTAGGGTTCCAAACCCTATCTTACATCAAGATAAGTGTTTTACTTCATTAATACAATTATGTCTTTGATTATTTGTGTGTATGCTTCCATATTCTCCATGTCCGGCTAATTTACTTGTGTGTTTGCTTAGGGAATATGAAACTTAATTATTGAATATTGATAGGTTGTTTCTTATCTTAGTTGATTAATGATCTAGTAATGCGATAGGTCATTCGTTGTGAACTTAATGCTTGATTAAATCTTTGTGAACCTTAGAATATGACTCCTTGAGTAGTTGTAAGCTAAACCATCCAAAGAGTGCCTTAGAGTAAGAGTTTATTATCCCTAGTGGGTTTTGTAGACGAGACCCTTTGGTAAGTTCAAAGAGTTAGGGAGAAACGCATACCCTACAACTTTAGACACACAACGCAACTAAGAATAAGGACGTGACAATTCAACCACCAATAGGAGATAATTAAGGAGTAGTAAAACCTAAGTAAACACATCTTTAAACTATCATACGAGCACACAATAATTAGACATAGACTACATACACCTTAGATTAGATAATTAGATAAGTAGAGTAATCAGTAGCAATACCAACCCCCCAAATTCAAACCCCGAGATTTGTACCTTTCCATTCTATAAAATATAAAAATACAAAAAACAATGTTCCTCAACCCCAACCTTAGCGTAGTTACTTCTCACTAGCATTCCTATTCCCCTAGAGAACGATATCAATACCCGTGGCTTACCCTAATACTACACTACAACGATTAGGTTCACTGCCCAGGGTGTTGAAAAACTTGCTCGTCGACTTCATGTTCTTGTTCACCATGGGAGAATGCACATCCATGCCCCTCACACCCAATGGTTCACTCGGTAAATGCTATCAAAAAGGGTTCCAAGCCATCCAAAATGAGGTACCAAGGCCCTGCACCATTGGTAGAACCTACTCTTGAGAAACCCGTCAAACAAGAATCCAAATCTAGTTTAGAGGAGGAGTACAAGGAAATCCATCAAGAAAAACCGATTCTTGAGGTCTTAGCTCATGCACCTTATTATAATGCTTTAAAAGAAAAATATGAGTTAGAACTTAAGCTTGGGAAACATGGGTCCGCTTTTGTGCGAAATAATTTACCTAAGAAGTTAGACGATCCCGGGCTATTTACTCTTCCGTGTAGGCTTGGAACTTCCAAACCTCTCGACGCTCTAGCCGACTTAGGGTCATGCATTATCTTGTTCCGTTGTCCCTCCATAGAAGCCTTAACTTAGGTAAAATAGAACCAACGGAAACCATCTTAGGTCTAGCGGACGGTAGTGTTGCACGTCCAGTAGGAATAATAAAAGACATGGTAGTACACGTAGGAGAGTTGACTCTTTTGGCCGACTTTCATGTGCTAGACATGAATAAGGACCCGACATGCCCATTACTAGTAGGAAGAGGATTCTTAGCTACCACTAGTGCCATCATCGATTGTAAGATGTCCAAGATAGTGGTAGGAGAAGGGAGTGCTAGGTCAATTTACGATGTCAAAAAGCATACGTACTACAAAGAAGAGGAAATCCCATATGAGATTAGGTTGGATAGAGAGCCTTCTAGATATGGACCTTGGATAGATAAGAATCTCATAGGTCCCCAAAGACCTTTTTACCTAGATGAAGCCTTCACTAGTAAAGCAACTTTCCAAGAAAAAGAAATTGCTATGGACATGGAAGTGAACCCGTTCGAGGACGCCTTAGTATTTAGGAAGATGACCGAGTTCCTAGGAAGCTTGCCCGTCAACCTTGTCATGAATAAGTGGAAAGTTGAGAAATCTAAACACAAATGGGATTGGGATAGACCGCCTAGTGACGGTAATGGAGAGTGGCACATTAGGATAACAATCTATGATCCCGATGGAGAGAAGTTTGAAAAGGCATATCTAACCGAACGTACTACTAGGAACTTGAATGATAAGTTTGATCCTTATGACATTGTTGAGGATAGGCTTACTTATATCGGTACGTAGGAGCACGACTACGAGTCTAGCTACAAGACTCTTAAATAAAGAAAAGCGCTTCGTGGGAGGCAACCCATGCTTAATTGTTTGCTTGTTAGTGTCATATGTCTTTTATTGATTGTTTATTCTCATGTTTAAATTTGTAAAAATGCTTTATTTTGTTTTTAACATCGTCTTAATTGCATATAAAGGTATTTTATATAAGGGATAAGTGTAGGGAGGATTACACACGTTTTCAAAAGAAACGTAAACATGAGAATAACAATTAACTAAAAGACATATATGTGTGTTTGTTCGAGTCAAATGCTTGTATCGAGTCATAATGGGTGTTTTGCAGAAATTTTTCCAGATTCTAAAGATGTAAATTTTCCAGAAAATCGCAGACCAGTTTTTGTCAGGATAACCTGACGGCGTCAGGATCACAACCTGACGACGTCAGGAAGGAGTAAAAACAACAGATTACTTTTTCCTCGTTTTCTGAGCTACTTATAAATTTTTGGAATTTTCCAGGTCTTAATTTTCCAGAAATTCTGTAAACATCCATTCCACAAGCATTATATCCTAGTTTAAATCGAGTCTTATATATATTATTACCGCCGATTTTACGCAAAGGTTTCGTTTATTTTCTTCAAGTGTGCAGGTTTAATTTATCAAGAAGAAGCTACATAAGATTGGAAGGAGCTTTTCACGCATAAATTCTTCTTGGAAAGGATTTAACCACTACTTCACACACGGATTCTACCGAGCTAATCAGGGGAGTACTAGTTTCTTTCGTTTTTAATTACCTTCCATTATCATAACTTTGATACTTTCGGGGAACATTGGGGACAATGTTCAGTTTAAGTGTAGGGAGGGAAAATAAAACAGGAACTTTGAAACTATGCTTATCCTTGAATATTTGCTTTGTCCAATTGTATTTGTGTAATAAACCATGAGAAAATGTCGGTTAGGGTAATTCTGGCACCAAATTTAAAATTTTTCATGATATATAGGAGTGGGCCATTAGTTTTAACAAAAGCGTCTCACGGATAGGAAGTTGCATGACTAGCACAAAAAACCCTTTACCACCTAAATTCCACCCAAAATGTGAGGATCGCCCTTAGATTAGTAGGAATTAAAAGCATTCATCTTTAATGCTTAGAGTGTGAACCGGTAGTATAATAGATTCTAAAACTTGTTTTGTGATGCATTACGAGATCGCAAGTAAGACTACACTTATGTAGTTAGGAATAACTAAATGATAAGAGGCACTAGGATAACCCTTGTTTGATACCCGTAATATAATTACTTCTTCCACATCGATTGAGTAATTCCCCCACACCCTTTGCGTTGTACTCATCTTTAGTACACGATACCCCTAGTTAATCCCTCAGAGCCTATCCTTTTCGCGGTTCACGTGATGTTTCGGTTTTTTTCGGAATATCAATGAAGAGCATTGTTTACACCCCACCCCCAAATATACACCCAAATCACCTTAGCCTACCCTGTATGCACTCACTTTTAGTGCATTATTGTTATCACCCTAAACCCTTAGTTCAATTATCTGGTTGCTTGCATGAGTTGCTAAGTCGAGTCATATCCTTTGTATACAGTTTTGGGACGATTGGGATTCATAGGAAAAGTTAAAGTTTATGAAATGACGGGAAGGGAACGTTAAATTCAAATTCCCTTTGTTTGCGTAATAATGTACCCCAAGTGTTTTGATCTTTTCAATTCGGGTCAAATTAGTGTTAGAGTAATAAAAACTCAAGTGTAGGGATGTGCCTATAAATTCCTATCATTTTGATGTTACCGTAGAGGATGGTAGAGTAAAAGTGTATGTAAAAAAAAAAAAAAAAAAAAAAAAAAAAAAAAAAAAAGAGAAAAAGAGAAAAGAAAAAAAATATAGAGTAAAAAAAAAATATATATATATATATACGGGCTACCATCCTACATCTATCCTTTAAATTTATGTTTGTTTATTTCAGTTAGCTAGAGTCTAGAGTGTCCAGTCTGGGCTTAGCAACGCCATTCTTCGTATGTATTTAACATAGAGATTTTTGACTTGCCACCACTATATAGCCTATCCCACCAAACCCTTTGTTTCCCGACCGTAAGCCTAACGTTACAACCCTTTAAATACCTCTTTGATAGTCTTTCCTAGGTGCTTACGCCAAATCGATGGAGGTTTGATCTATTCTCAAGCATATGGTAATCTATGTACTAGGACCGGTTAATGAGTGTTTATCTTCCATTTCCAATTTTTTATATTTCATATACACCCGAGAGAGATGTGAGTATCCAAACACCCCATGTGAGGTGCTAGTATGTAATTTCCGTGCTTGTTATGACTTTTGTGGGGCTTATATGTGTTGTGGACTGTTTTAAACCAATGCTTCATGACCCCTAACTTATAAATTAATTGGCTAAAAGCACATTTGCTTGAGGACAAGCAAATACCAAGTGTAGGGATATTTGATAAGGTTTTAAAAGGTACCTTTTTGAGGGGTCGTTTAAGCCCTTATTTGATCACTTGTGTATCCGTTATTGCTTAATATCGTTCCTTTTCACTTTTTAGGTCTCTTGAAGGCAAAATGCTGGAATGGCACTTATTTGGACGAAAAGGCGCGAATATACGAAGAAAATGGCCAAAGTCAGAATCGAGACACTCAAAGCTGCTGAAAACATAAGGTGACGGCGTCACTGCTTAACTGCGACGCCGTCGGAGGATTTTGTGACGGGACAAAAGCCAAAACCCCTATTTTCAAGTGACGACGTCAAGTTATAAAAGAGTAGGCCGTCGCAACTCAGACGGCCTAGATGCAATCCAGACGGCGTCAGAAGCTGAAGAGGACGGCGTCACAAGCATAAGGTGACGCCGTCGCAAGTCTAACGTGGCCAAGACGAAACCCTAATGACGGCGACACGACGGCGTCACAAAACATAAGGTGACGTCGTCGCATGTGTAATCTTATATATAGAATCCGAATTTTTCAGTATTAGGGTGTAGTCTTTTGGAGTAAAAACCTAAACCGAACCAAGGCTGTCTTGTACAGTATTTTAGGGTTCCAAACCCTATCTTACATCAAGATAAGTGTTTTACTTCATTAATACAATTATGTCTTTGATTATTTGTGTGTATGCTTGCATATTCTCCATGTCCGGCTAATTTACTTGTGTGTTTGTTTAGGGAATATGAAACTTAATTATTGAATATTGATTGGTTGTTTCTTATCTTAGTTGATTAATTATCTAGTAATGCGATAGGTCATTCGTTGTGAACTTAATGCTTGATTAAATCTTTGTGAACCTTAGAATATGACTCCTTGAGTAGTTGTAAGCTAAACCATCCAAAGAGTGCCTTAGAGTAAGAGTTTATTATCCCTAGTGAGTTTTGTAGACGAGACCCTTTGGTAAGTTCAAAGAGTTAGGGAGAAACGCATACCCTACAACTTTAGACACACAACACAACTAAGAATAAGGACGTGACAATTCAACCACCAATAGGAGATAATTAAGGAGTAGTAAAACCTAAGTAAACACATCTTTAAACTATCATACGAGCACACAATAATTAGACATAGACTACATACACCTTAGATTAGATAATTAGATAAGTAGAGTAATCGGTAGCAATACCAACCCCCCAAATTCAAACCCCGAGATTCGTACCTTTCCATTCCATAAAATATAAAAATACAAAAAATAATCTTCTCAACCCCAACCTTAGCGTAGTAACTTCTCACTAGCATTCCTAATCCCCTAGAGAACGATATCAATACCCGTGGCTTACCCTAATACTACACTACAACGATTAGGTTCACTGCCTAGGGTGTTGAAAAACTTGCTCGACGAAAAGGAAGTTCCTTTGACCCCGAACGACGCGTGTAGCGTTATCAGTAGTCTCCCTCTCAAATTGAAGGGGAGCACTGTAATGTTTCGTGACAGATTAAATAAAATCAGATCACATTTTTCTCTAATTTTTCTAACATATTTAAATTAATTGGGATCCAAAATCTTAAATGATTTGAAATTTTTGATCGGGGGATAAAATGTGATATAAATATGAAATCTGATAAAATGTGATCTTTTATGACTCAAATGCATAGGCTGTTCTCCCATATGTGCTAAACATTTTTAGTTAGTGATGTACATATTAAGGGGGAGTATTTCAAAATTCTTATAAAAATTGTCAAGGTACTAAAACTTCAATGTTTTATCATAAGTGCCTTCATTGATTTTAAATTGTTTCCTATGGCAATCTTGATCATGAAAAGTACTTCAAAACACTTCGTCCTCTATGTGCTAAATAATTTCAAACAATTCATGATGCACATGTTGAGGGGGAGCATTTGTAAAAACTCAAACAAACATTTCTTCCTCCATGTGCAAAATGATTTCAAAGGCCTACACACCTGTTGAGGGGGAGCATTTATGAAAATTCAAAACTATTAAGGTATAAAATGCTTTGATCTCGTATCACAAGTACCTTGATAGATTTTTCTAAATGATTTTCATTTGTGTTCAAGGAGGAAAGAACTGTACCATAAGACCGACCATTTTACTTTATGCATTGGAGTTATAAGGATGCTAAGGTTAGGTTTTAGTTCCCATGATCCCGCCAGAGCCGGAGGGATCTACCCAGGGACAATCCACCAGTTAGTGTAGAAGTCCTTAGGTATGATGAAAAAAAAGGATAAAAGTGAGAATAAGGGAAGAGTGCCGACTGAGATAGAGCTAGAACTGGAATAAACCCAATAAGGTTCTAGTAATGAAGTCTCGGTAAGCACCAAAGGGGTTGAAGAATGAAAAAAAAATGAAAAGTGAAAAAGGTGAAAAGAAATAGCCCTCCATTAATTCAACCTTAGGGCAGAAACCGGATTCAATACATATGCTACTGGTTGTCACTAAGGTAACGCCGGTATTAAAGACAAGATGTCATGGACCATGTGACGCGCTGCACTAAACTTCCCAACCCACTCAAGCTCTCTTAAAAAGACTTGTTTCATTCTCACGGGGAACCTACATTATCTTTCGACTTTCTCTTAGAGATTGTTGATATTGAAGAAGGAGACCCTCTCCCTAGTCTCCTCTCAGGAAACCAAAGTTCACAATTGAGTCTAGAGCCAAGAGATCATCAATAAATCTCATTAGGACACACAATTTATGAAGACTTGTTGTTTCACCCAATGTGGAAAGTGAGATAATATATTGAGAGTCCTACGCATTATCCTTGAGGTATTTCCAGAACATCCGAGTGATATGTAAAATATTCACGATAAAGATGGAAATCCTTTTAGAGCCAACATCAAACAAGCTCTTGGTGGGTAACATGTGAGATCTTTTCAAAAGATCAAACTTGTGACAACTGGATAGAAACGATGAGGCGATTCACTCTTGAATCAACCTTGGTCCAGGTTATGAATTAATGGATACTTTTGATAAAACCTTTCGATGTGCTCATAATTTTTTTCCAGCACATCGAATGTACATTAATGTTTACAAACTAAAGTATTTTTGAGTGAACTTTGATTTAATTCATAAAACCTTCGTCGTATAGCAAAAATTCTTTATTCAGCAATACGTGATTGTTTATCAAATCAATTTCTCATCAATCAGTGAATAACAATTCACTGATTCACTCACTCCATGTTGTCTGCTTTGAGATGCTCCGGTTTGAGAACGGCTAGTACAGCTGCGAAACCATGTCCAGGAGATTCTTAGGAATTCTACTTGATCTCAGGCAGTATTTATATTGATAAACGTGGAACCTTGGTTCTTGCAACCATATTCAACGAAAGTGAACAAAGACACTTTCGTGTGTTTATTGCTAACTGTTGTTTGCAGGTACTCCCGATGATTGTAGTTGATAGCCGATGAGACGTCAATTCATAACCGCATGCTCACATCTCCCAATCATACTTGAAGAAAATCATGACGATCAAAACATATAACAAAGCTTCCGCTACTCTGATAAAAAGATGTCATGATCCCAATATGTGATCATGTCGGTCCAAAAGTCACAACATCACATAATGGCAATACTTCAAAGGATGAGATGGAGATTCTATGCGGCTGATGATCTCAAAGAAAGCTCGTGATCACATAACAAAGAAACGTTCAAGCCAAAGAACCACTACTGATATGCAAAGTTGAATTTAAGGAAGCTTCAAAGTCTACGAGCTCGAGCAGGAAGATTAAAGATAAAATGCTAGGATTCCAAAATGTAACTCATGGGATGACCTCCCTTAGGGGGAGATTGTTGGGATTTAGAAAATCCATGTTGAAGTGTCGGTCACCCCAAAAATAGTCTAGCATAAGTTTGCTCGTAGACATAACATTAGTTAGATAGTTTACAGTAGTATAAGTAACACCGTGGAAGAAGGACGGGTCTTTACCCACTGTATGCCTGATCCACAGCCCAAAAGAGGGCGTATAATATTGTATAAATAACCCTCTCCCCACAAGGGAGAAGGTTGGATATTCACAAGTTAATCTAACCTTGCATTTATTTCTCTCTCTAAAAACATCCCATCTCTCTCTTTCTCTCTATAGACTATACACGATTCTTGGCTTGTTTGATTGTGGCGTTATGATATCCAATATCTTACACGAAGAACCACCAAGCACGATTTCTAGATACTTTTAGAAGACAAGAAGGTCCTGCTAGAGCAATCATTCGATATGAGAACTCTTTTAATCGTTACATCTCGCTATAATCATCCGGTTAGCGTATTGTTTACATTATGAACCTTACTTTAATTGTTTCGACTATGAATTTGTGTTTTGTTACTTAGATTATGGGCTAATACATGTATGTATTAGCCAAGTTTATGAAGAATTAATGTTTTTATTTGATTGTGTGCCTTATCGTTATTCATTGATTATGTTTATCACCTAATACATGTTTATGTGCTTGATTTTGGTTTACTACCATTCAACTAGAATTGTTTAATTCCGTGATTTGTTACGTTTAATTGTGTCATTCGAAATAGACTAAATCCTTAATTAGGTTTAGAATTTTAATTACCTCCTGTGACTTTATTTTAGTGAACAGCCATCAACGGGATTATTCTAGGATAGAAAACCATAATTAAGGCATAGGTTTGTAAGGACCCATTAGAGCTAGGTTACAACATAACCTACGATAGATTAGAATCAATTATGTAAGCGTTTGCGAACTAGGTTGATTGTGACTGGATTAACCGAATTTAATAACTAATACGCAAAACATAAGTAGACGAATCTAAGCATTCTAATTAATAAACTTGGTTAATACGCTTTCCTTATTTAAGAGCTTGATCCTTTTTTTTCACTCGTCTATATCTTGTGTGTGTTTTTCGTATCATTAGTCTAGGATTAAAACCAAAAGTCGTGCCAGTCTCTCAGGCTGAAAACCCTCTTTGCGTAGTTTAGGATTAATTAGGACTAGTTACAAATAGTAATAGATTAGGTAATGACCTTCACTCTTAGTGATCAACACCATACTTACCAACGAACCTACAATCGATTGGGTGCACTGCTCGTTAGTGTTAGTTAATAGGTAAAATTGGAAAAATATAAATAATAAAACTTGATAATAAAAATTACGTATACTAAACGGCACATCACATTTCTCCATTATTAACTCCTAAACCGTATTATTTGCTTTTGTTATAGTTAAACTTAAGATCGGATACTTCTTCAAAACATTTTAAAATATACATAAGGGACTTAGCATTATCTTTATTCCATTCTCTAAAGAAAATGGTATCATCCAGGTATTGAAGATGAGAAACTACGACATTATTATCTCCAAATGCCACACCTCTATATATGTCCTTTTCTACTACTTCATTAACAATCTCATTTAACCTTTCGCTGCCAAAATAAAAAGGAAAGGCGATAATGGGTCTCCTTGCCTAACACCTCTCTCGAGCCCAAATTCTTCCACTGGCGAACTATTAACAAGAATAGACATAAAGGATGACCTATGACAAGAATCCACCCACTTGCACCATTTATTCCTGAACCACATTCTCTTTATGATATCTGTTAAGAACCTTCAATTGATGCTATCGTATGCCTTCTCGAAGGCTTCTTTGAAAAATAAGCTTTTTATTTTCATTCTCTTCAAGTAAACCATCGTTTCATTTGCAATTAAAACCCGTCAAGTATAAATCTCCCTTTGTATAAATGCGTTTTGTACTTCCCCCACCACAATCCCACTACTCGTTTCACTCTTTCCGCTAACATATTTGCAAAAAAATTATAATCACAACCGATAAGACTAATAGGCCTAAATTCGACAAACCTAATGGGATCCACCACCTTAGGGATAATAGTGACAAAAGACACATTACATCCCTTCGAAATCTTCATTTTATCCCAAAACAACTCAACTGCCCCTAACAACTCCGGTTTAATGATCTCTCACACCTTTCGAATGAACTTGAAGTTAAAAGCATCGGGTCCCGTGGCTTTATCCCCATCACATCCTCTAATAGCATCCCACACCTCTTTCTCATTAAACAGTTTCTCTAACAACATAGCTTCTTCACTTGATATTTTCTCAATTCTATTATTACAAAAAACCGGGCGAGTTACCATACCTTCGGAAAATAACTTTTTAAAATGTCTAGCCATCTCCACTTTGATTACTTTAGTATCTTCACACCATACTCCATCCACCATCCACCATAAGCCCTCTTAGATTACACTTATTATTCCCCCTCTTCATAAAAGAATGAATATATTTTGAATTTTCGTCACCATCTACATCCCACCTAATTCTAGTTTTTTGCGGAGCATATTGCAATATTCCTCTTCCTTTTTCTCTCACTTCTTCCTCGCCTCTAACCATGTCAACCTCTCATTATCGATAAGAATTTTATTTTCTGCTTCTATTTCCCACCTCATTGCTTCCTTTCTTAAAGTTTCAATTTTCTCTTTATATCAACCAAAACTCTCTTCACTCCACACCCTAAGATTAGCTTTGACATTTTTCAACCTATCCCAAAATATACAATCCGGCCTATAACTCCTCACCTCTTTCTTCCATGCCTCATCAACCACATGATAAAATTTCGGTTCCTCCAGCCAAACGTTAAAAACACGGAATGGCTTTTGACCGAAATCTAAGTCTACATCTTTTAAAACAATCAGACAGTGATCCGATAGCTTTCTATCCAAAGCAATGATGAAGAGGTTACCCCAAATAATATTGAACTCATCATTCAACCGGAAGCGATCAATCTTACTAAACTTCATTATATCATCACTAACTCTAGTAAATTTCCTCCCCCTATAGGAATATCGACTACCTCCTTTCGTTAATAAAATCATTGAAATCATTTGTTTCTTTGACGTTGTTAGATATAAGTTGTCACATACACATCAAACCATAACACAAAGTGGCGTATAAATGGAATTCTAGAGAGAGAAAGTTAGAGGTTTAGGGAACTTAGTGAGAGAAAGTGAAAGATATTATTATAAGCTCCAACTCTCTACCTTGGAAGGTAGAGAGTATTTATAGTCTTACATAAATCGCCACACATCGGGCTGTGGATCAGGCATACAGTGGGTAAAGACCCGTCCGTCCTCCACGGTGTTACTTAACTAAATACTACTTAACTTAAAAGAACTACGACTACGAGCTTTCTAACGATTACATATACTTGAGGTGACCGACTCTTTAATACCTGGAATTTCTAATTCCTAACAATCTCCCCCTAAGGGAGGTCACCTCAATCATTTACCAAAATTACATTGAATATAAATAGATATTACATAACAAATTGTTCTTGCATTCTTGATGTAGCACTTTGCTTCTAAGCTCGTAGTCATTGATTCTTCACATTGCATGTTTGGTTACTCCAAGTGGAGGTCTTTTACTGATCCACGTGATATTAAATTTGAGCCATCATTTGAGATCATCAGCTATCAAAAATCTCTGACACATCCTTTGTGGTGTTGGTATTATGTGATGTTGTGACGTTAGGACCGACATGCTCACATTCTGGATCATGATATCTTCTCATCAGAGTGGCGGAAGCATTTGTTGAATCATGATATTGGCAGCAGCGTAGCAGAAGCATAGTATAAAAATATCAGAACCAGGTTATGTAGATATGCACCAGTCATGATTTCTTCAATTAAGTGAGGTTGCAGTGAACATGCGGCTTTGGATTGACTCCTCAATTCTGATCAGCTGCAATCGTCGGGGTGTACCTGCATACGACAGTTAGCAATAAAGCGCACGAAAGTGTCTTTGATCACTTTCGTTGAATTGAGGTACACGGCCCACGGTTCCCCGTTGATCAGTACAAGTACTGCCTGTGATCAGGTAGGATTCCTAAGAATCTCCTTGACAGGGTTTCGCAGCTATTCTAGCTGTTCTCAAACAGGAACATCAAAAAGAAGACAACACGGAGTGAGTGAACCAGCAAATTGAGATTCACTGATTAATGAAAAATGATTTGAAAAACAATCGCGTATTGCTTGAAGAAAGAGTTTTGTAATACGACGAAGGTTTTATGAGAAAGATCAATTTTCAATCAAAATACTTTTTGTATTAGAGATGAATACACATTCGACGTGCTAGAGAAAAGAAGGTTTGCACATCGAACGGTTTTTCCAAAAGTATTCGTCAATTCCATTCCTGGACCAAGGTTGATTCAAGAATGAATCTCCCCATCGTTTCTATCCAGTTGTCACAAGCTTGATCTTTTGCAAGATTTCACATGTCACCCACCAAGAGCTTGTTAGATGTTGGCTCTAGAAGGATTTCCATCTTCATTGTGAATATGTATGCATATCACTCAGATGTTCTGGCAATACCACAAGGATAATGCGTAGGACTCTCAATATATTCTTACTTTTCACATTGTGTGAAACAGCAAGTTTTCATTAATTTTGTGTCCTAATGAGATATTGTGGATGATCTCGTGGCTCTAGACTCAATTTGTGCATATTTGGATCCTGTGCCGGAGACTAGGGAGAGGGTCTCCTTCTTCAATATCAACAATCTCTAAGAGAAAGTCGATAGATAATGTCGGTTCCCCGTGAGAATGAAACAAGTCCTTTTAAGAGGTACTTGAGTGGTTTGGAAAGTTGAAGTGCAGTGCGTCACTGGGTCCATGACGTCTTGTCTTCAATACCGATGTTACCATCAGTAGCATATGAATTGAACCCGGTTTCTGCCCTAAGGTTGAATATGTGGAGGGCTATTTGTTTTCACCCTTTTCTCATTCAATTCTTTTTAATTCTTCAACCCCTTCAGTGCTTACCGAGACTTCATAGCTAGAACCTTGTTGGGTTTATTCCAGTACTAGCTCAGTCTCAGTCCGCACTCTTCCCAAATCTCATTTTTCTCCTTTTATCATCATACCTAAGAACTCTACACTAACTAGTGGATAGTCCCTGGGTAGATCCCTCCGGTTCTGGCGGATCATGGGAACACATACCTAACCTTATCATCCTTATATCACCGTACATAAAATAAAGTTGGTCGGTCAATTTGGTATTGTTCATCTGCCATTGAAACCAATTGAAAACCATTTGAAAATCAATTCAGATACTTATGATATATTATCAAAGCATTTTTGTACCTGAAATTGTTTTTGATATTTTTAGAACGAGAACTCCCCCTCAACATGTGCATCAAGTATTTGAAAATGTTTTGCACACGGAGGCAAGAGAAAGAATTAACTTCTTTGATTACCATTTTCAAAAAGATATCAACATCACTTCCCAATAGATAGAGCATTTTAGGGGAAGGATGAGGTTTTCATGATTTTGCTCCCCCTCAATATGTGCCTCGAGGTTTGAAGGGAGTTTTGCACATACTAGAGGGAACCTGCACATTGAGATAAATGATCACGTTTCAAGTCATAGGTGTAAGATAGATGCTTCCCCTCAACATGTGAATGGAAAAATTGAAATCGTCTGTCACATGCGGGGAGGACAGCATGTACATCCTTATAAAACCATTTACCGAATTATCAGTTTAAATCCAATTTAAATCACACATTCTCCCCCGATCACAATTATCAAATCATTTGAGATTTGTGATCTCTTATAGATTTAAATTGATTTTGAAAGCTTTTAAGGAGAGTTGTGACTTGATTATGAAAGTGTTTTAACTGATACGGATTGGATTTTAAGACTTTAAACTCCATTGATAAAACATGCATGTACATCATTTGAAAACAATTTAATGCCAAATAACTTTTTAATTTAATTGAAATCATTCTCCCCCTCAATCAATGACATAGGTTGTTGATTGAGAGATAGAGATTTTGACAAATAAGTCCTGATGATTATCAAAAATAGAGACCGAGTTATTTTTCAAAGCATTTAGTTTTCAGTAGATAAATGTTTATAGAATCAGAGCATGGAATTTTGAAAGCATGATAAAACATGGCTCTATTCTTTCTTTTAAAAACCGGGTTATTGCCTGAAAATGACAATAAACCATGTGATTTCTCTTTCTCCCAATTTTTTTTTTTTTTTTTTTTTTTTTTTTTTTTTTTTTAAATAAAAATTCGAACAATATCTAAAGACCCGTGTCATTCTTTGAATGACAACAACAAGACCGTAGATATAATCGAATCGAGAGAAACATGACAAAATGACAATATTTTTTGAGGATTTTTCGAATTTTTCAAGTTTTTATGGATTTTGAAAGTTTTATATTTTTCTATTTGATTTTTGAAGGTTTTATACTTTTGTATTTTGTTTTTCGAATAGATATATACAAGAGACAGATGAAGATAGACCTTTACTCCTCGTCTTCCTCCTGAAGACGTTTGAGAGTTTCTGGTTGAAGGCTTTTTAAGCCAAGACGTGGAAGAATAAACTCAAAACGTTCTCTTGGAAGAGCTTTGGTGAAGATGTCTGCTAATTGATATTCAGACCTCACAAAATAAAGTTCCACCACACCTTTTTCCACTTGTTCCCTGATGAAATGATGTCGAATGTCGATATGCTTTGCTCTTGAGTGTTGAACGTTGTTGCATGAGAGAGCAATAGCACTTTTATTATCACAGTACAGAGGGATTTTGTTGAATTCAAAGCCATAGTCAGATAATTGAGATCTCATCCATAAGATTTGAGCACAACAGGATGACATGGCTATGTATTCAGCCTCTGTAGAGGAAATAGAAGTACTCATTTGCTTCTTTGAAGACCAGCTCACAAGCTTATCACCCAAAAACTGAGCACCTCCAGACGTACTTCGACGTGTATCTTGACAACCTGCATGATCAGCATCTGCATAGGCCGTTAGTGACATACCGTGTCCTTCGGGTACCAAAGACCCATATTGATGGTTCCTTGGAGATACCGAAAGACCCGTTTAACTGCTTCAAGGTGCTTTTTAGTAGGCTTAGCCTGGTATCTAGCACACATGCAAACAGCGAACAAGATGTCTGGTCTACTAGCAGTGAGGTACATCAGGGATCCAATCATACTACGATATTTCGTTTGGTCAATCATGATCCCTGAGTGGTCCTCATCTAGTTTGGTTCGATCAATCATGGGGGTGTCAACAGGGTCACTTGAATCAAATCCAAATTTCTTTAAAATCTCTGTTGCATATTTAGATTGATTTATGAAAATGCCTCCGGGACTTTGTGAAATTTGCAATCCCAAGAAAAATGACATTTGTCCCATCATTGACATTTGAAATTTTGAACTCATTTTATTAGAAAAACGATCACATTCCATTGGGTCAGTCGAGGCAAAATAATATCATCAACATAAATTTGAACATGAGTTAAATGTTTGCCTGACTTCCTGGTGAACAGTGTAGGATCAACTGCTCCTTTGCTAAATCCGGTAGATAGAAGAAACTTTGACAGTGTATCATACCATGCCCTTGGAGCTTGCTTTAAACCGTAAAGAGCCTTCTTCAGACGATAAACGTGAGTAGGATGCTCTTGATTCACAAATCCTTCAGGTTGGCTGACGTAGACGACTTCTTTAAGATCTCCGTTCAGAAATGCCGTCTTCACATCCATCTGATAGACTACCATGTTCTTACTAGCAGCATTAGCCAGAAAGATTCTGATTGCCTCGATTCGAGCAACAGGAGCAAAAGATTCTTCAAAATCAATACCCTCCTCTTGACGGTATCCTTTAGCAACTAATCGAGCCTTGTTCTTCAACACATCACCATGCTCATCAAGTTTCACTTTGAAGATCCATTTAAGAGCTATAATCATAGCACAGTCTGGAGCAGGTACTAACTCCCATACGTCAAGTCGATCAAACTCATGAATTTCATCTTGCATGGCATTGAACCAGCTATCTTCATTCATGGCGGTTTTAACATCTTTTGGTTCGATCTTAGATAGTACGGAGTTGAAGAAGCACCATAAGGCATCGGTTGCAAGTTGTTTCCGGGTTGATACAGGACGAGAGGGATTTCCAATGATGTTGTCTAATGGATGATCGTGAGTCCATTTTCTGAGGTGTTCATGTGGCAGTTGTTGAGGGACTGAGGTAGCTGAGTCGATGTCTCCTGAAGAAGATGGTTCTGATGATGATTCAGGAGCAAATATGTTTTCAAATGGAGCATCTTCAGGAGTAGCAAAGGGGTTAACTTCATCATTGATGCCAGAAACATTTCCATGATGTACATTTGAAGAATGATGATTTGTTGATGAGACTGAAGGATCAGCAGCAGGTGCTTCTTGACTTAAAGATATTGAGACTGAAGGATTGACTTCATTCACAGGAATATGAGCATCCTTTGTTGTAGGGATCAACACCTCATTAGTAATTGAATCATACAGTTCATCAAACATAGGATCAAACAATTTCATTAAATCATCTTCAGATGGAGGTACATATGGAGTTTCTTGAGAAGAGTTTGGAACAAGAGATGAACCAATGGGACTGTTTTGAAGTGCGGGTCCTGAGCTGGAGTGTCCAGGAGCCATTTGACCGGTCAGCTCATCAAACGTAATGTGAATTGTTTCCATGATATTTCGGGTTCTTTTGTTGTAGATTCGGTATCCCTTTTTGTTTGATGCATATCCTACAAATACTCCAATGTCAGCTTTAGCCCTAAGTTTGCCTAAGTCTTGACCCTCATGGGTTGGATAACACAATGCACCAAACACACGAAGGAAAGAGAGATTAGGTTTTCTGTTGTGGACAAGTTCATATGGAGTTTTTCCATGTACAGTGTGAATTAGGGAACGATTTTTTGTGTAGCATGCAGTGGCGATTGCTTCAGCCCAGAGAAACATTGGAACCTTTGAGTAAATCAGCATTGTTCTAGCGGCTTCAACAAGAGTTCGATTTCGTCTTTCAACTACACCGTTCTGTTGAGGAGTTCGTGGAACACTTCTTTGATGGCTGATTCCAACGCTTTTATAGAATTCATTAAGTTGTTTGTTGACAAACTCAGTTCCATTGTCTGTTCTGATAATTCTGACGGTTTTGTTAAGTCGAACCTGCAGCTGTTTGATGAGTTTGATGATGATATCAGGAGTTTCATCCTTTGTCCTTAAGAACTTGACCCAGGTGAATCTAGAGTAATCATCAACCACAACTAACACATATTTCTTCCCAAAGATATTCTGCACCCTCATTGGTCCACATAAATCCATATGAATCATATGAAGAACTTCTGTGACAGAGTTAGTAGGTTTGGGTTTGTGGGCAAAATTTTTGCTTTTACCCAATTGGCATGCTGAACAAAGATGATCCTTTTCATACTTTAGTCTAGGTAAAACTACAACTAAGTCCTTTCTGGAAAGATCGTTGATGGTGCCGAAGTTCAAGTGATTGAGACGACGATGCCATAACCATGACTTTGTTTTTGAAGCCTTTGATAACAAGCAGATTGGAGAGGCCCTCATCATGTCATCGATAGAGATGGTGTAAAGATTTGAGCCACGAGTTCCTTTTAACAGTTCCTTAACATTAAGATCTCTAACAAAGCAGGTATGTTTTCTGAAGGCTACTTCTAGATCAGAATCACAGAATTGACCAACAGAGAACAAATTATGACCCAAACCTTCCACATAGTAAACTCTAGAGATGACACTATCACCAACAACATAATCTCCATAACCCATAATAGCACCGAAATGATCATTACCAAATTTAACAGTCCCGATGAATTTGCTCACGAAGTTCATGAGCCGCGACCGGTCTCCAGTCATATGCTTGGAACAGCCTGAGTCCAGGTACCACAGAACGATTTGAACGATCTGCAGTTGAACACAGACAAGAATGGATAACTGGATAATTGGGATCCCCATGCAAGAATGGGTTCCATTTGGTTAGTAACAATATTTGGAACACCCACATCAGAAATAGAAGCATTCATATCAGAAAGTGAGGCAATGGAATCATTGTGAATAGATGCAGTACTAGTGTCTGTATTAGCCCTGTTCACAGTGTGATCACTTCTTAAGGGAATAGTTCTACCAGTAGGCATCCATTTTCTAGTGGGCATTATCTGATTAGTCTTATGACCAACAGGTATCCAATAAAAGCCTAATTTACTGAATGTTCTTCCTGTGGGTTTCCACTGTTTTCTAACTTTCTTTCGTTTTTGCCTTTTAGCCTTCTTAGCATGAATTTTTGCATTAACAATATTAACTGGACAATTAACATCATTAGGCAGAACATTAACACCACATTCATGATTTGAAACAGAATTCAAGCAGACATCAGTACAAGGTTTGCAAATAGTATCGGAATTCGAATTAATTACAGTACGCCTATGGCTAATACTAGAATCAACACGATTCGTTTTATTCAATTCAAGCTTAAAGTTCCTAGATTGTTCTTCTACTCTCTTCCAGTGCACATTCTTAGCTTGAGAGGTCCTATCATTCCTTGTATTGTCTTGAGACTTTGACCTGCTCCGTTTAATGTCACTGATTACTCCTGTAGAGGGAATGGGAACATTAGTTGGTTTAACTACTCTTTGCATCACCTGTTTAGATGTACTGGGGTCTGAACTACATGCAGGTGCACTAAGGTTCACTTTCTTAAAACTAGAGGTACTGAGATTTGTACTCCTAGAAGGCACACTTGAGTTCTCTTTCTTAGCATTGACAGATCTGGAATCTGAACTACTTAAAGGCACACTACGGTTCACATTCAAAACATTGGGAATCGAATCCATATCATACTTGGCATTAGGCATCGAGCATGGAATCAAAGGATTAACTCTCTCACCTAATGACTTTGGGCATATTGTGATCAAGCATTCTAAGATTTCTTGAGATCGTTTGGCATATAAGCATGCATGTCCAATTGCATTATCATGAGGTTTCTCTAGCTTATCCTCTTCAACAATTTCACGCAGACATTCTAGGCAATCCTTAAGGGATGAGAAGTATGTTTGAATAGCGAGTGTGTTGTTCCTTAGATGAGGAGGGACATATGTCACAGATAAAGCATATTTATTACAAGAGTGAACCTTTGATACAACATTCTCCCCATTGGTCATTGGCATTTTCCCTTTTACCTGACTCTTCAGATTCTCAATTTCCTTTTGCAATGAAGCTATTTGTTCATTATTTTTGTTACGAGTGACTTTAATTGATTCAAATAACTCATTGAAATGACGTTTAACCTTTTCATTTTCTTCTAGAAAACTTTCGTTTTCCTTTTGTAAAGCATTTACTAGGTTTTGAAGATGAAACGTTTGAGAATTCTGAGAATCTAAATGAGGAGGCATTTGGGAACCTGTCATATTGTTCGTTTGACCCTTTAGTTGAGAGATTTGGGCTTTCAACTTTCTGATTGTGTTGCACTGAGCTTGAATCTGTTCATCACGTTTGTTAATTTGAAAAACTGCATCAAACTCTGGAGCATCTGATGATGTCTTGATATTTGAAGTTTTGACATTTTCTTTAAGATGTTGATATTTTAGTTGTAAATTAAAATACTCAACTTCTAGTTTAGAAAAATGTTTAACCAAATTGTCGTGATCATCCAGTTCAATTTTCTCGTTTAGTTTAGAATTAGATTTTTCAAGCTCAATGACACGATCATGGGAGACTTTCAGGGCAACAGATAGTTCATGAAATTTGGAAGCATTAATAGAGCATTTTGAAGCAGTGAAAAAAATATCTTGAGCAACACATTCAGTAATAAGAGTCTCATTTAAGGTATGCAAGTTCTTCCTCTCAATCTCATTATATTTTAGTGCACGCTCATAATCACTAACTTCAACTACCATTGCATCAAATTCCTTTTCCATTCCCTTGATATCAGTTTCTATCCCCTTTTTAAGACTCTCAAAGTGATCTTTCAGAAGTTTAAAGAAAGGCATGACCTCAGTTAAATAACATTCTTTCATTTGCTCAAAACCCCTTTCTCCTTCCGTTATACCAGTGGGTGTGATCCTTTTCTTGCAAGTTTTCTCAAAATCAACAAATAGTTGAAATATAACATATTGGCTAATTAAGGTCTTGCTTTTAGTGGCAATTTTTCTAGGAACAAGATGCATTGGTGTATTAGGAGGATACACAGTCGCTCTAGGCATTTTCCAAAAGGGGGGGGGGGTGTTTGTTTCAACAATATTTTCAGCTTTCTGCTTATCTAAATCCTTTTTCCAGAAAACTTGTTCGGGAGTCAACAATGTCTGAGGCTTAAACATGTTCAAGGAAATCCAGTTTTCCTTCTTGTAGTCATGGGGAGTGATAATTATTTTTTTCTCTTTGCATTTAGGGTTATCTAATTTTTTGTTCATCCTTTCCCTAGTGACTTCATCTGATTTCTTATCTTCCTCAGTGCACTCAACGCAACTAGGTTTCTGTCTAGGTTTAAGAATCTCATTTCCATCATAGATCACATTTTGAGCTGCTTTTGCTATCTTTCCGTACTCAGGGTTGGGTTTATCTATAATGGGAACACTATGCTTATCGCTTAGAACTCTATGTTTAGTGACCATGTGAGCAGTCTGAATGGTGTTTCCTTGTATGTACAACTTGTTTTCAAGCTTGTTTTTCAAAGTTTTCAGATTAGAAAAGTCTCTCAAGAGTTTTGATTCCTTTGCATTAAATTCTTGCTTAAGCATTTTCACATTTTCTTGAAGTTCTTGTTTTTGCTTAGCTGTTTTAGAAAGTTTTTCTTGCAAGGAATTTAATTCTTGTTTCAATACTTCTTCTCTAAAGTTACTTTTTCTAATGACTGTACGTACTTGGTCATCCATTTCCTGCTCACGAGTGGTCAACTCAAATTTTGCACGTTGTTCATAAATAGCAACACGTTCTTTATAGGCATTTAGTTCAGAAATTACAGAATCATCAGGGGCACATGCGGTGTATTCATCAAAAACATAGTCATTGTTGACTGCAGAAGATGCATCACTTGGTACACCTTCACTTTCACTTTGTTTCACGTATTGATCATATGGGATAATATCGATATTACCCATATTTTCAACATTTGATTCAATAGTTTCAGTTGATTGTACTTTGTCATGCATCTGTTGCACATCAGCATTATCGTATAGTTTTAATACCTCTGAGATGAGTTTGTCTTGGGATGGGCCAGCTAGTGGTGAAGAAGAGACCTTGGGAGAAACCATTGGAGAAATGCTAGCCATAAAAATTGTGTGTGCCGTAGGTCCACCATCCACATCAGAGTCGTATGCATCACAATCAGCGACTTGAAAGGCATTCTGATGATTGTGACCTATCTCCTGAATAGGCTGCTCATCCACATCTGCATCATAGGTCTTGGCATTGCCCTCAGCAAGAAACAACAATTCCTCTTCATCCAAAGCAGCACCATTGTCCTGAGCTTGTGCCAGCAGCATCTTATCTCTGAAGTAATCAGCATTCTGTGGACGCTTTGGAGATGTGCAGTTCCTTGCAATGTGTCCCTCACCACCACAGTTATAACATTTGATTGGCTTAGCTTGACCTTGGTTACCATTCCTTCCTCGATTCTGGTTGCCAACATAACCTCTCCCAGCTCCACCTCTTCCCTGATCATACTGTCTTTCCTGAACTGGTTGCACCATGATCCTTCCATCTTTAACAGTGGCTTGATTGTGTGGGTTAGATGCTGTTCTGAGGTTGTTGTTGGTTTGTGGGAGAGAATTCATGTTTTGACTAATCAGAAGAGCTAGTTGATTAATGAAGTTACCCACGTGTGCATCAGCATCAGCTTGTTTGAACATAGGATCAGGATTGAGTTTGTGATTACCATTACCCAAGGGTATGACTTGTGATGCTTTGGTTGTAATTCCGATGTTTGAGTAGAAGGCAGTTGAGTCATTAGATGAGCTTGTCTCTCCCTGGTTGGTTTTGAACTGATTGAGAATCAATTTTTCAAACATAGCATGTCTCTCATTCTGAAGGAGGAAGGCATAGAGTTGCTCATAGTTTGTATTCTTCAATCCTTTAGTGAGCTTCACAGCGGTGACAAACTTGTGCCATTCGGGATTCATGTTGTTCACAAATTTTGAGTTCAGCTGAATGTTAGGTATAGTCATTCTGATGTTCCTCATGTCATTCATTAACTTATGAAATCTCACATAGTACTCATAGACATTCTCATCTGGTTTCATCTTGAAGTGTTCAAATTCGTCATAGAGTTGGGATTCTCTGTCTTCCATAGTTAATTCTGAACCTAAGAGAAGCATCTTAACATTATCCCAAACTGCCTTTGCATCAGTGTTATGATTGATCAGCTTGTAGATGTCTTTAGGAAGACCTTGAAGAACAATGTTTGAAGCCCTGATATCTGCATCGAATCTCTTTTTATCCTTATCATCAAGCTCATCATACATTTTAGGTCTGTCCATTCCGTAAACAGGAGTACCATCTTCATTAGTATCAAGTATGTCTCTAGTCGTCTCAACTCGATATGGTCCTTCATCAATGGATTTGAGAATGTTGACACCATTTTCCTTTCCAAGGCAGTACAATCTGATTCGTTGAGCCCAAGAATCGTAGTCAGTTCTGTCAAGCATGGGTGGACGAGTATCTGACCCAGCTGCTTGAACATCCTCTGCAACCGTGGAGATGATAGTAGGAACGTTGGTAGACATGTTAACAGATAATACGGGATTTTATAACTCTATGATTAAACCGAGAAATAGATTCTTTCACGGGATTTTACTAAATCAAGAGAAAACCGTAAACAATCACCCAAGTCGCTTAGAAGATAATGCACCAAGTCGCTAACACTTAATTCGCTACACCACTAAGTCGCTAGAGTCCCAAGTCGCTAGACAAATGCAAGTCGCTAAGTAGTAACTCGCTAAGCCTCAAGTCGCTAGCAAAATTTTGGCAGCAATTCGCTACTCAAGTCGCTAAAGATACAAGTCGCTAAAGAGCAACTCGCTACAGACCAAGTCGCTACCACCAAGTCGCTACCCGTAGTGGAGAGTCCACTACTTGTACTGTAAATCGCTAGATCTAAGTCGCTAGGTCTAAAACTGTAACTCGCTACAAATTTGTAAAGCAAGTCGCTACGAAGAAAGTAATCCGTGAGTTAAGTCGCTAGCAAGAAAAAACCACATAAACATCACTTTTCAATCCAAAAACAACCCAACCAAGATGATTCAAGCTTACCAAATGAAAACCTACACACTTGTGATGATTCTAAACATAAAAGTACTAACAAAAACCACACTTTAACACAAGAAATCAACCAAATGATGCAAAAACCACTAAACTTTTTCAAACTCAAAAACCACCTAAAAACCACTAGAAATCCAAAGATGTGCAAGATATGATCTAACCATGGCTCTAGATACCAATTGTTAGATATAAGTTGTCACATACACATCAAACCATAACACAAAGTGGCGTATAAATGGAATTCTAGAGAGAGAAAGTTAGAGGTTTAGGGAACTTAGTGAGAGAAAGTGAAAGATATTATTATAAGCTCCAACTCTCTACCTTGGAAGGTAGAGAGTATTTATAGTCTTACATAAATCGCCACACATCGGGCTGTGGATCAGGCATACAGTGGGTAAAGACCCGTCCGTCCTCCACGGTGTTACTTAACTAAATACTACTTAACTTAAAAGAACTACGACTACGAGCTTTCTAACGATTACATATACTTGAGGTGACCGACTCTTTAATACCTGGAATTTCTAATTCCTAACAGACGTTAAACTGAGAAAATCGTCATTACTTCTAACCATATATAAATCCCCGAAAATACACCACGCCCCATTCCACTTATTCATCAACCTGGTTAATATTTCCCAAAGCGACGTTTTTTTGTCTTCTCACATGTGGCCCGTATATACATACTAAGAACATCTCCTCGTTCTTCCTTTTCCACGAGCCCTTAACTGCAGTAAATCTTTCATCCCCTATCGCCTCTTTGCATGTAAAAACTGTCAAATCACAAATTAAAATAATACTTCCTGAATTCCCAACCACGGGTAGTTGTGAATATCTATAACCACCCCCCCCCCCAAATGTCCACAATCCATGTGTCATCTACCACCTCACTTTACGTACAATCTCTTATATTTATTTGCGCATATCACAATGCCTCATCAACCACATGATAAAATTTCGGTTCCTCCAGCCAAACGTTAAAAACACGGAATGGCTTTCGACCGAAATCTAAGTCTACATCTTTTAAAACAATCAGACAGTGATCCGATAGCTTTCTATCCAAAGCAATGATGAGGAGGTTACCTCAAATATTATTGAACTCATCATTCAACCGGAAACGATCAATCTTACTAAACTTCATTCTATCATCACTAACTCTAGTAAATTTCCCCCTATAGGAATATCGACTAGCCTCCTTTCGTTAATAAAATCATTGAAATCATTTGTTTCTTTGACGTAAAACTGAGAAAATCGTCATTACTTCTAACCATATTTAAATCCCCGAAAATACACCACGCCCCATTCCACTTATTCATCAACCCGGTTAATATTTCCCAAAGCGACGTTTTTTATCTTCTCACATGTGGCCCGTATATACATACTAAGAACATCTCCTCGTTCTTCCTTTTCCACGAGCCCTTAACTGCAGTAAATCTTTCATCCCCTATCGCCTCTTTGCATGTAAAAACTGTCGAATCACAAATTAAAATAATACTTCCTGAATTCCCAACCACGGGTAGTTGTGAATATCTATAACCACCACCACCCCCCCCCCCCCCCCCCAAAAAAAAAAGTCCACAATCCATGTGTCATCTACCACCTCACTTTACGTACAATCTCTTATATTTATTTGCGCATATCACAATGACATTTTGGTTTATTATAAAAGAGTATTTATTCAAATACTTAGTTTGGAATTAGGGAACGAAGAAGAATAAATATTTTCTGCAATTTAGGTCATCATTATTAAAAGATTAGTCTATAATAATCTAGTTTGATATTAAGAAAGAAAGAATTTAGTAAAAGCGTTAAATCAAGTGTAATAAAGGGGTGTTTTCACGCGTAGAAATGGTGACCGTGCCTCAAGCACCACTACAGCAAAACACCACTCGGGGTGAAGGAGAATCCTAACAAAAATAGCAGATGCACGTAGTTTAGTGGCTGAATGCAGACTTAGTAATTTAATCAAGCAATGTATGTTACGTATAAGAATGAATGCAATTAAAATTAGTTCAAACATGGAAATCATAATACTTGTGTTCATTCCATCGAGTTAGTAACAATCAAGACTAACCGTGTGAGCCTCCAAGTTGCCACAGTGCATTAACAAATCCTTTATGCAACTTCGAAGACCAACATCTTCGTTATTCAATCTTTTGTTGCAGTATGCAAGACAACTATTATGTTAAGTTTTTTATTTTTGGAAGTTTATATAAGTCACGTTTTGAATACAATGAAGCTATGCATAACCAATCATATACAGCTATGTATGATATGAGTAATTATAATAAAAAGAAAAACATTGCATCTATATATAAAGCATATCAATAAACTGTTGCTATTCATTAAAAAAAGCTTCAAGGATAAACGCAAAAAAAGGGTTCAATCACTTACCAATTAGTATTGAATGTCACATACACATGGTGTTTAAACACTTAATATAAACCAACTGTCAAAAAGTATAGAACTATAAAGAAAATAATAATCAAATGAAAATAATAATTGCAAAAACCGGAAAGTAAACATACCATTAGTCAATATAAGCGAATTTTGGATAATAAAGCTTAATAGATTGAATGAAAAGTATCACTTTTTAAATTGAACTTGTGAATCATCAATTTGATATAAAACAAACCATAAAAGTTTAATAATAATCATACTCATATTTTCCAAATCAATTGTAAAATTGTACCATGATATGTATATAGCACTATAGCAGGATCTTCTATGTTATTATTATTATTATTATTATTATTATTATTATTATTATTATTATTATTATTATTATTATTATTCATAAAACTCTAATTTTAATTTTGAAATATACCAGACGATTTTTGTGAGGTGAAAATCATCAACTAGTAACCAAGTTTGAGATATGTTCTAATTTGGTACCGCAAACTTTATATCAATAACAAAAACCATCTGTTGATACAAAAGTTGGGCGTTCCTTGTTTGGACTCCGGTTCTCGTATCAATTAGATCTTAATACTTGAGACCTGCGCACTAAGTAAACAGAAAACACCGTTAGACTTATCGTGGGATTGTCTCCCACGATTATCCTCCGGCGTGAGAGTAAGTAATCGGTTTTAGGGTTTAGTGGAGAGTTAGAGTTTTAGATCGTCCCTTTAATGAGGCTTGAGATGCCCTTTATATACACACGAAATCCTTATTGATTTCGTGTTCCCCAACCTGCGGCGTATCCCGCCTAAGTCGGTCATTGAATACATATCTCCAAAAATAAGAGATATCCAATATCCAAAGTCATAAATAACTTCGGGTTTGGGCCTTCGTGAGCCCAAACCGTTACTGGGTTAGCCCATTCGTACTGGGCTCGTTAGTAGTGTGCATTGGTCGGGTTTATGACCCGAATGCGGACTATACGTCATCATGTCCCCCCAGTCTAGTATGCGCAGGGTGAAACCCGCAGATGCTAGACTAATAACTGTAGCCCATATACTCCTCAAGGCGTAGCGGAGAAGCTTCAAAGATTTCCCGTCTTAAAGAAGATACGGTGAATCCAATCAAAATATGTCAAATATATCCCTCAAAAAACGTGGGAAAGTAAGTGGAAAGTGTGCCACGTCAGCAACTCCTATCCACACGTTTGGAGCAAGTGGGGTCCACGTGTCAAGCATCGCAGGGATGTGGAACCCTATATAAACTACCGCATCCCTTTTACTGTGTTTATCACAGTAAAAGCATTTTCACCATTGTTGAAAACTAGAAATATCAACCAAGAATCCGTTAAACTATCAAAGGTAATAGCGCGTGCGCATTTGAAACCTTATCATGGTTCATGGTTTGACTGACTTTGCATCCGATATGACCGAGGATGAACTACGTGAGTTCACCTCAGAATATTATATCCTGATGGCGCTGCATCCGGTAGTGCCGGCTGTGCAGGCATCAATAGCGGATTTCACTGAAGGAAAAGTAGGGGTATACACGCGTTTTTTCGAATTTGCGAATCATCGTGTGCCCATCTCTTTATTCTTGTGCGACGTATCAAATTACTACCGCCTACACATATCCCAGCTGCACTATATAGGTGCAGCAAAAACAACAAACTTCGAGGTTAATTGCCGTTTGTTGGCGATTAATCCTACTATCTATCTCTTCCGTGCGTTTTACCATACAACGTGGTCAAACGGATGGGTTTCATTCGCTAAGCGCGCAGGGCGGCTGCAATGTTATACTAAAAAACTAGACGCGCTTAGGAACTAGAGAGAAAAATTCTTCTAGGTTGATGAAGCGGTGTTCCATTGGCGTTTTGCCTTCTATACCCAAAGTTTGCTATCGAAGGATGAGCGTTCCCTCCCTGGAACATACATCGCTGATGATGCAGAAACGATAAACGCTAATCGTATTCCCATCAATTCCTACCCCGAGGAATTTTTGGTGCACATGGGCATCAGTCGTAACTATTTCGATAGGCCTGGTGAGGTGACAACCTTCTTAGACGCGGATGACCAGGGTGGGTGCTCATATTTCGTACTCCTTTGCTTGATTAATGTGAGCCTTTCTTTTCACCTTTGTATTTTATATAACTTGTTTTTGTTTGTTTCTTGTTGCGCAGAGATGGATTTGTTCAGCGTGGTGCAATTGGCGAAACCTCGCCAGGTTACCGTGGGGGTGTGCCCTTTGAGAGAGGGGGAAGTCCCTATTCTGGAAGCTACTGCGGGGCGCACCATAGAGATGCAGCTGGAGGAACTGGGGGTTGATTCTTCCATTGCGCCGGAGGCAACCCCTCTGCGCAGCGTGCCCAGCCCCAGGGTACATTCGCCTGTGGCAGAGCTTTCACGCGCAAACATACTGGAGAGCGTGGAAGTCTTCCAGGAAGAGCCAGAAGAAGCAGACCAAGGGATCAAGCGCTAGAGGGCGCCTGGTGATGATGGCGAAAGCTCATCTAGAAGGAAGCGCCCTGTCATTCATGACGTGGAGTCATCATCAGATGAATCATCGCCCCTCCGCGTAACTGAGACTACTCCTCCTAAGTAAGTGTTGTTGCCGAAACACTTAGTGCATCCTTATTTGTTGTATAAAATAATCATAAAATGTCTTTGTTTGCACGCAGTGTTGATACCGCTGGGAGTACTGCTGGGCACTCTGTGGAGTCGCCACCCAAGGCGAGCCCTATTCGCACTGACCCTCCTGTGCCAGAGGACCAAGGCGCCGATCCATTGACATCTGGGGATGTGCCAATGGACCAACTTGTTGAGGAGCTTGGTTTGGCTGCTGTGCACCAGGCTACATTGGTCGCGCAGCTAAAGTCAAGATATGCCGGAGAGAGTAGCCAGAGCGCGCAGAAGGACAGACAGATTGAGTTGCTGAAGGCACGTTTGGCTAGTGCTCAGGTTGAAGCAGAGTCGGCGCGCTCTTATTCCCAAAAACTTGCTGGGGAAAAGATGTCGTTGCTGACCCAAGTGAGCCAGGAGCGTGCCGCGTTGGAAGAGTACAAGGCTTCTTGCGTCTCGGCTGTTAATCATTTGGAGAAGGGGAAGGACGAGCACTTCTCTCGGTTGGGAAAGTTTCGTGAAGCTGTGGATGGAATGCTGAAGGAACAGGAGATGAAACTTCGCAAGCTCAGCATTGAGTACGATGAAGAGCTGTATCCTCAGCTTGTTTCCACCATTGCTGAGCGAAGGTGGCTCATCAGCCATGGTTTGCGCCTTGCTGTGCTCACCACTTTGGAGTCCCGAGAGGTAACAGATACCTTCGGGAGTGTTGTGCAGTGCGCGTTGGCGCGTGGTAAGGCGGAGACCGTAGAGGAGCTTCATGATAAGGGCCTTTTGAAAGTGCCTGCCGCACAGGTGCCTGGGTACAATGAGCATGCTTATGAGGATCTTGTTGCTGCGATGAAAAAGATGAAAATATTGGAGCTTCCTCAGATTGCTCAGTTGGAGCGCGACCAAGATTATCCCATAGGTGTGATTATGGAGGGATTAACCTTGGCCCGCCACCGTGTTGATGATGCAGAAGCGCAGCCTGATTATTTTTTGAAGCCTGATGAGTCACAGCTGCAAGTGCCTATCTTTGCTCGCCCCCGCGACATCCTAAACCCTTTTGCGCTTGAGAAAGAAATTCCTTTGAAGGAATCCTTAGAAGCCCATGCTATGAGGCTTGCAAAGAAGAAGGGCGTAAAGGGGAAGGCCATTCTGTGTAGTCTTGGTGCAGCGCATCTCCCTAGATCTGACGAGGTACCTGTTAGTGTTGCCACGGTATCGCGCCATGATTCTGATTTGTTGAAGAAACTGAAGGAGGCTGGGGATGCTGCAAGCCATGCGGAGAGCTCATCTCTTAGGCGTTGTAATAGTATATAGGTTATAGGCTCTTTGTAAATATCCTTTTTGTAAGAACTCGTGGTCCTTAATAAAATTTTCCTTTTGTTGAAGGTGTGTTGATCTGAATGTGGTTGCGACTTATAATTTTTGTACTTAGTTCTCCGTCTTTGCGTGAAAAACGTTCTCGTTGTCTAAGAATCAAATGGTTGTATAAGCGCGAAGAATATATGAAGTCCATAATCATGTATGAAAGTCATGATCTAACATACTTGAAACATAATTTCTAAGTACTTGTATCATAATCGTGCATGGTTTGCGTACTGTAAATATCATATTAAGGAGTCAAGAGTCTTGATTCCTAGTTTGTTAAACGCGCACAGTATGCATTGTTGCGCATCCATCGTGGAATGTGCATTGAAATTATTCCAACGTCTTGAAAATAAGGTGTTTAACAAGGATACATGATCCAATTTTGATGGGTTTGCAACCCTCTTACTCAACGAGTTATTTAGTAGGTTTACTCATCCTTTTTACCATCGTGGGTTTAGTAAGTGCATGCACGCCATGTAGGCAAAAGTTAATATAACAACAATGTTGAGATATAAATAATATGTAAATAACAAATTGAAATGTGTCGCGGAGTTAGCTAGAAACCGTGACGTTTTATTAATACTTGCAAGTTTTTGTAAAATTAAAAAAGACATTTCCCTAAGTAAAACAGAATGTAAATACACGGATATTTATTGAGCACTATACTAAAGTGCGGGGGTGTCCGTGTGCTGAGCCGTAGTCGTTCCTAGGGATAACATCTTTTGAGATTGCAGATGTTCCATGTGTGTGGTAGCTCACGACCATCCATGTCACGCAGCTTGTACGCGCCCTTTCCTAGTGCTTCAATGACCTCATAAGGTCCTTCCCACTTTGGTCCAAGTTTCTCTATATCTTCTGCATGGCTCGCATCATTGGCGCGATATACAAAGTCGCCTGGTCTGAATGAGACGCTTCGAACTTTAGCATCATAGTATCCTTTCATTTTTGACTTAGCCCTCGCCTTACATATAGCTGCGCGCTCGCGCCTTTCTTCCAACATGTCCAAGTTGATACGTCGTTCATCGTCATTGGTTGTGACATTAACTTCGGTAGTACAAATAGTTGGCATCCCAATTTCGGCTGGTATAACGGCTTCTGTCCCATAGACAAGAGAAAAGGGAGTGTCCCCGGTGCTAACCTTGATTGAAATGCGGTGCGCCCACAAAACATGCGATAACTCTTCCACCCACCTCCCTTTGTGTTTGTCTAAGCGTGCTTTAATTCCTTCATCCAGACTTCGATTTGCACGCTCGACCAAACCATTGGTTTGTGGGTGTTTAACCGACGCGAAGTGCTGTGCAATATTTAGTTTTTCGCACCATTCCTTGAAAGGGTTGTCACAGAATTTTTTTCCGTTGTCCGAGATGATTTCCCCAGGTAATCCGAAATGGCATACGATATTCTCCCAAACAAATCGTTTTACCTGATTTCCTGTGATCGTCGCGACCGCCTTTTCTTCAATCCACTTAGTGAAATAGTCTATAGTCACTATAAGGAATTTCAATCCCCCTGCTGCAACAGGGAAGGGGCCTGCAATGTCGATACCTCATTTATAGAATGGCCATGGCGACGTAATAGGTGTTAGCTCCTGTTGTGGTTGGCGTGGAATGGGTCTGTGAACTTGGCAGTCGCCACACTTTCTTATTAAGTCTCGCGCGTCACGGTGCATCGTAGGCCAATAGTATCCTGACCGTAAAAAGTGCGCCACAACGGACCGTGGTCCTGAGTGCATACTACATGAACCAGCGTGGATCTCTCGGAGTACGTAATCTGCTTGAAGGGGTCCGACACATCGAAGCCATGGTTGTAGAAATGAACACCGATATAGTATGCCGTCCCAAAGTTCAAACCTCTGTGATGTGTGCCGTACTCGTCGGGCGTCCTTCTGCTCCTGGGGCAATACGTCCTTGCTTATAAACTCGACTATTGGATCATCTATGTAGGACCTTGCTCCTCTATCACCGTGGATATTTCCATCTCTGAGATGGACTTGCTCTTCAGCGTTTCCACAAATACTTGTTTTGACATGTGTGCAAAGCTTGTGGATGCAATCTTGCTCAGTGCATCCGCCTTTCTGTTTTCCCCTCTCGGAACTTGTTTAATGGTGAACCTGTCAAAACCCTAGATTAGTGACTTGGTCTTGTCGAGATATTGAATCATGTTTTCCTCTTTAGCCACATACTCGCCCAACACATGGTTGGAGACTAGCCGGGAATCCACATTTGCTTCTAGGTTGCGTATGCCCATTTGAGCTGCAATGCGTAATCCAGCAATCAGAGCTTCATACTCGGCCTCGTTGTTCGTGGCTGTGAATTCAAAACGCAGTGCGTAAGTGAATTCCATTCCTTCTGGACTCGTGAGGATGAGGCATGCGCCTGACCCATCCACGCATGAAGATCCGTCTGTAAATAGGATCCATGGTCCCTGTAGTTCTACCTTCCTTTCTGAAGGTGCATCATCAGTGTCTGGTTTTTCAATGATGAAGTCTGCTAGTATCTGTCCCTTAACCGCAGTGCGTGGTCTGTAGGAGATGTTATGCTCACCTAGCAACACACTCCACTTCTGTAGTCGTCCTGATGCATCGGGTTTGGAGATGATTTTCTTGATAGGTTGGTCTGTGATTACCGCTATTGGGTGCGCTTGAAAGTACCTGCTTAGTCTTTTGGCGGCGAATACTAATGCTAGGACCAACTTCTCCATTGCACTATAGTTAACCTCCGTCTTCTTGAGTGCTTTGCTTACAAAATATACCGGTGTTTGTAATGAATTCCTATCCGTCAGTAGTACTGTGCTGACTGCTCCATGAGTCTCAGATAAGTACATAATCAATTCTTCCCCTGGGCGGGGCGCGACTAGCGTGGGGAGCGCTGCTAGGTGTTGTTTAAGCTGTATAAAAGCTTCTTCTGCCTCCGTAGTCCAGCGAAAATCTCCCTTTTTTGTACACTTCTTGAGCGTTTTGAAGAGGGGGAGTGACTTATCTGCTGATCTGGATAAGAATCTGTTCAAACAGACTAGTTTTCCATTCAGAGATTGGACTTCCTTCAACGTGCGCGGTGATGGAAGTTGGATGACATCCTTCATTTTTTCTGGACACGGTTTAATGCCATCGGGCTCTATCAAATATCCCAGGAACATGCCTTCTGTAGCTCAAAAGGTAGATTTCTTAGGATTTAACTTCATGTTGATTTCACGTAGTGTCTTAAATGTCTCCTCAATGTCGCGCACCAATTCGTCCTCAGTATGGCTTTTTATGACAAGGTCGTCAACGTAAACCTCTAGGTTGCGGCCCACCTGTTTTTCAAATGCGTTATCTACCAATCGTTGGTAGGTGGCGCCTGCGTTTTTCAAGCCGAAGGGCATCTTAGTATAACAATAGACGCCTTGGCTTATATGGAAAGCTATTTTTTCCTCATCGTCTTTAGCCATCTGGATTTGGTGGTATCCTTTGTATGCGTCCAAGAAGCATTTAAGTGGGTATCCGCACAAAGATTATATCTTCCAGTCTATCTCTGGTAGTGGGTAGCAGTCTTGTGGACATGCTTTGTTGAGATCCGTGAAGTCCACGCACATCCGCTAACTACCGTCGCTTTTCTTGACCATCACTGGGTTGGAAAGACAGTCATGGTAATAGACTTCTCGCATGATACCTGCATCCACAAGTTTGTGTACTTCTGCTAGAATTGCTTGTGCGCGCTCTGGAGCCTGGCCGCGCTTCTTCTGTCGTACTGGGGGGTATCCTTGTCGGATTCTCAACTTGTGTTCTGTAATCGAGCGTGGTACACCGTTCATGTGCTTTGGTTCCCATGCAAAGATATCCAGATTCTTTTGCAAGAGTGCGCACACGGTTGTCCTGCCGTTATCAGACAGCGATCCCCCGATCGATACTTCTTGCTCTGGGTAATCAGGATGAATTACAACCCTCAGGTTTGGCACTTTAGTTGCGCGCTGTTCTGGAATGTGTGCCGTTTCACATGTAATTGTGTTACATTCTTCAGGTGGTACGGTGGTATTGTAGAGAGTAACAATCCTCCCTCCACCGGGAATTTGAGCATCCCATGTGTTGTAGACGGTACTGCGCATATGGCTGAAATTCCTGGTCTTCCAATAATGCCATTGTATGGCAAAGGGTATTTGATCACCATAAAATTCATCCAGGCTGTCGTGGAGTGTTCCTTATTGCCAACATTGACTAGTAGGCGTATTTGCCTCATGGGCCATATCTTTTCTCCTGTAAAACTAGTCAACGACGTCATGACCGGGCTTAACTGACTTCGTATCTCAGGTCGCAGTCGTTTGAAACAGTGTTCATATATTATATCTGTGGATGCTCCTCCATCAACATACATGCGGTGGATATCGTGACCCCTGCATTGATTTCAATGGTGAGCAGTTCTACCACTGCGTTGTCCGCAGCCAAGGTGGGGAAGGAGATTTCGCTTCCACGGGAAAACTTTTGGCTGATCTTCTGCCTAGTCATTCGCTACCATGATTGTATCATGTAGATGGTATTCGCCTTATCCTTGGGTACTTCTTTCCTGTTCCCAGTCTTTTGCTTATCTTTCCCCTCCTTGATGTTTTTAACCAAATGGTCCAATCTGCCTTCTTTTACTAGCTTATCAATTAGCTGGCGCAATTGGACACACTCATTGGTGGTGTGGCCCTTCTGTCCATGATAGTCGCAGTATCCGTGCCCCACGCGCCAATCTTCTGAGGTGCGCATTGGTGGGGGTCTCGAGAAGTTTGCGCCTTCCGTCGCGAATATCTCCTTTGGAGTTTTTGTTAGCGGGATATATTTGTCATTATCTCGTCCGCTCCCCTGGACGCGGTAGTTCTTGTTTCGGTTGCTACTCTGGTCGATGAATTATCTCCTAGGCTGTTCTTGTAACCTATAGTTTGAGTAGCCTTTCTTGCTGTCTGCTGCGACGGCTTCTCCTTAGATAAAGGACCTCGTGCGTTTCATAAGTTCATCGAAGGTTTGGGGGACCTTGTCGTTCAACCTTTTGATGAGTTCTGGGTTATTGATCCCGTTCATGAACCCTGCGATCTTTAGTATTTTGGGGCATGCCTTGACATGTATGCACTCATCTTTTTAGCGCTCCACATAAGCGCTTGTAGATTCCCCCTGGCGCTGTTTCACCCTGGCAAGTTTGACAGGGTTTTTGGCGCACTTCTTCCTTTGAGTGAAGTTTAGGCGAAACGCCTTCCGCAACTCTTCAAAGCCATCAATGCTTCTGCGTGGAAGCTTACTGAACCAGTTTCGCGCATTCCCCACTAATGTGGAATTGAACATGTGGCACCACACATGTTGTGGCCAATTTTCGATGGTAGCAGAGGATTTGAAATTTTTTAAGTGATCGTCTGGATCACTTGTTCCATCATAGGTTTTCACATTGGCGGGCATGCGCCTTCTCTTATCTTTTGAGAAATCGCTGATGCGCCGAGTGAACGCATCCACCTTTTGGTGGCCCCACGGGAGAGACATATCTTCCTCCTCCTGGTCGCGATATCTTCTCCTGGACTTCCAGTGTCCTGTTTCGCTATCCTCGTTGTCCGAGGAGTCACCAAAGGACGAGCTTCCCCTCTTTCGGCGCTTGCGCCGACTGTCCTCAGAATCCGCGCTTGAAGGGCTTTCACTTGGGGAGTACCGTCGTCCAAGTCTGTCATGGACCTTGTGGCTACCAAGCTTAGTGTTGACATTGGTACGCCGTCCATCCTCTTCGTGTTCTTCTAGATACTGCAGGTCAGCTGCTTCATCATTCTTAACTCTCCTCCCGATCCTGGTGAACACTGGAGGTCGGCGGCTATCCTTCCCGCGCATCTCCCTTTGATGACGCGATGGGGATGTCTCATACTCTGGGTCAAAGTTGAGTCGGGCTTGCAGGCTCCGACTCGACCTCATTTTCGCCTCCTCTTGCATGAGGGCAGCCAAGGTTTCGTAATTTTGGGACACGAAGTCACTTGGCACTAATTCAGGTGTGACTCCCTCTAGGGGGAGGGTGTCTATTTCCACCACTGGACCCTTGTTTCGGTCAGGTGCGTCTGGCGTTTGTGAGGCCTGTTTCTGGCACCGATTGGAGGGGAGTGGTAAAAAGGGAGCGCAGTGGATCTTCTGCGCTGGTGGTTGTGGTGGTGGCATGGGTTGTCCCCGTGCGTGGTTCCACTGTCGGGAAGACCAGATCTGGGCCTGACCCTTGGTTTTTGTTAGAACTGGTTGTTCCAGAGGCCTGTTTAGAGGCTTATCCACTTTGCTGCTTCTTCCCATGTAGGTCACTATGCGATCGCTGGCTTAGGTTTCCTTGCTTCGTCATTCTAGTTCTTAGTGATTGGTCCCACGGATGGCGCCACTTGTTGATACAAAAGTTGGGCGTTCCTTGTTTGGACTTCGGTTCTCGTATCAGTTAGATCTTAATGCTTGAGACATGCGCACTAAGTAAACAGAAAACACCGTTAGACTTATCGTGGGATTGTCTCCCACGATTTTCCTCTGGCGTGAGAGTAAGTAATCGGTTTTAGGGTTTAGTGGAGAGTTAGGGTTTTAGATCATCCCTTTAATGAGGATTGAGATGCCCTTTATATACACATGAAATCCTTATTGATTTCGTGTTCTCCAACCTTCAGCGTATCCCGCCTAAGTCGGTCATTGAATACATATCTCCAAAAATAAGAGATATCCTATATCCAAAGTCATAAATAACTTCGGGTTTGGGCCTTCGTGAGCCCAAACCGTTACCGGGTTAGCCCATTCGTATTGGGCACGTTAGTAGCGTGCATTGGTCGGGTTTATGACCCGAATGCGGACTATACGTCATCACCATCAAAGTTTCAAAATTGTTTTATTCTTTTATAATTTTTTGTTAGAGTGACATGAATTGAACACTTCTCAAACTTGGTTATTTAGTTTTTGATTATTGTTTATGTTTAGTCGTGCATTAACGAGTTATACATAAAGTTGGTTGGAATTAGTTATATACAGCGGGTGGGTGTTTAATATTAATATACAACATGTTAATGCATATATGGATACCTTAACCACATTAGTTTTAAAAACGTACACAAGAATAAAACAGTTTTGAAACTTTGATAATTTTTGTGATTGATATAAAATTTGAGATACCAAATTAAAATACTCATAAAACTTGATTACTATTGAGTTACATATTCCTATTTTTTGTGAGAATAAGTATTGCGATGATAAGGTGGATATAACATGACATTTTACATGTGACATGCCATTGACATGAAATTAATTGTTGCATGTCATTATTCATAACTTACCTATGATATAAAGTGGGACACTAATAGTTATAAAGTACCTTTTATCTCTTCTCCTGGCATCTTGCTAGGGTGTTATGCTAAATTTTCTCCTTTGAACAAAGTTATAAAGTACTTAATGTAGCAAAATATTGTTAGATAGTAAAGGTCCGTAATTATGTTGGGTTCCACCCGTTTAGTTGTTAGGGTTAGATTAGTTTGTCTTATATTTAATGTCATGTAATTTTTAATGTTTAGTGAATCTCATAATATAATTTTCGTTATTTCTCCTGAATTCTACATGGCTATATTTTATACTTGATCTTTGTTAAAGCGTGGACATAATGGATTCTGATTGTTTGAATGAGTTAATGTGTTGGTATTAATAATAGTCCAAGTATTGGTATGTGATTTTATTTTGTATCGAATTGGAAATTGGGTTTGTATCGGTGATGGTGATGTTATAGTCTTAACCAATCCAGTTATATCTTAAGTTCAAAAAAAATCCAGTTATATCTTGAGTAGTTATGTGTAGCATCTCAAACATCAACAACATGTTTTGGTTCCATCTAGTTTCGCTTTGATTTGGTTTGGTTATGCATTTGTCTGAATTCCACTCTGCACGTGGTTCTGCTATGATTCTCCATCTGTTTGGTTTTGTTTGGTTCTGTTTGGCTGTATCTGCTCTATCTTCACCTGCTTGCCTGGATATACTATAGGTATGTTTGGCACGGAGAGGTGAGGAGCTTTTTGGAGCGATGAGCGGTGAGCAATGAACATTTTAATTTTTAGTAGTCGTTTGGCAAAGGAGCTGTGAGCTTTGCTAATTTTTAGGAATGATCATTTTTCCAATGTTTCTTTAAGAAGCTATGAGCAGTGAGCGGTGAGCTATGGCTACTGCTCACAGCTCACCACTACTGCTCACTGCTACTTTTGCCAAACACACCCTATGTTTGCGTCTGTCTGCCTGAATTTGCCTGCCTGCATCTGCCTATCTGATCTACATTTATCTGTTTGGGTCTGCTCTGCCAGCCTGAATCTACTCTCGTTCATCTTCGTAATTATGTTGCTCCACTCTGATTTTCGATTTTTGTTTGTTTATTTTCCGCTTTTTGTACTCTCAATGTTTGCCGCTGTAACAATTCGCGTTTTCAGGTTACTATTCATTCTCGTATTTTAACTATTCATTTCCGTATTTTTATTTTATTTATTCTCATAATTTAACCTACATTCATAATGACAAGAGAGTTTGATAGTCGTCAAGTCATCTTTACAACATACATCGAATTTACTAAGAACCGGTTTCGCAAAGGGTGTCTACGATTTCCGTTTTGGTCTAAACGTCATTTAAACATCTCGATATGTCCATACAATATTATAAACCATAAAAATATGTGTTTTTCATATCTTACAATATTTCCACAAGTTTTGGATTTTTCCGTTTCTGATTTATGTTTTAAGCATATTTAATCTACGGTTCTAGGTTTTAACAACATTTGCGCACCTCGTTAAACTTATTACTCATTTATTATACTTTTATAGAGTATAATGATAAGTTTTAACATATATTAGAATTTTTATATTTTTAAGATACCCGGTTTTAAGTTTTGCGATTTAAATACTTAGCGATAGTAATTACCGGGACCAAATGACACTCCGTAAAACTAGATATTATCAAAACTCATCTAGTCACCCCATATATAGCATATGTTTGACATATGTTGTTAATACAAATAAGCCGTAAAAACGTTTATTTATATTTTACGATCTTCTAATATTTTGTCGATAACAAACGTAAAATCATTTTAACGAAAGAAATAAAATACGTAAATGGTTTGAGCCAATAGTTTTCTAACACACTTACGTTTTCACATAAAACACTAAAACAAGTATAAGTGATTTTAAAACTTAATAATACATATGTACAACAACTAGTATTTACATATTGGGCAAATATATACATAACTAGTATGTATTATAATGGGTAAAAATTACAACCCATGGAGCATATCCATAACCTATGGTATTGATCCATACCCATTTGACTAGATGCATTTCATCTATTAGGTACATTGTATCTAATGAAATACCCATGGATCAACCCATAACCCATGACCCATAACCAAAATACCCATGGGCAAAGAGGAGCGTCCCACGGATCCCTAACATTACACTAGACGGATCCCTTAAGGGTGGGATCCGTGGAACAGTAGACATTTTCTCTCTATAAATAGTGAGCCATTTCTTCATTGTTTCCAACCCCTTTCTCACATACTTTCTCTTTGAGTTAAAAACTCTCTAACCCCAGATCCAAGTGATCTATGTATGTAGTTTTGTTTTTGTGTGATCCTCTAGGTTCCTCTTAAAGGCGAGATCACCACCTTTGAAGTCAAGCAAGCTCAAGTCCATGAGTTGCCATGCTTTCTCATCATCAAGACTACTGAAGTTCTCTTGTTGATGGTTCTTTTCTTTCTCCTAAAAAGTGTAGTGTTGAAGACATTTGTGAAAGATGTCTCGAATGTTAAGACGAATACATTAGTGAAGGGTGTTGATCGTCCGTATTTTAAGCACTTGTGAAGGGTGCTTAGAAGTCAAGACTAGAGGCATTAGTGAAGGATGCCTAGAAGTCAAGACACAAGACATTAGTGAAGGGTGTCTTAAAGATCGAGTCAAAGGCATTAGTGAAAGGTGCCTAAGGTGTACATTCGATATGGTGTGATTCGATGTACAAGATATATTAGTATTGGGTCAAAGGATAGTGTTATCCTTGTTGATATTATTATAAGGAGTAGATCTCCTTTAGGGTTAAGTGATCGGTGTAGTGTTGGGTAGTAGTTCCTCCATTGTAATGGAACTCGGTATCTAGCCTAGTACCGGATAAAGGGTAGGCGACGTTGTGATAGGATTGGTTCTCTTTGGTGAAAAGGACTCGGTATCTAGCCTTGTACCGGATAAAGTGTAGGCAACTTTGTGAAGGTTTCTCCACCATAAGGAGTCGGTGTTGTGTAGTGATTACGAACTCTCGAGTAGGTAACTCGGGGAGTGGAGTAGGGCAAGGAAGGTGTCCTTGTAGCCGAACCACTATAAATACTCGCGTTGTGGTTTTGTGCTTCTTACTCTTTATCTTTTCATTACATACTTATATTTCTATATGTTTGTTTATCAACATCCAACACACATTCAAATAGATTAACATAAATCGATCTAAATAGTTTAAAACGAGTTTTAATTGGTAAAACTATTGAACCCCCTTCTAGTTTTCCACAATTGGCATCAGAGCTTCGTTACCAAGTTTCTTAAAGTATATTATACTTTAAAAACTTGATACGATTCATGGTTAATTGAAAACTACAAAAAAGGTTTTTCTTAAAAACAAACACCAAGTATTTTAAAACTCTTTGTTTGGATGTTGATTAGATGACAACGTTTTTTATTATCTACTATTCATTTAATTGCAATAATCTTCTTTGTCATGTTGCTTTGTTAAAGCTCATACCTACCAAGCCATAGGAATCGCTTGGTAACAAGAATACCTTCCCTAAGAAGGTATCTTAAACACAAAGGAGCCGAAATTGTCTACTGACATTTGTTGTGTCATTTGTAAAGACATTCCTAAGTGCATTAGAGGTATGAATTTCCACTTATCTCTAAATAACATTAGCTTGATAAATAAGTATGCTTACATAGGTATTTATATGATTTTCTTTTGTGCATATTCATGTATTACATGTAGCTTCATTAGGAAGCCTTTCTCGCATACGTGTTACTTTTTCGTCTAAAGTCAAGGTTTATAAAATTTGTGTTTTATTTCATTTAATCCAAAAATCATATCCTTCTAATAATAAAACAAAACACAAATCTCAAAAATTCCTCCTTCCCCATAAAAACACATCCGTCGTCCATTCCATCAAATCCCCACTTTTTCAAATCTTCCACTTTCAAAAATTACCTCTCATTCAAAACTTCATTTTTCTCTTCATCTCATCTCATCTCAAACCAAAACCAAGAAGGTTCGTCATCAACATGGTTCACATCGCCCTCGTGCTCATCGCCTTAATGCTCATCGGTCTTGTGTTCCCTATGATGAAGTTCTCATACGGAGACATATACTTTGTGTTGTTAATCTACATTGGGGTTATATACCCAATCCTTTGTATCATTCTTAGCATTGAAATGAAATATTACTAATATTCTAGTTTATCTAGGTTATTATTGTCTTAATGTGTTTTTCATTTCTTTTGATTTATACCTTTCGTATCTTTTCGTGATACATTAGAAACCATTAATTCATGCTAAAAGAAAATGTATGCTAATACACATATCTTGGTATAAAACTATAAAAATTATGTTTTTATCAAAAATATGTTTCTGTTACTACAGATCCACGGATCCCTGTAGGTATACTAGCCGGATCCCTGATAGAAGGGAACCGTGGGAACCGTCCTTCTGGATAACAGTTTTCCATGCAAAATAAAAACCGCTTTCTTCCTAAAAATTGTTCTAGTAGAATGTCAAACATTAAGTGAGTTAAATGTCATTGTTAATAAACATCTTGTAAAAACGTTAGGTAATCATTGTTTTACCCGTAATACGTCACATCCTATTAACTTCTCTTTCCTATAGGTTTCGATATGTCGCATGAATATGAGTTTGATTTTTCACTCACTAGCGTCTACACTCCTAACATCTCCCTTGAGCCCAACACACCTGGCAATCATGTCCGTAGGTTTAATAATCTCAAAACCCGCCACTTCCACGAAGGACGTATTGTTGACACCCCTCTACAATTCGAAGAAGGTATCAATACTTCCTTCTGAGCCATAGGACTAGAATGTCTTCTCGAAATTAACGAGAAAATATGTCCAAGGTTTGTATTGGAATTCTTCCGTCAAGTTGAACTCGTTCGTAACGAGGATCGCTCTCTCTATCTCTTTAGTTTTGGATCTAAAACCAAAAGTTTGTTTTAACCCTTGGGCATTTTGCTCACATCCTCCGGATTCCAAATCATGGACAATGTGCCTTCACTGAAAATTGGTCTCTTGATTCTCTCTTCAACTTTTGTGAAGAAAATAACCCATATTGTTCACACATACCTTCCCCGGAAGACTTGAATCGCATAATATGCAAACCCCATTACTCCGATCCAAACATTATCCAAACACGGGATATCCGAGAAGAGTACAAGCCTCTTGCACTCATCCTACGTGAAAATGTTTGGAGCCTTAGGGGAAATCGAGAAATCCTTCCCGCTTGTTGTGCTCACATAATGTATTGTTTACTAATACAACAACCATACAATCTCACCTACTTCTTCGTAAGGCGAATTGTAAATCTTCAAGGTTCCAAGAATAAACTAATCCCTTATGGAATGTTCTTGACGCGCCTTTATCATAACATCATGGACTTTCATCCTCAATTTCAAAGTCCGTTGTATGTACTTGTGAACAAGATGATGGAACCTCTAAACGCATCTCTCATGAAGACTTTCTTTATTCCTGAATTGGCAAACACTCATCAACCATTTGATGATCCATCTAGCGAAAACGCTCAAGGAACTTAGCCTTCTTTCTAAATAGGGTCAATCCTTAGTATCCATGCTTTATCAATGTAATCCAATTTCTTTCATGAAATAAAACATCTTACATTTGATATCTTAGTGTTAGAACCTCTTAGAAAAACTAACTTTGAAATATGATGCATTGTCAAAATCCTTGCATACCTTTTGTAAAGGTTCTGCTTAGCAGAGAGACGGATCCCAAAGTTTGTGCTAGACGGATCCCTACTCTTAGGCAACCGTGGGATCCTGCAAACAGAAAATGCAATTGCAATCATTGTATTTCAAACATGTATTTAGATCACTTCACACTAAGCTAGACATAGTGCCTTAAGGTAAATTGAGTCCTTATCAAAGTTGAATAGATTTTTCGTACTCACACATAACTCATTTAGATCACACTCGAAACACCCGTAGATCTATCGTCTCACCAAAACTCATTACTCTTCCACTCTTATACTCATACATGATCCCTCACTTGTTAAAACATCTAGCTTCGGAAATCTCTCAAAACTGATTATAATCATCCTTACCTCAAAATTGGTCGAAATTGATCAAATTCTAGTTTTTCCATTTTAAACTCTTAGGATATCCTCCAAGACATTATCCTAAGTTACTATCTGATATCTAGAATCATTTAGTTCCATTTGACACTCTCAAATCTTTAGTGTCATCTTTGGTCACTCATTGGTACTCTTAAAAGTTTCAACTTCTTCCATAAAAGGCAATCATTAGCTACATCACTCATTACCCTTAAGTATTTAAGTACCTCTTCATTTAAGACACTTAGATGGACTGAAACACTCAAGAAGAAATAGGCATTAGATCTTACAAACATCATTGTTACCCTTTCTTAGTTGCTGAGATACGGATCCCTAGGATTAGCCTAGACGAATCCCTCATTGAAGGGAACCGTGGGATCCGTATGACAGATTTATGTCAACTCAAGCTAAAACAATCATTTCAAGCTCATCTTGCTAACTTGAACACTCCATCTCATCTTAAATAAGTTCCTAGATCAGTACAACTCTAAAGTTGACTCTTGTGCATGCTAATCATCACATTCCAAAGAAGTTTAGTGGCTTAATTCTTGAATGCACTTGCCAAATCCCTTGCTTTATAAACCACATTGTTAGGACTCCAAAAGTCATCATCTTCATCCTCATTTTCAGCATTTAGAAACATTTACAAACTTCTTTAAATCATCTCATCATGAGGAAAGCTCCAAGTGGTAACTCATCCACCAAAGGACCACCCAAGAAAGTTGCTCTTATTGTACACGAAATTTCCACAACCGAATTATCTCCGGTCAAATCCACAAATGCAAGGATTTCTCCTCCACCAACTCAACCAATCAAACCAATCCCTAAAAGGATAGTTCCCACAAAACTACCTATGCCAAGCACCACCATACCTCCTAAACCAAACAATCCCATTTCCACTAAACCATCACCATAGGTGCCTAGAGCTTTCTCATTCACGACTCCACTCTCATCACCATACCTCTACAATTTAGAGGATTTGCCTCCTAGGCCGTCTCATCCTCCTCGACCGGCAACATTCTCCTCATTAGGAGAAATAATGGAAAAAAAATCAAGGTGTTGAGTCAACATTAGCTCCGACTTCCTTTTCGCCGTCACCATCAAATAATCCCATTTAGATTATGAGATATTATCAAAGTCAACCACCCGACCACATGGAAGTTGACACTTCTCTACCACCACCATCATTCTTGGTCGAGCCATCTTCAAATGTACCTCCACTAATCCCTCCATCGTTTGAGGCTTCCCAACCCGCTTCACTTGATCCTTCGCATCAAGCAATTTCCTATCTTCCACCACCACTACCTAGCCATGACAAAGATTGTTATCATTGTCAACATGTTGAAAGTTTGATACATGAAGTACGGGAAGATCAACGTTTCATGTTCTATCACCTCCTCGAACGTTTCGACGAGATTAAACCTAAACAAACCTGAGCTAGAGGATTTTAGTGGTGTCCTAGTATCAAGCATTACTTAGATAAGTCTAGTAAATCCAAGTAATGTATCATTCATTTTCTTAGTTTTTAGAGTCATGTATATCATATCTCTAGTTTTATTAAATGAAATTACATGATACTTGCTATATTTCTGAGTATATGATAATGTTGTATAATACATATCTCATTTTGATGTTAACATTATTTGTTATATCACCATTGCTGAATCTAGTCATCAGACAGACGAATCCCTGATATTTGCCAAGACGGATCCCCCCAAGGAGGGAATCGTGGGATCCGTGCAACAGAAAACTATTTTTCTACTAACTTGAGTCATATTTGCAGGAAATTATGCATTATACACTTGTTTTCTAACCTTTGTTTTGTAGTTGTTCAATTTACACATGAAGACTTTGACACTCTAAAGCTAGGGGAGCTTTGTGTCAAACATTACATTGCAAGATCATTGGCAATATTAGGATTACACTTCATGATGTCCCCTCGCAAAGTTGCAATTATCTAGGGGGAGCATTATCGTCGCTAAGACGAAACCATTTGTAAATTTAGTTGCAATACATTAGCTTAGTAGCTTTTATTTACTTGACGCCCTCACAAAGGGATGGACTCGTAAAGGGGGAGTTAAGACGAGAACTCTTCCCGTCACTTGCTCTTTTTTTACATGTTTTTCTTAAAAACAATGTGTTAGTTTATTTTCGAAGCTCTTTTTTGTTTCGACAAAAAGGGGGAGAAGAAAGTAAAAACTACATATTCAAACTTTTACGAATTTTAGTTTTTCCTTAAAATAATTTTATGTTTTGTCATCAACAAAAAGGGGGAGATTGTTAATACAAATAAGCCGTAAAAACGTTTATTTATATTTTACGATCTTCTAATGTTTTGTCGATAACAAACGTAAAATCATTTTAACGAAACAAATAAAATACGTAAATGGTTTGAGCCAATAGTTTTCTAACACACTTACGTTTTCACATAAAACACTAAAACAAGTATAAGTGATTTTATGACTTAATAATACATATGTACAACAACTAGTGTTTACATATTGGGCAAATATATACATAACTAGTATGTATTATAATGGGTAAAAACTACAATCCATGGAGCATATCCATAACCCATGGTATTGATCCATACCTATTTGACTAGATGCATTGCATCTATTAGGTACATTGTATCTAATGAAATACCCATGGATCAACCCATAACCCATGACCAATGACCCATAACCAAAATACCTATGGACAAAGAGGAGCGTCCCACGGATCCCTAACATTACACTAGACGGATCCCTTAAGGGTGGGATCCGTGGGATCCGTGGAACAGTAGACATTTTCTCTCTATAAATAGTGAGTCATTTCTTCATTGTTTCCAACCCCTTTCTCACATACTTTCTCTATGAGTTAAAAACTCTCTAACCCCATATCCAAGTGATCTATGTATATAGTTTTGTTTTTGTGTGATCCTCTAGGTTCCTCTTAAAGGCGAGATCACCACCTTTGAAGTCAAGCAAGCTCAAGTCCATGAGTTGCCATGCTTTCTCATCAACAAGACTACTGAAGTTCTCTTGTTGATGGTTCTTTTCTTTCTCCTAAGTGTAGTGTTGAATACATTTGTGAAAGATTTCTCAAATTTCAAGACGAAGACATTAGTGAAGGGTGTCGATCGTCCGTATTATAAGCACTTGTGAAGGGTGCTTAGAAGTCAAGACTAGAGGCATTAGTGAAGGGTGCCTAGAAGTCAAGACACAAGACATTAGTGAAGGGTGTCTTAAAGATCAAGTCAAAGGCATTAGTGAAAGGTGCCTAAGGTGTACATTCGATATGGTGTGATTCGATGTACAAGATAGATTAGTATTGGGTTAAAGGATAGTGTTATCCTTGGTTGATATTATTATAAGGAGTATATCTCCTTTGGGGTTAGGTGATCGGTGTAGTGTTGGGTAGTAGTTCCTCCATTGCAATAGAACTCGGTATCTAGCCTAGTACCAGATAAAGGGTAGGCGACGTTGTGATAGGATTGGTTCTCCTTGGTGAAAAGGACCCGGTATCTAGCCTTGTACCGGATAAAGTGTAGGCAACGTTGTGAAGGTTTCTCCACCATAAGAAGTCAGTGTTGTGTAGTGATTACGAACTCTCGAGTAGGTGACTCGGGGAGTGGAGTAGGGCAAGGAAGGTGTCCTTGTAGCCGAACCACTATAAATACTCGCGATGTGGTTTTGTGCTTCTTACTCTTTATCTTTTCATTACATACTTATATTTCTATATGTTTGTTTATCAACATCCAACACACATTCAAATAGATTAACATAAGTCGATCTAAATAGTTTAAAACGAGTTTTAATTGGTAAAACTATTCAACCCCCTTCTAGTTTTCCACATATGTGATTAGTCATAAGACAGTCGTGGCGGACAAACACAAACAACAAGCAAAGTCTTGGTGTCTTGGTGATAAATCATAAGTTACATCATTCCATGTGGCTAAATGACTAGGTTAAGTTACAAAATATCTAAAGAAACCAACCTCCTCATCATATTATATAACAAAATCATTCCTTCTTTCTTATTACCATCACCAAAACCAGCCACCCTCTATAATATTTAGCAATCCATTTTTGATTTTCATGTTACAAGTTCCATATCATTGTTAAAGCTCTTGTCAAGATTTTCATGATCCTAGTTATAAGTTTCTTCATCCATTGGCTAGATTGAAAGTTACATAAGTGATCAAGCTCTTTCATAAGTCGTAACACAAGATCTTAAGTGCACAAGAGGGTTGAAGGAATCCAAGGTTGGAATTTTTCTTTGTTCTAGTTCTTTTTTCTTATTGCCCTTTTGATTATGGCCAAAAGTTGTAAGCTAGAAACATGATCATTGACAAGGATTTAAAACGTGCATTTTTAGGGGGTCATTTAAGCTCTAAACTCGTACATTTGTGATCAATTATTACCCTAAATCGTTCTTTTTCCCATTTTAGGTACTTGGGAGGTAAAAGATGAAACCAGCGTATTTTAGGCTATAATGAACAAGAAAGTGAAGAAAATGATAAAGTCCCGAATCTGTCTGAAAAAGGGCTCCAGACGGCGTCACACTTCACACGCGATGTTGTCACTTGCATTTGGACGAGATGATTTGATGGAAACTTTACAAGCGACGGCCCAGACTTTTTTGAAGACCCTAACACCTAACGGCGTCACTTGTATTTGAGGACCAAGATTCGGAGTAAAACTTATATGTGATTGCTCATATATTTTATTAAGCGACGGTGTCAAGACACATCATGACGGCGTTAGAGACTCTAGGCGACGTCTCACAACGTCAACATGCAAAGGACGAAACCTTAATGGTGGCGAGCTGACGGCGTCACAGTCATAAAGTGTCGTCGTCACAGTTGTAATACTATATATATATATATATATATATATTTTTTCTCATGTTTTCCATTATTTTGTGTAATAATTTGGAGAGGAAAACCCTAAAACGAATTTCACAGCTTTTGTGAAGGGTTCTCAGCTACTTTGGCTCATGTTTAATTGAAGTTAAGTAATCCATCTTTAATCATTCAATATGTCTATGTGTTATTTGTTTATATGCTTTTCTTTTCTTCGCTTTAACATGCTAAGATAGATTTATTGGTGTTTGCTTAGATCTAATAAAACCTAGTTATTAATTATTTATTGTCGTCTCTTGTTTATTGGTTGCCTCGCATTAGGGTAAGAAAACTAGCTTAATTCTTATATGTAAGTAGCTTTTCCATCTTATTAAATGCAACCCTATAGTGCACTAGTGGTTTTTCTCGTTGTATTTATTGCGTGAATTGCGGCTTGTAGATCCTAGTAGAGTTAATAGACTTTAAGCTTCTTAGAGGAGAGTTATAAGTTCATAGAGTTAGGGCATTTATCACCTCCCTACGACTAAGAATAAGGAATACAATGCTCCAATTAAACCAAGGACGTGACAATTCAGCTAATCAATAAGAGATAACTATGGAGTAAAGAAATCCTAGTAAACACATTTTCCTATCATAAGAGTTATCACCAATTTACTTTTCTTGCACGTAGTTTAATTTTAATTTATTTAGTTTTGTTTTAGCTAGTTAGTAGTTAAAATGCTCACTATTCAAACCCATAGATTTAAATTGCTTTCTAAAAAAAATTACAAAAAGACTCATCCCTCACCTTTAGACCTATCTCGACATACACTTCGGCCTTCACAAACACTATTCTCCTAGAGTACGATAAATCCCCCGTGTCCAACCTATACTACAACTACAATGATTATATACACTGACTAGGAGGATTGTAAAACTTTTGTGGTTTTGCAAAATTACGCTATCAAGTTTTTAGCACTGCTGCCGGAGAATAGTCTTAGGTTTCGATTTCTATTGTCACAACCCAAAAATAGCGCAGTGGAATGGCATTTATGGGGCATGACTTCATAGTCAAGAACACAAGGCGTCCAAAATAGAGAAATACTAAATGCATATCACAACATAAGTAAAGATACAATAATCCCAAGAGTCGGGTGTAAACAAGACCTGATACATAAGTTCACCAACATTATGAAATCTTAATGTAAGCTAAATGCATAATTCCTGGATAACACAGTCCATGTGGGTCTTGTCTTACATCTGCTAAGCCGACCAATTCAACCTCTTAAGCTACTTTGCTAATATAACCTGAAAATGGATACTCGAAAACGTCAACATAATGTTGGTGAGCTCGTAGGTTTAATAGTTAAACTAAACTGTGAATGATATAGAGTAGGACAATAGTGAGCATCATATACAAATATAAGCACTAACTGAAACCACGATGCATGCAACAACTGAACCTACCAAAATGTTACACACTTGTTACCACAATGGGGAGCTACCCCAGATAGTACTATCAACTTGCTTCGGCTCCAAACGGAGTTAAACAGTTACGCACAAATGAACACACAGCAAGATCACACAGAAAGCACATATTGCAATCAAACGCACATAATTGTTCGAAAACACAAAAACATTAGATCACAGCATAAAAACATTTAGAAACATTTGAGAACCATTTCCACCCCAAGGGAAAACATGTAAAAACTGGGGCTACGAGAACTCACCTCAGTAAATTAGCAGTCTAAATCAGTAGTCAAGTAGAACTAGTAGATGGCACCGACATGCGGCCTAAATTAGTATGGCAAGTTTAGTCTTTATTTCAGGTTTAAGACTCGAGAAAGTTTAATTAAGCTTTATAAGTTTTTAAGTATTTGTGTTGTTGTTGCTTGTGTGACAACATTTAAGTTTGTAAAACATTTTCTAAGTGTGTGTAGCTATTGGCTCATGGAAGTATATAAGTATATAAGTAGATAATAATAAAATATCAAAGACAAATAAACCTTTGGTTTGACAATAACCGAAAGACGGAGCGCGAAAAGTAATTATAATGAATATTAGACGTTGACGGAATATAATAGCCTTGTCGTTAGAAGTACATATATATATTTAGCCAAGTGTATTTATAAAAAAAAAAAAAATTTTGTTACTATTATAAATAAAAGTATGTAATTAAGTGAGAATAAAGATTTTGTGTTTTGTAGAGAATTTTGTTGGAAACGTTAATTTGAAAATGATTTATGTTTTATTTGTTTTCCATAAAACATTTTATGAAAAAAAGTGTTTCCTTCCAACTAAAAGCATCCTATGCAGTTCCATTGGCCAATTTAAAGACAGAGAAAACGTGAAAAGGATACTGGTTCTGATTTAGGATTTAAGTTTCAAGGCTAAATTATTTCATGATTAGTTTTAATAACGAAAATGATAAATGTTCATTTGTAACATTAAAAATCAATGGGAATATAAATACTCTCTTCGTTTTATAATTATTGTCCAGTGTTGAATTTTGAAGTCTTTAGTTTTCTTTTACCTTAAATATTTTTATTCGTATTATATATTACTTGATGCAAAATATATAAATTGATTGAGTTTTTAATTATATTTTTATTGGTATAATTTTCATCAAGTATTATATAACACAAATAAAAATATTTAAAATCAACGTTGCAAAATAAAGAATTTCAAAGTTAGCACTGGATAATAATTATGAGACGGAAAAAGCTCTTCCAAAACCCAAACCCATTATATTATAAGAGAAGACATATGTTTTTAGCCTAACAATAATAATGTGAATGATTCTTAAAAAAAGGATGGTATAATACGATTTGTGTTTCATGTGGTTACTTATTTAGGTGTTGATACGATTTGTGTTCTAGAAACATAAAAATTTGGTTAAAAATTGATAGCCGATCCCACTGGCTTAGTTATGAAAGGTTCCTATAGTCTAAAATGGTATATAATGTAATTGTTAATTGGCCATGGGCTTTCGTTTGGACTAGTTTTTTTAATGAACATAAATTAAACCTACAATACGTAAGCGTCTTTTACTAATATATAAAAATAGTGTGATGATACACGTTTCTAAGGCTGGTTCTAGTAAGCGGATTCAATCCCCTTCATTTTCACTGCTACATCAGCTTTCTCTCTCCAGCAACCTTCAGGCGATTATGTGCCCCAGTAAAGGGCGACCATGATGATTTTTTATTTTTATTTTTTTCAATTATTTTTTTTAACATTTTTAACACAAAGTAAAATTTCATTAATAATTAAAACGTTACATAATAATTCAAATAAAATTAAAACATTACGACAATACAACGACTAAAACTTAATAAAACGAATCACTAGAGTCCCAACCCTCGTCACTTGAAGAGGAATAAAACTCGCCATTAACGAGCCGACTCTCCATTATGTCAAAGTAGTTATCTTGAAGATACTGAGCTTCCCTTGCTTCCTGTTCACGACGAGCAGCTTCCTCGCGTGCCTGCTCTTCCCCCTATAGTTTTTTTCGTCTTGTTGAAGTTGACGAAGGGAAGCCTCACTTAACCCGAATGGGTTGTTTTCAAGATCCACCTGTGGAGTGTTGACAGGTGGAGTTGGAACAATTGGATTGTTCACAGGTGGAGTGTTCAAAAATACGTTTTCCGGTTGGAAAAACAGAAAGACAGATTCAGGTGGTGTTGAGTAAACTTTATACTCTTCTGGAGTTGGAAAGCTGGTTTCCGGCAACTGAGTTAGAGTTGGAAAGCTGGTTTCCGACAACTTTTCTGGAATTGGGAATTGCTGAGAAAAATCTTTGCAAGACATTTTTTGTGTGTGTGTAACTTGTGTGTGTTGTGTGTTCTAAACAACTCTGGTAGAGTTGTATATATAGGCAGAGTTGAATAAATCCCGCTCATATTTGATTTTTAAAGCACAAACGGTCGGTTTTTTTCTAACAGTAAGGGTTTTTTTTTTTTTTTTTTTTTTTTTTTTGAACCTAGCATGCATGCAACGGTTGGGAATTTTACCCACACTTTTGTCCAATATCTCGATCACAGTCAAGACCAAATGGGGTTTCATTTTGGGCGATCGACTCATCCCACAGTAAGGAGATCGATACACGATCGATCGTGTATATCGATCTCCTTGCATTACTGGAACCAACCTAATTGATTGACACATTTTAATTTAGAGTGTGTTGACATTTATACCCTCACATGATGAAAATGTGTACACGTAATGTGAGAGTATGTCAATCCACTCTAAAGTAGAGTGTTTCAATCAATTTGAAAAATGTGCAAGTTACCACCCATAAAAATAGGACCAACTATAACAATAAGGAGAGTTATTTTATATATACTAATATTTCACTTAATTTTTAAATTTTAAATATCTCTTAAATCATTAATCGTTAAGCGAAAATAATTACACCATCGCGACGAGCATTTAATTATCTTTCTATAGACGGACACTTTAATATACATTCGACAAAATATATTTTTTCTTCGTTTTTTCACATATTTCGTCTTTTTCTTTTCTTTTCTCTTCGTTTTTAAAACTTGCATGAGAAATCACATGTGATTAAACACTATCACATATGATATTAGTGTTAAATCACATATGATATGTAATATCACGTGTTATATTAATGTTAAATCACATATGATAATACGTAAATATCACATATAATATTATTAGAACATTCAAATTTGTGTTTAATCACAGTTCTAACATTTTTTTTTAAATTCTCAAAAAAAATTAAAAAATTTTTCACAAGATTGATTATGTTGGTGCATAAAACGAATTAAAATGTCCGAAAATGAATAAAAATGTATATAAATTAATGAAAACGTATAAAAACGATAAAAAAACGCATAAAACGGATGAAAATGTTTAAAAACGTATAAAATGTATACAAAAATAGATCACTTTGTTTAGTATATAGAGTATCATTGGATTTTACCTTAAGGGAAATGAGTGGGGAAACGGATCGAGGGTATTTTAAAGGAAATAGGTGAAACAATTTTTTTTTTTTTTTTTTTTTTTTTTTTTTTTTTTTTTTTAGTTTTGTGTATTAAAGTGGGAAATAAGAATTTGTGTTTTGTAGAAAATTTTGTTGGAAGCGTTAATTTGAACATGATTTATGTTTTATTTGTTTTCCATTGAACATTTTATGAAAAATAAGAGTGTTTCCTTCCAACTTAACGCATTCTAAGCAGTTCCACTGGCCAATTTAAAGACAAAGAAAACGTGAAAAGGATATTGGTTCTAATTTAGGATTTAAGCTTCAAGGCTAAATTATTTCATGATTAGTTTTAATAAGAAAAATTATCAATGCTCGTTTGTAACATTAAAAATCAATATGAATATAAATACTCCCTCCATTTTATAAATATTGTTCTGTGTTGATTTTTGAAGTCTTTAGTTTTCAACGTTGACCTTAAATATTTTTATTTGTGTTATATACTACTGGATACAAAATATATGAGTTGATTGAGTTTTTAATTGTATTTTTATTGGTATAATTTTCATCAAGTATTATATAACACAATTAAAAATATTTAAAGTCAAAGTTGTAAAATAAGGACTTCCAAAATTAGCATTTGACAATAATTATGAGACGGAGGTAGTATATTCAAAAAACCGAACCCATGAATATGGGAGAAATTCACTCTTTCTTTCTTTTTATGTTTTACTTTTAAATCAATACCCCTTCTATTATAATTTCGATTAAAACATGTGTCTCATGCGGTTATTTGGGAGTTGATATTTACACGGACCAAATTACTACACTCACATAATTTTGTTGTCATTTTTACATTTGTGCCCTCCATATGTACCCTTTTACATTACTAGAAGGGTATCCGCGCAATGCGAAGGCGGATAATCGGTAACTATTTTTGTAGCGATCAAATGTTTTTCATTTTAAACTTCTTTATTTAGCATGTCCTAAATACTATAAAGTATTATATACATGTTTTTCAAAAATAGAACGTCAAAATTACTAACAGTGTAAATGGTTAACATTTTTATTTTTCAAATCTTAGCATAAAATTCGTGGTTATAAAAGTTTAGTGATCTTTTCATATAAATAATTTCATTAAAATGTATCATTATTGGAAGGCGGTTACATATGGTTTAAATGAGACTTAAATTTTCAGATTTTACATTAAATTTCTACTTTTTTTTTAATAGTAATATTTTTTGTCTTAAAATTTTAATACTTTCTTTTATAGAAAGTCTCAAATGCTTTATAATGTAGTATAGATAACTTTTTTTTGTTATAAATTATATCGGGTGGAATCGCCCAAACATATCGTTGCAGGGCCACCGCCCAGATTATCCGTCAACACATAAAATCACATTTGACAATTGCACTCATATGTAAACTCTTTTCTTGATGGTGCACATATATTTGGCTTATTCATATTCACCTTTTATATGTTCTTTCTTTTAGAAAAGCATCATTTATTTGATAAAAAAGAAAAAGAAAAATGATATCATAACATTTGTGACCAACTAAAGTGGGTAGTTGATAACATCTCGTGATTTGCTATTCTTACAGCACCATTGTTCTCTCGACAATAGTTGGCCCGCATATATGAAAAATAGGAAGAATATGTATAGAAGCGTTTGCTAACCCACGAACTAAAACCAAATGTAACATTTCGAGACGCGACAACACCGTAGCTAGCTCCGATGGTATGTCCAAGAAGTATATACATATCATATCCACCGTTGTGTCATCATGAGTTACTCGCTCTATAATGATCAGTCTTAACATTTTCTTATGTTCACGGAATTTTTCATTCCCGTGCCACAACTGATGAAATGGTTTCTTCGATAGGTAGATGCGAATCCGCTAGTTTGAAACCGATTGGATATCGTGAATGCAAACAATGATTTTATGTCAGCGATTTTTTCTTTTCTTTTTTTTTTCCTTTTTTTTATCTTAAGATTGTATCGATGAGATTTTGTGATGATGGAGATTTAGCACAAGGAAGGACGATGGAAGTGAGAGTGAATAGCAGCAACGCGTGGCAAAAAGCCACGGGCTAATCGGGTAAAAGAAAAGAACTATATATTGAGGGCACAAAAGTAAATTCATCCAAATCTTATGTGGATGAAATAAAAACATCCGCCCTATTTAATTGAGTGAGGTTATTTTGCATACCAAATAATCCTCACATACCAAATAATACATCCCAACCATTGATTCAAATTTAATCAATGGCTGAGATTAAAACACACTATCCACTAAAATAAAGCGGAGGGGTATAATATTCAAATCACAACACACACACAAACGCGCTATCACTCTCATTTCACACATTCAATGAACCTACCTAACACACACTAAAAACACACACTACTCACACTTTTACACCGATCAAAACACACACCGGAAATTTTATCAAAACCTATCAACATCACCGGAGAAGATGTAAGATACCGACGCTGAAACTATCACGCTAAAAGAACTGAAAAAAAAGGAACTACGAGCAAAAAAAAGAATAAAAAACCAGTCAAAAAACCGGCCAAAAAACCTGTTTCAGGTATAATCTTACACTCTAAACAACTATTTCAATATCTACAACTATTATTTATGATTATATGATGTTTTGAACTGTTTATAGCGATTATGATGAAGAAATGTGCAAATAGAAGTTAGGTTTTAACAGTTTATAGATTTTTTGTTATGATTTAGAGTTAGGTTTTAACAGTTTAGAAGCTAGGTTTGCGAGATTAGAAGTATTTATCGAAGGCGTCTTATGCGGCTAAGCCTACGCCTTCGACTTTCACGAATGCAAAAAGCTTCAACAAAAGCATTCGTTGCAGCTAAGTAAAAGGTTTAGCCGCAGAAGATGCCTTTGCCAAATGCTAAAGCATCTTATGCGGCTAAACCTTTGGCTTAGCTACAGAACATGCCTTTGGCTTCGCCAAAGGCATCTTATGCGGCTAAGCCTTTTGCTTAGCCGCATAAGATGCTTTAGCATTTAACAAAGGAATAGGCTGTGACTGATGCACAAAATGGTTTGTGGGAATATATGATAACTTAAAATAAGCTTTTAAATCTGTTTTTTATTCTATATCAAATATGATATAATAAAAATTTTGCTTTTAAAATAGCCTTTTAAATATGTGATAACTTAAAATTTTCCTTAGAAACAAAGGATTTGGCTTAGATACAGGCATAGCCTTTGGCAAAAACTTTCAATTATTAATATTTGCTTAGCCACAGGCATAGCCTTCAACATTTCTGAACACAAATACATGTTTGTAACATATTTTGTAGCTACCAAAAAATTTATGTTAAATATCACATATGATATAATAAAGATGTATTCAACTTTGTCAATTGACTAGGGTGCAGATAAGCAAATGCTTCAACAAAGGCTTAGCCACAGGCATAGCCTTCGGCCTAGACTTTGACAAAAATGAACAATTATTCAGTAGCTAAAAAAAATTTATGTTACATATCAAATATGATATTATAAAGAATTTTGGTAATATACAGGCATAGCCTCTAACTTTGCAAAAAAGATATGCCTGCACCTAATCCTTTGAGTAAAACTGTCAGAATATTAAGTAATTGTTCATTGTTGATGATGTTGGTGATAAAGAAAATGACGATAGAGAAGATGATGTAGGGCATCTAATCTCTAAATTGCCGCTACTAAAAACAACTGCTGAAGTGAAAAACCCTGGTAAAGGTACATATCATGTTATTAAAGAAACACGTTATGTAGTGAGAATATTTCAATTACTAAATCACAAATGATATAATATAATTTTTTTTTGCAGAAAAAACAAAAACAGTTGCTCAAAGATTGAATGAAATACAGAGAAACGCTAAGAAGAGAAGAGCAGAGCAAGAAAAGCAAAGGAAGATTGAAGCAGCTAAGAAACAAACTAAAAATCAAGAAGAAACAGACACTTCAGCAAAGAAACAAATGAAACGTCTATAGAAAAAAAAAGCATCAGAAACGCAAAAGTACTCCGAAAACATTTACTAGAGGTGATGCTAGAAGAATTGAAGAGGAAAAAGATGCTGATAAAAGTGATAATGAGGATGCTGAGACGGTAGAAGAGACTGAAGTGGAAGAGACTGAAGAGGAACTCGATGAAGAGAATGATCAACAATTGGTAGTAAAAGAAACCAAAAATAGAAAGAAGGAAATAGTTGTTGAGAAGGAGGTTGAAGATCAGGAAAATAAAAAGAAGCTTCAACAGGTTAAGGTGAAAAAGGAGAAAACAAAAACAAAAAATTACCCAACATGTTTAACAAGGTCATCACCAAAACCTCTCTATGAAGCGATGATCGGTTTATCAAATGAGAGAAAGAAATGCTTGAAAGAGATGGGATTTGAGAGATTCATAAACTTCCCAATAGTTGAACTTCCAACTGCATTGGCATACCATGTAATCGATAAATTCCATTGATGAGTGTCTAAATACTCATCATTTTTGTTCCTTCTACACTGCAAAAACAGTCAAAAACACTTTGAAAAGTCTCAAAAAGACAGAAAAAAATATTTAGACTGTATTTTATGCGATAATTGTCAAAATCTAGTCCCTGGTTATTCAAAACATGTAATTTTTCATAAAAGGCCTCCAGGAATTTTTATGTTGTCAAAATTAGCCTTATAAAGCTCAGTTTTGCAAAATGGCAACTTTAGTCCCTGAAATTTTAAAGATTGACAGAATTTACCCCTGGACATTTTAAATTGGAAAATTAACATTTTTAGTCCTTTGGTAATTCTAACTTGTCAAAATTGGTCCTTTTGATAAATTTTGGAAAATTGCTAATTCAGTCCCTCAAGTTTGGATATATTGCAAAAGTGATCCTTAGGCTTAATCCTACTACAAACCAAACCAGGCACCCACGACCCCTACTCCCTTTTCCCTCCAAAATAAAACCCAGCTCCTTTTTCTTCATTCACTGAAACACTCAATCTCCCCATCCTTTACCCTGTCCATACCAAACCAGACAATCACCACACCTCAAAATTAAAAAAACCTTCAACCCATCCTTTCCCCTGACAAATCCTATAAACCCATCCCCTTACCCAGACACAAAAAAACCCATCACCCTTCCTTGCACGCTTTGTCTCTCCCCATCACTCTCGGGTACTGAAGAAAAAGCAGAAGCATGTTGTTGGCTGTTTTGTCTCCCAAGAGAAGCACAAGCACGAGCGAGATTGAAGACTTTGGAGGCAGTAGTATAAAAGCTCATTGTAACCATTGTACAAAGGAGTCCATAGTTAGTTTTTTAGTTAGTTAATTTTTAGTTTCAATTTAGTTTCTAGTTTCAGTCTAGAAAATCTCAGTTTTAGCACCATTTTATTTCTCTTGTCAATTAATTTTAATGTAATTTTAATTTCAGTTTATTTTAATGCAATTTCAATTTTTTTTTCATATTCTTGTAATCTGTCATTTGTGCTTTAAAAGTTTTTGTAAAGGTTGTTTAAACTCATTTTAAGTTTAAGTTATTGATGCAAGTCAGTTTTTAAAAAGGTTTTACATCTTAACAGTTTCCAAAATCCATTTCTGTCCCATAAAGGAGTGTTTGGATGTAGTGAGATTTTATGGTTTAAATGATTTTGGATAGTTTTATTTGAGTGTTCTGAGTTTAGAAACTGTTTTCAATGATTTTTCAATCAAGTGTTAAGTTTCATAGTTAAGTTTTAAAGTTTTAAGCTCAATTTTTAAATCTGTATTCAATATCTTAACTGTCCTCAAGTTGATTTTTCCCAGTTTTCTCTATCATTTTTATGTCATTTCTAGTTGTTATAAAAAATTTTAAAAAATAAAAATTACAATTCCAATAGCTTGTTTAACTTTTCCCAAAAGGAAAAAATTCAAAAAAATCTCTTGCTTAGGCTGCTTGTTGTTTAAAGTTAGTAGTTTGGACTAATTTGCCCTGCACCATCAGCATGTTCTGTCCCAAGTAAGCATTTTCCCAACTGCATATCTGCTTAATCCTTTATTATTATTATTTTTGCTTGTTTTTTTTGTTTCTATTAGTAGATTTAAGTGTAAGGTTATATGTTTAGCTTTTACATCCCATAAGTGCTTGCTTCAAGTAGCTATTTAGGCCTTCAATTGCCCCCATTAGACCCACTGCTGCTGTTGTAGGAGTAGAATAAGAGTTGATTTTTTAGCTTCTAGCTTTTTGATCCTTAGCTTATGTCATTTCCTATTTAGCTTTTAGATAATGTAGATGTTGCCTTAATCTAGTTTGTTTTATGCATTTTAATAGCTTATAGACTTAATATGAACCTCCTCTTTTACTTAGTTTAGTTGCTTTCACCAAATTGCTTATTACCATTTCCTTTTCAGCTTATTAGATTAATGTAGTTAGTACTCAGTTGTTTTGTTCACCTTTAGCTCATTTTATAATTTTAACCTTTAGTTTATTAAGTTCCTTTAGCTTACTTGCCTTAGGAGTGTTTGGATTGTCCTTGTCCTTTTAAATCAGCCATGGGACTATTTAGTTAGATTAGTACGTTTGATTTTGCTTCCTTAAATCTGTTGTTAATTGCTTATTAAAGTTTCCCTTTAGTTAGTTTTATAAAAGAAGTTAGTTAAAAGATATATTGCAATAGAGAATAGCAAAGTTCAAAAAAAAAAATGCAAAACTGACATGCCTGGGATTCGAACCTGGGTCTGCGCACTCAGAAACCCACACGCACACCACATAACCAACTGTGCTAGAGTAATCCTTTGTTAAAGTTTTCCTTAGTTAAATATTTAAACACAACTAGCAGTTTAAGCTTTTTAAGCTTATTAATCTTATGTCTTTTTTTTAAGCTTATTTCGAAAGCTATTACCAGTTTTTTTTTTTTTTTTTTTTTCTTTTTTTTTTTTTTTTTTTTTTTTAAAACAAGTTTAATTAAAAGTATTTTTGGTAAATTTCTTAGATTTTTCTAAAAATGTTTAATCTTTTTTATTAATTAATTAGTTTAATTTAGTTTTTAATTCGTAATAAATAAAATAAAAGTCGAAAAAATACCCAGCTTTTTCCTAAAATTATTTTTAGTCAATTAGATAGGAAAATTATATTTGCACTCGTAGAATGTAAATTGCATTTTTTATCTAACGATTTTAAATATAGAATTAAAATGACTTCAAAGTATTTATTAGATTTAATTTCCTTAGTGTAATCAATCATAACCCCTTTCCTGTTCAATATCACCCGATCACAGATTCGTTGTATTACAGTTTTCACACCTCGTTGGGACTTAACGACCCGGGGAAACACTAAACTCTCCTGGATAATTGCATTGCGTTCTCAAGTGATTGACTCTTGTTGACCATTCACCTGGTTAATTTGGGTTGACCGTTTAGGCCTGATCAAATTTTGGCGCCGCTGCCGGGGAGGTGTGCTGCGTACTACGAATTTGAAGCATCAGTGTTGTTGAATATACATCCATTGTATATTTACCATCCTTGTTCATATTTTCTTATTATTATCATATAAAAACAAAACGGTTCCCGAAAATATTTTAAAATCAGTTTTCAACGAACACAAAAACCCAAAAAGATTTTCTTTCTTATATTTACAACATGTTTTTCAAAAATACCAAAAATATTCCTCTTTACCCTCTTACCCTTTTGATTCTTCATTTCTTACCCTCTGGAACCCTTTGATTCTTTCCTATGTCGTATCCACACCATTTTGGTTGTCAATGGTGTGGTGGCCCTCATAATGATGATAATTGTCTCAGTTTTAGCATGGTAGAGTCAGGAAATTGGTCTGTCTATAACCAAGATCCCTATTCTTACCATGACACGACTAATTTATTTCATCAGCTACCACATCATGAGATTCAGACATACTTGTGTGAATTTTGTGGAGGTCCTCACCAAGGATTTGAGTGTCAGACCAGAGACACGTTTTTCTATGAACAAATCTCTGATAACACTCTGAACTTTGGAAATGATCAATATCCATGTTATTCACCAAATCAGTCACAACAATCATTTTGTTGTGAGAACTGTGGAGGTCCCCATTTCAGCTCTGATTGTCAAACAGGGAATCCATTTCCTTGTAACAATTACGACTATCCATATCACGACCAACCTCCACAGTGCCAAATGACTCAAACTCCTCAGCAAACCCAACAAGACACTTATCTAGAGCTTCTGGAGTTAGTGAAAAGAACTGAGGAGTTGAGTAAAACAGCATTTCGAAATGCTCTCAGTTTTTCTTGTGTATATTGTGGGGGTCCTCATGATGATTATCAATGTCAACCTTCCGGTTTTGACAAATCTCCACTCCCACAATGTCCCGTCATTCAAAATTCACATGAGAAATCCATGGAAGAATTGCTAGCTGAAGAGCAGGCTGCTAAAATAAATTCCCAAATTGCGTTTGAAAAATCTATTAGGGAATCAATTGCAAAAGAAAAAGCAGCCAGATCTAGCTCTCAATTTCGTTTTATCCCTGATGACAGTGATGATGAGGATACACTTGATATCCTTCAATTCTATAAAGATTCATCAAGTTCATCAGTTGATATCCCAGCAGTTGAGATTCATTCTCAAACAACTGCTATCACACCCGAAGCTCCCACTCACTCTCTAAACATGGGGGACGAGCATCTTGACACTGTTCTTGAAAAGGAATCGGACGAATTCATAAAGTCTAGTGTTGAGAACCTTGTCCCAATCCCGAGAGAGTCACAGGGAACTTCTGATCATATGTGTGATTCTCTTTCCCCTCTTGAGTGTTCAAAAGATCATTTTGAAACTTTCTCTGATCTTAGCGACGATTGTGCTTCCTATGGAAACATCGAGTATGTTGAGACATCACTCCCACAGTCTGATCCTCTTCTTGAGGAGTTCACCGATGAACTCACTCACATCAGTCCACTTTCATCAGAAAGTGACGATGGTCTCTTTGATTTCGAAGCCGATCTGGGAGAGATTGAAAGTCTCCCTTATAATGATCGTTCACTCACTTCTTATCCCAACAGTCCAATAGAGAATGTTGATCACTTTGTTCCTGAAGCGTTCAAAACAACTCTCACTAATCCTCTATTTGAATTCGACTCTGAAGTCACTTTAATTTCTGAGAATCCACTCTTTGATACTCAGATTGAGGATAGTGATGAGTCTATAGTGGAACAAGAATTCACAGATTTACATCTTGTGATTGATTCTCTTCACGAAGAGTTCGCCGGTGAACTCACTCATATCATATCTCCGCCGGAGTATGATAACTTCCACTTTGATCATGACACACCCGGGATTTGTCTTGATCACGTGAGCTTAAATGATGAGATTCATAATACTGAAATTATGGATTCTCCTATGGATGAAGATGAGTTAGTCATGATTTTCATCATGACTTTCTTTCTTTTCTTCACCTATCCCGTGACTTCTTCTCTTCTTCACTCATTCGGGAGTGAAGATACCATCTTTGACCCCGGCATTTCCATGTACCATTTGTGAGCCGAGTCTGTCTATGTATATCTCGTCGGTGTGGAACTTTCGCGTGCTTCAAATGTTTATACAAACATTTTGAATGAAAGTCCGATGGAGATTGTTCTTCCACTCTGCTTCCCCATGAACAAATTAATTCGGGGTCGAGTCAAGCTAGCGACTCGGTAATCAAAAACAGTAGTTAAACATGGGTTTTCACCCGTGTGTACCACCCTAGTGTGGGGGAGTTGCCCCCCCCCCCCCCCCCCCCCGCTGTTGTATATAAGTTTTCATCCAAAAAAAAAATGGCCGTAGTATTTCCCTTTTACGTTCTATGTTTCGGCATAACCGCCGGTACTTTGAATATTGAGGGCAATATTCATTTCTAGTGTGGGGGGGAATTCTCACGAATTTTATCATGTAATTATACCACCCAATTCCCCCATTTTTGGCCAATTTTTTTTTTGAGTAAGTGTTTTGCATTTACTCAGCTTACGGTTATCAGTCCGCCATGTCTAATAAACAAAAGGATTGGCTAATCCAGGAGCAAACGACTCTTGGTAAAGATATCTCAAATCCGTTGACGGCTTGCAATTTGCCCAAAATTGTATGGTGTTCAGCTCACCATATCTTTACTTAGTGAAGAGTTGGCTAGCCCGCAAGTTTATGGCTTGTGGTAAAGGCAGTTGGAAAACCATAATTGGTAATCGACTCACCAAAGATATTTTATCTAAGAGTTGGCTAGTCCAGAAGCAAACGGCTTCTGGTAAAGACAAATCAAATCCGTTGTAAACTGGTGATTTGCTCAAAATCATTTGGTTATCGTTGTACCAAGGTTCTTACTTGAACTGAAACAATTGGCTACTCCAGAAGTAATGGCTTTTGGTAAAGAGATTCAAATCCATTAAGTTTTCTCAAAAGATTGCTAGGGACTAGCAATAGTTTAGTGTGGGGGATTGATGAGTGTCTAAATACTCATCATTTTTGTTCCTTCTACACTGCAAAAGCAGTCAAAAACACTTTGAAAAGTCTCAAAAAGACAGAAAAAAATATTTAGACTGTAGTTTATGCGATAATTGTCAAAATCTAGTCCCTGGTTATTCAAAACATGTAATTTTTCATAAAAGGCCCTCAGGAATTTTTAAGTTGTCAAAATTAGCCTTATAAAGCTCAGTTTTGCAAAATGGCAACTTTAGTCCCTGAAATTTTAAAGATTGACAGAATTTACCCCTGGACATTTTAAATTGGAAAATTAACATTTTTAATCCTTTGGTAATTCTAACTTGTCAAAATTGGTCCTTTTGATAAATTTTGGAAAATTGCTAATTCAGTCCCTCAAGTTTGGATATATTGCAAAAGTGATCCTTGGGCTTAATCCTACTACAAACCCAACCAGGCACCCACGACCCCTACTCCCTTTTCCCTCCAAAATAAAACCCAGCTCCTTTTTCTTCATTCACTGAAACACTCAACCTCCCCATCCTTTACCCTGTCCATACCAAACCAGACAATCACCACACCTTAAAATTAAAAAAACCTTCAACCCATCCTTTCCCCTGACAAATCCTATAAACCCATCCCCTTACCCAGACACAAAAAAAACCCATCACCCTTCCTTGCACGCTTTGTCTCTCCCTATCACTCTCGGGTACTGAAGAAAAAGCAGAAGCATGTTGTTGGCTGTTTTGTCTCCCAAGAGAAGCACAAGCACGAGTGAGATTGAAGACTTTGGAGGCAGTAGTATAAAAGCTCATTGTAACCATTGTACAAAGGAGTCGGTAGTTAGTTTTTTAGTTAGTTATATTTTAGTTTCAATTTAGTTTCTAGTTTCAGTCTAGAAAATCTCAGTTTTAGCACCATTTTATTTCTCTTGTCAATTAATTTTAATGTAATTTTAATTTCAGTTTATTTTAATGCAATTTCAATTTTTTTTTCATATTCTTGTAATCTGTCATTTGTGCTTTAAAAGTTTTTGTAAAGGTTGTTTAAACTCATTTTAAGTTTAAGTTATTGATGCAAGTCAGTTTTTAAAAAGGTTTTACATCTTAACAGTTTCCAAAATCCATTTCTGTCCCATAAAGGAGTGTTTGGATGTAGTGAGATTTTATGGTTTAAATGATTTTGGATAGTTTTATTTGAGTGTTTTGAGTTTAGAAATTGTTTTCAATGATTTTTCAATCAAGTGTTAAGTTTCATAGTTAAGTTTTAAAGTTTTAAGCTCAATTTTTAAATCTGTATTCAATATCTTAACTGTCCTCAAGTTGATTTTTCCCAGTTTTCTCCAGCATTTTTATGTCATTTCTAGTTGTTATAAAAAATTTTAAAAAATAAAAATTACAATTCCAATAGCTTGTTTAACTTTTCCCAAAAGGAAAAAGTTCAAAAAAATCTCTTGCTTAGGCTGCTTGTTGTTTAAAGTTAGTAGTTTGGACTAATTTGCCCTGCACCATCAGCATGTTCTGTCCCAAGTAAGCATTTTCCCAACTGCATATCTGCTTAATCCTTTATTATTATTATTTTTGCTTGTTTTTTTTGTTTCTATTAGTAGATTTAAGTGTAAGGTTATATGTTTAGCTTTTAGATCCCATAAGTGCTTGTTTCAAGTAGCTATTTAGGCCTTCAATTGCCCCCATTAGACCCACTGCTGCTGTTGTAGGAGTAGAATAAGAGTTGATTTTTTAGCTTCTAGCTTTTTGATCCTTAGCTTATGTCATTTCCTATTTAGCTTTTAGATAATGTAGATGTTGCCTTAATCTAGTTTGTTTTATGCATTTTAATAGCTTATAGACTTAATATGAACCTCCTCTTTTATTTAGTTTAGTTGCTATCACCAAATTGCTTATTACCATTTCCTTTTCAGCTTATTAGATTAATGTAGTTAGTACTCAGTTGTTTTGTTCACCTTTAGCTCATTTTATAATTTTAACCTTTAGTTTATTAAGTTCCTTTAGCTTACTTGCCTTAGGAGTGTTTGGATTGTCCTTGTCCTTTTAAATCAGCCATGGGACTGTTTAGTTAGATTAGTACGTTTGATTTTGCTTCCTTAAATCTGCTGTTAATTGCTTATTAAAGTTTCCCTTTAGTTAGTTTTATAAAAGAAGTTAGTTAAAAGATAGATTGCAATAGAGAATAGCAAAGTTCAAAAAAAAAAATGCAAAACTGACATGCCTGGGATTCGAACCTGGGTCTGCGCACTCAGAAACCCACACGCACACCACATAACCAACTGTGCTAGAGTAATCCTTTGTTAAAGTTTTCCTTAGTTAAATATTTAAACACAACTAGCAGTTTAAGCTTTTTAAGCTTATTAATCTTATGTCTTTTTTTTAAGCTTATTTCGAAAGCTATTACCAGTTTTTTTTATTTTTATTAAAACAAGTTTAATTCAAAGTATTTTTGGAAAATTTCTTAGATTTTTCTAAAAATGTTTAATCTTTTTTATTAATTAATTAGTTTAATTTAGTTTTTAATTCGTAATAAATAAAATAAAAGTCGAAAAAATACCCAGCTTTTTCCTAAAATTATTTTTAGTCAATTAGAATGTAGGAAAATTATATTTGCACTCGTAGGATGTAAATTGCATTTTTTATCTAACGATTTTAAATATAGAATTAAAATGACTTCAAAGTCTTTATTAGATTTAATTTCCTTAGTGTAATCAATCATAACCCCTTTCCTGTTCAATATCACCCGATCACAGATTCGTTGTATTACAGTTTTCACACCTCGTTGGGACTTAACGACCCGGGGAAACACTAAACTCTCCTGGATAATTGCATTGCGTTCTCAAGTGATTGACTCTTGTTGACCATTCACCTGGTTAATTTGGGTTGACCGTTTGGGCCCGATTTCCATCCACCTAGCATGGAATTGAGATTACAAAAAGGTTCAATAATGGTAACAAGGCAAAAAATAAATGATATGCTAGGTGTGCCGATGGGGACAACAAAGCTAGAAAATCTGGAGGAAAGATTTGATGACGACGATTTCGTTAAAGAATGAGAAGAACAGTATGATCATCTTGGAAGAATTACACCACCTGCTGTAGCCTTCGAGATATCGAGCACAACTGAAGCAGATTTCATGTTCAAGATGAATTTCTTAACTTTGTTTGCAAGCACCATGGGCACTTTGGAGAGTGCAGGAAAAGTACCCACAACAATCCTCAGGCACGTGAAAGAAGATGACGATATCTGTGATATCGATTGGTGAAACTACATAATGGATTGCTTGCAGACCAATAAGCTAAACTGGGACAAAGTCAAGTCGGGCGCCAACTACTATTATGGCCCTCTGACATTCTTATGTGTAAGTTATTTTCCATTAAACTTATCAACTATGATTCACTCATATAAAAATTTATCTAACAAAATTTTAATTGTATTTTTGTGTATAAAAAAGCTGCTATACTTGGACACAACAAACTACCCGAGCTTCCAAGTTATGCGTCACCGCCCAGCCCTCAGAAGCTGGAACACTCCAACAATGAGGAAAAGAATAAACGTGGAAATGAAAGACAGTTGCTTGGGGATGTTAGAGCATCACGGAGAGTTTGATCCTGAAGAGGAGCAAACCGGTCTGAATTTGTACAAGGGAGCAGACATATACTATGAACCGTTGCCTCCCAGAAAGCCAGTGGAAAGAGAGGTAATTTTATTGAATTCATTTATAAAAATTTCGTTATAAAAAAGTATGTTATGATATATTTTACTTGTTATAAAAAAAGCATGTTTAAAAGAGTTAACATAAGAAAACAAAACCTTAAGCTTAGGCGCAAGCATAGCCTTCGGCTAAAGTCGAAGGCTATGCCAGCGCCTAAGCCTTCAGCAAGCTAACATTGAGTTGTGCTTGCAAAAATATCATATATGATATTACATAAAATGTTAACTTGTTTGAAAAATCAAATATGATATTTTTGAAAATCATTTATGATACTTTACATGTTTTTGTAAAATAAAAAATATCAAATATGATTTTGCATATACATTAAAAAACTAACCTGAAATACTTCCTTTACAGGAGTTTTATGAAAAGATTGATGAGAAATTTGAAATAATTTCAAAAGAAAAGATAGAGTTGGTTGAGACGATAAGAGAGGGATTGCAGAAGTTCAGGGGAGACAAAGTGATGTTGCACTTGTGCAAGAAATACAAGAGATTGTTCAACAAGATAGATTTTGATTTAGAAAGTAGTTCGATGGAAGAGGATGATGATAGTGATAGTGAGAACGATGAAAGCAGTGAGGATGAGGAACAAGAAAAAACAAATGAAGAAGAGAATATAGTTGAAAAAGAGAATGAAAGTGAGAGCGAAAGTGAACAGGAGAATGAAAGAGAGAATGTAGTTGAAAAGGAGGGTGGGAGCAAAGATGAAATTCAGAAAGATGATATGGAAAACAAAACTGAGAAGGAAAACGAAGTTGAAAAAGAAGAAGCAACTCCAAATGAAAAGCAAAAACAACCTGAGAAAGAAACAGAAACGGAGAAAGAAAGAGACGTTCCAGTAGTGAAGGTGCGTGTGAAGGAAAAACAAAATGAAGTTCCAGTAGCGAAGGTGAGTGAGAAGGAAAAACAAATTGAAGTTCCAGTAGCGATGGTGAGTGAGAAGGAAAACCCCGATTGAAGTTGCAAAGGAAGTAGGAACTCCAAGTGTGGAGATAACACCGGGTTATAAGATGAGAGTAGCAACTCCAGATGAATTTTGGAATCCAGAAAACTTTGATAATCTCGTGAGTCAAGCAGAACAAGATTATCAAAAGCTTCATGGGACAACAAAGAAGAGTGATAAAAAAGAGATTGATGGGACAAAAAAGATGATGAGTGATTCAAAAGAGATTCATGGGACAACAGAGATGAGTGATCCAAAAGAAATTCAAGGGTCAAAAGAGAAAATGACAAGAGGAAAAATAATAAAATCAATGACGCCACCATCTGAGAAAATGACAAGAGGAAAAGATAAGAAAATCAATGACGCCACCATCTTTCAGTCTTGGTATAAGCCCAATGGCGACAGAAGCTGTTGTTGAGACTGAAACAGCATCCAAACCGGAAGAAAAGACAGAAAAAAGGGTGAGAGGCACTGATACTGAGACTGAAACAGAATGAAAACAAGAAGAAGAACATCTGGCAAAAAAAGAGTCAAAAAACCGTCACGTTTTCTGATATCACCATATATGAACAGACAACTGCAATCCACACACCACCAGAAGCAGATGAAGTGATGATAACAGACGCACTATTTTCAATGGAAGGAAATCCAGTGTAAGTCTGCTATTTCTTATTTAAAATCATACAAAAAATAATAATATTGTGATAATAATATGTATATGATTTAAATTTTGTGTAGTGACTTTGTCTTTAAACCAAGCGTGAAGGGAGCCCCTAATAAGGGACAACATGCAAACACTGGCACCAAAATTGAAGGTGGAAGCTAGTGTTATTGACAGCTTTGCTTCTTTTTTGAACTACGAAGAAATGGTGAACAATAGTAGAAGCAAGATAAAGTATTACTTTCACACATGAATGTTGGTAAGTAGATAAAAATTTAGAAACTAATTACTAATCTGTTTGTTAAAAATTATATGATATTGTTGATTTTTGACAACAGACAAGCCAAATGGTAGAGTTACCGAAGAAAGATGAGGCTAAGCAATATAAAGCTTTCCTTGAAAGCATGACAAGCGAGTTTCAAGAAAACCCAAATGACATGTCATTGCAACATGTAGAAATGGTAACAACTTATTTCACTTATTATGAAGAAAGAGATTCGACTTTTATTTGAATTAAAATGAATAAAATTTTCTTTCAATTTGTACAGGCATTCTTCCCAGTAATCGCTCATGAACACTTCTATGTCGTTGTATTCAATCTAGCCAAAGGAACTTCAGTGATCATTGACAACTCCAACTCTGGGCAGACATATGATACCAAATACAAGAAAGAATGCGATGTTTTGGTAAGTAACTCAAACTAGGCATGGAAAGAACATAATTGCATTTAATATTAGAAACTATAATATGACAGTAAAATATCATATATGATATAATTGTCTTTAATACTACAAACTAAAATATGGTAGTAAAATATCATATATGATAAATCACTAGCAAGTAAATTGAATCTTTTGTTTGAAATATCAGATATGATAAAACACTAGTAAGTAAATTGAATCTTTTGTTTGTGCAGAAAAAAGTGTTTTCACAGTATTTGGAATCATTCAACCATCCAAAAGCAAAGCAGATAAACAAAAACAAGACAACAGTCATGAAGGTCAAATGGGCAACAAAAGCAAATGTGATTGATTGCGGAGTTTTTGTTATGATGCACATGGAGATGTACAATGGTGAAACGGCAAAGAACTGGGAGTTGAACTTTCCAACTGAAGAAGAAGGCCAAGAAATGGCAATAATCAAGCTGAGAGTAAAGTATGCAATCAAAATGTTAACGCATGAAATTAACAGTCGCAGAGAACTAATCAGCGAGGAAGCACATGCGTTTGCAAGGGAGCATACAGACAAAGCAATGAAACAAAGATACATAAAGGAGCAGATAGACAAGAAGAAGAAGAACAAGATGCAACCCGTGTTGCCAGTGCAATTTGAAGGTAAAAGTTACTAGTAGACAGTTGATAGATGGTAGGAGCTGACGAATAGATGGGAAGAAAAAAGTCACTCTTTTTGGGGTAAAGGTGGAGTGACAATGGTGATGCAGTTAGAAACTTACTTCTGCTTAGTTAAATTTGGGATATCGTATGCCATTTAGAATGGTTAGAACAATATGATATATCGTATGGTACAATGTCAGAATGTTATGTCGTATGCTACAATATCGTAACTAGTATTACACTTCTATCTGAAATGGTTATCTAATGAATATGGCGGCACATCTGCGGATGTGATTTTGGATTATATGTGCTGTTGTACAAGTTTTGCTACACAAAACTGATATATTCGATAAAATGATGTTACTAACCGACTCCACGTTTTATAACACATTGGATAAAAAGAGTAAAACTATAAAAAAAAAATCAAAAATATGATAGTTGGATATGTACAAAATACAATTTGAAAACATGTGATGTGAGATCTGATTAAAAAATGTGTTAATGGTAGTATCACATATGATTTTTGAAAACAAAATATAACAGTAAAAAATCAAATGTGATTTTGTATGTATATCAAATATGATATATAACAGGAAAAACAAACAAGATAAATCAAATGTGATAATTCTCATAAAAGTAACCACACAAGAAAAGATGAATCACTTAACACCAAAAAAAATCAAAATCCATTTCATAAAACAAATCTGTAAACAATCAAAGAAGATTCAAAGTACTTCAATCAGAATTCTTAAAAAAGAAACATACTAAAAAACAAAAACAGTAAAAAGATTTATGATGTAGCTTGAGATTAAACCAAATCATCTTCTACTCTATACTTATTTGGACAGGTCCTCTTGTTGTGGCCATCTTTAGCTCCACATATTGAACATGAATTCCTATTAATTGAACTCTCATCAATAGCTTGCTCTTTTCCACCTTTTATACGCGACTTTTCACGTCCTTTGGGCTTACAGCCAGACCGATTCTTAACAGCAACTACATGAGGCTTTGGCACTCCGACAAGCTCTTCAAGATTATCAAGCTTGTCCTTTGATGCACGATTCGGGCAATCAGCTTCGACATCTAACTTTAGCAACTTCAACTTCTCAATAAAAGCAGCTAACCTTGTCTCGTCTTTACTCAACATATGCACACAGTGATCAACAATAGAAGTAGCCTCGTTTGCATAATTCTCAACAATCTCATTCTTCTCACCATACATGTTCCTTTTGTTCCTCAAACCAGCAGGTATCAAGTTCTTTCTCCAACGCCTCAAGATGTATTGATTTGGAATCATTTCAACATTCGCATTCTTAAAGACACAAAAAATGTGTCTACACAATATTCCAACTCTAACAAATAGCTGACAGGAATAAACAACTGATCCATCTTCTATGTTTCGCAAAACCTCCATGCAAAAAAAACAATACATAGTCAAAAATCATATATATGATAGATCATATGTGATACATCATTTGATGTATCATATATGATATATCACATATGATCTATCATATGATATATCACATATGATCTATCAAAATTACAAAAGTATAAAAATTAACACTAAAAAAAGCTTTAAAAGACCATCAAAAAAACTGGTTAAGAAGTTAACAAACCTTATACAGTCCATCTTCTCTGTGAAACAAGTTAATCGGCTCCTCTTCTTCTTCATTTTTATCATTATCATCACCTTTTTTCTTAGATTTCTCTTTTTTCTTAGCTTTCTTCTTCTCTATTAATTCATCAACAAACTTTTTCTCTTTAATTACAGACACCTCAGATCCTTCAACCAAACTTTTGGTATCTATTTTGTAGGATCGAATATTTATTGTGTTGATGATTCGGGTGGTCTTGGATGATCAAAATACATGTTTACCATTTTAGAGAGAGAAAGTAGAGAGAGAGGGTGTTCTTGCTAGAGGTTTACACAAAGGAAATGTTAGATTGAAATGAAGCACCACCCCTTCCATGGATGGAAGGGGTATTTATACTTACAAATACACGACCTCCTATCGGCCTGTGGATCAGGGATACAGTGGGTAAAGACCCGTCCTTCCTCCACGGTGTTGCACTAAACTATTTTACGCTACTGACTAACTAATAAACTATTAAACAACGTAAATAACGACAAGTCTACGAGCTAACTTATGCTAGATAATATTTGGGGTGACCGACTCTTCACTATGGAATTTTCTAATTCCTAAAAATCTCCCCCTAAGGGAGGTCACCCCATGTTTTACATTTCGAATCCTAGCATTCTATTCTTGACTTTGTTCTTGAGCTCGTAGACTTCAATTCTTCACTTTCGCAATCTTTGTGCTTTTGTAGCGATTCTTCAAAGTCCGCATAGATTTGTACTTTTAGTGGAGGTCTTTGGTCTGATCCACATCTTTGATGATCTTTGAGCTTTCATTGAGATCATCAGCCATAGTAAATCTCTGGATCACCCTTTATTGTGTTGCCATCATGTGAAGTTGTGACTTTCGGACCGACATGCTCACACTTTTGAATCATGACATCTTTCCATCAGAGTAGCGGAAGCCTTACTGGTTCATGATATTTGCAGCAGCGAAGCATAAGCATAGTATGAAATATCAGAGCCAGGTTATGTAGATATGCACCAGTCATGATTTCTTCAAATTAAGTGTGGATGTTGTGAGCATGCGGCTTTGGATTGACTCCTCAATTCTGATCAGCTGCAACCGTCCAAATGTACCTGTAAACAACAGTTAGCAATAAAACACACGAAAGTGTCTTTGATCACTTTCGCTGAATTGAGGTACACGGCCCACGATTCCCCGTTGATCAGTACAAGTACTGCCTGTGATCAGGTAGGATTCCTAAGAATCTCCTTGACAGGGTTTCGCAGCTGTTCTAGTTGTTCTCAAACCGGAACGTCTCAAAGAAGACAACATGGAGTGAGTGAACCAGCGAATTGAGATTCACTGATTGATGAAAAATGATTTGAAAAACAATCGCGTATTGCTTGAAGAAAGAGTTTAGCAATACGACGAAGGTTTTATGAGAAAGATCAATTTTCAATCAAAATACTTTTTTGTATTAGAGAATGAGTACACATTCGACGTGCTAGCGAAAAGAAGAGATTCGCACATCGAACGGTTTTTCTAAAAGTATTTTTCAA